>VWZK01007633.1:8423-146678 GCA_013396935.1 Baryphthengus martii | reverse complement strand
GGGGGGGTAGGCAGAGAAGTTTTAGCAAGTCGAGCTGGAGTTGAAAAATCCTTCCTTCTCTACAACTGCCGAAAACATTGCCGTCTCAATTCCCACTCCCCTTCCCCTCCTCCTTGTGTTGGTCGTTTGGGGTTTTTTTGTTTAGTTTTTGTTTTGTTGATTNGGAAGCGGGCGATCGGCACGGCGCGGGACGCGACGCGCACCCGGCGAGCGCCCGACGAGCGGGACGGACTCTGAAAGAAATTTGGGGGGCAGTCGATGGGAGCTAAAACTTGGAATGCGGCTCGCTTCCCCCCCATCTTGCTGGATTGGCTGGGCAGCCTGGAAAATGGTAAATGATCATTTGGATCAATTACAGGCTTTTAGCTGTGTTGTCTGTCATAATTCATGATTCTGGTCTGGGAAAAAGACCAACAGCCTACGTGCCAAAAAAGGGGCAGAGTTTGATGGAGTTGGGTGTACTTTTATGTGCCATTTTCCTCCACACCTAGAGGAAAGCACTTTTGCAGGCATTCTGTGCAGGGGGAAAATCATGTTTGACTGTATGGATGTCCTAGCAGTGAGCCCTGCTCAGATGCTGGATTTCTACACTGCGAGTCCGTCTTCCTGCATGCTCCAGGAGAAGGCTCTCAAAGCGTGCTTCAGTGGATTGGCACAAACAGAGTGGCAACACCGGCACAGTGCTCAATGTAGGTCCCAACTCTTGTTTTTCCACTTTAAAGTTGTTGTTGTTGTTGTTGTTGTTATTGTTATTATTATTTGCATGTATTAAAAAAAAAAAAAGAAATACTGGTAATTAAGTGCAGGGGTACTGGGGGGGTGGGGAGGAGTATTTGTGCAAAATGTGATTTGCAAGCCTTTTTTTTTTTTTTTTTTTCTCCTCTCCTTTTGGCAAGAAAGGAAAAAGGAAAGAAGCACCGGACTGCTTTCTGTTTATCCATTCTCATACAGCATATCAACCTTAACAGTTGTGGGGCCAAGCAGGAACACATAAAATTATAATATAATGCAGCAAATAACTTGCAGGACTCCAACTAGTGAAGGATGAATTTACATAACATCTCCGTGGTAGTTTGGCATTTTTTTTCCTTGCTTCCTTAATCTAATTTTGTACCACGTTTGATAATCTGGATACATGCTGTCTCAAAGTGCATTTTAGTAGAGCGGCCAAGCAATTAAAATGCTGCTTCGTACAGTTCTTGCAAAGATGTGGGATTGCAGTGGGTAGGTGCCCTTCCAAAAGTCAGACAGGAGTTTTAAGTATCCTAAGCAAAGGCAATATTTCTTTGTACTGACCTTGCTGCCACCTTTCTTCTTCACTTTGTTGCTCTAAGAAGTTGCTGTTTTGCTAGAAAACTACTTACTGTGAACACCCTTTGAGTTTAACCATCAATTATTTCTATACCTTGAGATCCAGGCAGCGTTTCGCTGGTAACAGGAGAGGGAGAGTTAGCGGTAGGACACTTGTGAAATGGTATTATTATGTTACAGAGTCTTGATTTGTTGGTGAAATACATCATTGGGAAACAATGGCAGTATTTTAACAGCGCGGTTTTGAGTTTGAGAAATGATAAAAAGTGCCAGAAAGCATCACCTTGTACTCTGCATAAAAGCTTGCAGGATGCTTCACTGCTCTGACGGTGATTTAGATAAATGACCTGGCTATCTATCAAAATGTTTTTAGCACACTCTCAGGCACTTCAGTACAGCATTAACCGTAGAATTCTGGTGGAAATTTTTGTTCTGCGGTGTGTTAAAAAGTTCCCCAGGAATTAGAAGAGTTCTCCCTTTGATGCAGTTTATCTAAAAAGGGTGGAGGGGCGAGGATTGAAAAATAAGTTTTAAAACGTTTGGTGAAATAGTGTGGGTTTTACTCTGCTCAGAAGTTTTCAGTCACCACATGACATTTGTGTGGGTTGGATAATGAAAACAGGATCGTAAAAATCGGCGATTACCAGCCTACAACACTGCAAATGTTTTTGATGTCTTTACAGTTAAAATTAAGACTGTGAAGTTCAGAATGGGATGTTTATTTTCTCCGCACTGCTTTTCAGAATGCTTTCAAACAAGCTACGAAGCAAAGCTTTTACTTCAAGATAAAGTTACTAGCTATGGGAGAGCTTCGCTTAGGCGAAACAAAAAAACCCAAACCAGATGTTTTACTAAAAATGCGTTTTCTTCCTGCCACGGTTTGAACTTTAGTATAACTTCAGCGGTGATATTGCGGAAACTTGGAATTAAATAAACTTTCCTGGAGTAGAAGGCATATGTTGTCATTAAAAAGCTTACATTCGCAAAACATTCTTGAAATAACTTCTGGTTTCAGACTGTCCTGCTCATTCTCTTCTATGTTGCTAATACCTAGAAGCAGGATTCTTAAAAACAAAATACATGGTGTTTGTTCTTGGGCAAGTTAAACACAGGATTACCCTTATCAGAATGGAATGAGTGGTAAATATGTCATTTGCCTAGGGCCTGTGATAAGAGACGAGTGTTGATAACGGCAAAGTTTAGCTAATCAGAGAAACTCATATTAACAAGAGTACATAAAAAAATACAGGAAAAGGCATTCAGGAGGCCGGTCTCGTAACTTTATAAGCAGTGGGATTAATCTTCACTGCATGGGAATTTCAGATCGGGCCATAACCTGAATCATAATACGGTGGCTGTAATTTGAGCTGTGAAAGTTAATGATATAGAAATGTGGAAAAGCAATTTAGCCAGGGTCCAAATGAAGAATTCCGTTTGATTTCTAGAGCAAGTTTTGGTTTTAATTTTGAAAAAAAGCGTAAGCACTTTATGCGTATGGGTAAATAGATGTGAATGGATTGTAAAATGCTAAAATTCTGTCAACGCGTAAGATTTTAGCTCGCATCTCATGAGAATAATGACAAAACTAGAATTTTTGTGATCCAAAAGGCTTTTTTTGGTTTAAAGGTTGCTCCAGTGCTCATACATACAAAGACAGCAATGCTTAATTCTGTCTCAGATGTTTCCCGATTCTCTGTTTTTATGAAGACCTCTGTGATTTATTGGAATGTAATCCTAGCCAAATTTTGAAATTATTAGATAGGTAAGGGAGAGGGTTTTTTGGTCTAGTTGGTCGTTTTATTTTTGTCTCTGCCATAAAAGCAATACACCTGCAGCCATGGCTTTAGGCCTTAGAAATATTGCTTTGATAGAGACGTGATTGGAGAGTAAAAGGTAAATGGTTGTTGAGGGAATAATACATGGATAGTGCAGGCTCTGAACAGGTCAGTAACGATCCCAGACAGCATCAGGGTTTCGACTGAAACGCCAGAAAAATTGGCTATTGCAGGGGTTTGGGCAGAATGCTGTAGGTCTCCAACTTCAGCACGTTAATCCCCTTACCATTCGCTAAGCGAGGGCACTCCTGAAGCATCATGAATTTTCTAGTCCACGAGGGTCTGCAGAATAAAAATAGAGGGTAAGGCGTAACCCAAACATGACCTTAACTCGTGTGGTATTATTTTCCTCCCCTCTGTGGGAGGAAAAAGCTGCTAGGGGTTTGCAAGGCAAACGTTCAGCCACTGGATATTGCAAGATGTGTTACGAGCACGCCAAAAAAACAAGCCCCTCATTTTGTGCTCATACCTCTTTCCATTTCTTGTGATATTACTTCTGTTGAGTAGGCTTAAAAAGAAGTGATTTATTTGCAAAGAAAATTGCGGCCTCAGAAGTGAGAGTTGACTGCACTTTTCATCGAGAGTCATTTTCGCTCCTTTTCTCGTCAGATAAAAACCGGGTCACTATAATCAAATTAGACAAGAATAGCTCTAAAGAGGACAAAAGAGCTAAGATTGTAAGAATGAGTAATTTATACTTTTTTTTAAGTAAGGCAGAATTTTGTGCTCCCTGATAATGCAGCGACAACAAATAGTGAGAAAAAACAAGTAACTTTTGGTGAAATGTGAGCTCACTAAATCCTGTGGAAGTGGGAATGGGACAGGCCCTTAGAGGGGAGCTGCAAGGAATGGCGATTTGGCCCTGGAAAAGCCTATTAAAAAAGTCTTCATTAGTCTTCATTAATTAAAGAGGCAAAAAAAACCCTCAACAAATGAGCAGGCCCAAAAGAAGAGTAAGTTTGTTTGGCAGTATGTAGTGTTTCAGCTAATTATATCAAGGAGAAGGCTACTGCCTTCCGCATTTTGTTAGGTTTTAGAAGAATAAGGAATTTGATGAAGGCAGAAGTTATGGCTATGGCAGCAGAACATAATAGGATGTTGAGGCTCACGTAGTATGCAGTTATTATTTCGCTTTGGTGGGGAGAGTTTGGCTGGAGAGGACTAGCTGGTATTAACTTTTAGAAAGTTTGTGAAGATGGGACTCCAGAAAGCATGCGTTTTCCTTCGGAATTTCGGATTATTGCAGTGTTTGGGTCAGGTTCTTTTCCCTGCAAGCACTGGAAACATCTGTGCTGAACAAAAAAAAAAAAAAAAAAAGCTCGGTACTTTATTTTCTTTCATCTTTCTGAATTTAAAAACAAACATTTTGAAGTGAAGGGCTTGTAATCTGCATTCCCAAGTATCAGATTGCTGCAGGTGTGTTTGCTAGTGCCCAGAAGACAAGATCTGTTTGAACCAGGTTATTTTCTTTAAAGTTCATCTATAAACTTTACAGCTGAATCACTGGGGCTGCTTTGCTTAGGGATAATCTTTGTTTAAATTTTTATACGTGTAGCTTAGCACCCTGAAATATGTGATGAAAAGTGTTTGTTTCTGATCCCCTTCATTCAAAAAAAAACACCACTAAAAAATTGCGTGGGGATGTTTTTCTTCCAAATGAATTGAAAGGAGAACAACTCTTCTCTGGTACAGTTAGCCCGATTCAGCTGCTGGCGCAGGAAAACTCGGATGGACACGCACCGCTGTCAGAAACTCCCGCAGACAAGAATGATGAGAGGCGTTCACTAGTGAAGTCAGGGTGGGATAAGCTCGGAGGAAAAGCCGTGTATCTTTGGGTGACTCCCCGCTTGCCTAATGAGTCTGTGCAGCCAAGGTGCGGCTTGTCAGAACAAAGCCTCGGAGAGGGTTGCTGCAAAGTGAAGGAGTTGAAAGAGAGAGATAATGTTTCAGACGGCGAAGTTAGTCATCCTCCCATCCAGTTAAATCCCCGCTCGCCGCTCAGCTCTCCTTCACCGTGTGCGTGTCACTCCTGAGCTAAGGGGCTTGGCTCGGGGGTTGCGCGGGGAGCCGGACGCCCTGCTCAGCGGGTTACGCTTCCACACCCCAACACTGCACACCCCAAGTGGCTGTTTTTCCTCAGGTCTCCTTTATCCGGCGCCCTTTCCGCAGCCTATGAAGTGCCAGCTGTGTTACGCAGCCAGCATTTCGACTGGGGAGCGGGCTGGTGAAAGGGACATTGTGCTCGGAAGGACCGCTGTCTGCTGCCGTCGCCCGCGCCGTGCCCGGGCCTATTCAGACCTCAAAAGCAGAGCAGGGCTGCGATGAGTTTCCAGATCTGTTTGGCCGTGGGGACTGGTGCTGCTGGTATGCGTGCGAGCAGGGGGGACCGGCCCTCTCCCCCTCGCCGCTTCTGCCTCCGAACAGCGGATTTCCAGGGGCCAGCGGCTGGGGCCAAATTAGTTGTGGTTTCAGAGGGCCTTCCAGAGCTTTGCTAGGGCTGTAGCGCGCAGCCCCAGGAGGAAGGAGATCAGTTGATGTATAAAATGGCCAAGGAGCTTCGGTAAATAGACTTTACCCTTCAAATCCAGAGGTCCTGGCAGCGGCTGCGTGGGAGGGTGGGGTTGTACTTTTCCCCTTCCTGTACTTGGACACTTTTGATTATCCAGACTTTCTGGGACTGAACAGGGCTGCCTAATAACAAAGCCTGCATAATATAATTGCCTAAATAGGCCTATTGTCCTTTTCAAGTCACTGTGCTGTGAAATCTTTCGGGTTTTTGCTGAAAATGTGGCATCTAACGTTTAGCTGGCTTAGTGGCTCTGGCGAGGTGGAGATCCTTTTCCCTCATTTCTCATTGCTGCGTGGTCGAGAAGCTGATTATATTCCTGCCCTCTATTGATGTTTACTCCTTTTGGGAAACAAATATTTTAGCCTCTTCTGGCAGGGTAAACTGCCAAAAGTAATAGGCCTGGAAATACAAAGCTATGATTGATTCTGACCTTTGCTCACGTGCATGAAGTCTATCCCCATGCAGTGTGACCCATGCCACTTCTTGCTGAAACCCAAGCCCTTTCAAGCCAAATGGAACCACGAAAATACAAGCCACAGAATGCTCAAAACTGTTCTAAAGTGACAGAATAATCATTTTCTCTCTACTGCGAGAAAAAGTATAGGCAGGAGGGTAGCAAGGCTGGATTTTGTAGCAGGCAAACTAAGAGTAATGTCTTTCATCTGGTGCTGCCTTTGTATGAGAACCATATTCTAGGTACAAAATAAACAAACTGGTATCATGTGGGAATGATTCTTCTGTGCCGTTTTTTGGTCCCAGTAATCTTCGCTGTTTCTCTCAGTTGTAATCAGTAAACAACTTCCATCCAAACCTCTGGATTTTAAACTGTCTTCTTAAAAATAATCTAAGGGCTGGGATTTCATTAATCCGTCGTTGCATGAACAAGTGTGTTTCAAAAGTTAAGAATGTCAGAAACAGTAGCCTAAAGTTAGCATCCTAAATCCACATTTCATGGCTTCATTTCCAAATATGCTGAGCATCTAGAAGCTCCCTCAGCACTTTTAAAAACGGGCCACATATTTAAATGAGCAAGTGCTATTTAGAAACTTCATTTAATACTAAACATTTTTAAAGAGCTTTTCCACTTCCCCCAAACTATATGAAAAAGTAATCGAATGACGGAGTTCACAACCTTAACAGTGGAAATAGAGACACTTAAAAGACAAGGTAGAACTTGTTTATAGCAGCATATTATACTCTTTCTATAAATCTAAAAGTCAGCTGAGGGTTTGGTTATTTTTCACTGCATTTTGTCGCTGTTTGTTGAAGTCCCCTCATCAGATATTCTTCTGAGCCACTTTCAGACTTGAGGTGCAGATTTTAATAGCTAGATTAACTTCTTCATATACTCCCTCATCATTAGCAGCTGCTCGTTTTCCCAGTGGCAGCGAATTCACATGGCTGTGGTCACTGTGCGTTTTGCTTACTCCGGGGGGGGGGGGTGGGGGGGCAGGAGAGGAAAATCTGGCTTCCTTCAGCTCATTTTAGTAATCTGAATAGGAGCGGAGAACTTGCATCATGTGACGGGGCAGCTCACCAGCATGGGGTCCCTGTGTGAGAACCTCCCTTGTACATGACAATCTGATAAGGATATCATGTGGTTTGGAAACACATTCCCACAATGTTCCCTTCTTTGTCCCTTTTATTTGGGAATGGGGAGGGGAAAAAACTTCCCAAACTAATGCCAGCCCTTATATAACTGACCCCACTTTCTTTTAGCTTTGTGTTTGAGCCTCACGGCTTCTTCAAATACTTGTGTTAAGAGAGATGGAAATATAATCCAGCAAGTCTCTGTAAAGAATCCTAGACACAGAGTATATAATATACCTTCTGTTCCCCTTGGACAAGGTGATTTTTCTTTCCCCTGCTTATACCATATATAAACTGAATATTATAGAACTATGTAAGTTAAATATACACATGCAAGCGACACTCGTATAGGTTTAATAGGTTAGAGCTTGAATGAGTATTTATAAATTCTCAGAGTGCTCTGGATCTTCACCACTAAGGACATGATGTTAAAGGCCATCCATAGTTTGGAGGGATTTCCGTTTTGTGCACTTTCAGTGACTTACATTTTACCCTCTAAGTGCAGTCCCCCAAGAAAAAGAGCAGAGCAATGTCTTGCAACAAAGAGGTTTTTTTTAGCACCGCTTAGTTTCTTGTAATGGTTTGGATGATCTCTTTCCATTGAACCATAATATTTCTCTCTAGGCTCACTTTGTGTTTTTAGCCAGGATCTTGGAACAATAAAATGACAAATTAAGTAGAATTTTGTTATTTAGAGCCTTATCTAGTGAAGCACTTAAATGCACTCAGCCCTCCACCCTGGATTTTAGAGGAAGTTTCAGGCACAGAGCGGTCATATGAGTGAGCCTTTAGTGTATTAGGTACCGGTACTTCTACAAAATGCCAGTAAAAACTCAGGCCATTGTGCTGGATGTTCAGCACAATGAAAATCCAGCATTTCTTCTTCAAAAGAAAGGAAGATCGTTCTCCTTTTAAACATATGTGGCAGAGGTATGGAACAATTAAACAGGTTAATTTAACTCCGGTATCCCTCAGCGGATACTTCCATCGTAGAAAGTCATTTGTGCCTGTAAGATACCAACAGTGGAAGTGACAGTTCAATAAACAAACCTCAAAAAACCTTCAGTCAAATAACACAAAAAACCTCTTGAATCTTGTGATTTTTNNNAAAACCTTTTTAATTTTTTGTTTTTTTTTTTTTTTTTTTTTTTTTTTTTTAAATCTGAGTGCAGCCGGTGGTGAGTTCCTACAATGGCCATTGCACCATTCCGGTGGTCTTCTCTGCCAAGCAGGCTGGTGGCACAGCAGCAGTTCAGATAGACACGTGTATCTCTTTTCCTACAAGACCTCCTTCTCATCATCCAGTCTGGTACCAGAATCTCCTCTGCCAGCTGATGACCAATACCAGGAGGACAGCCCCACAATGAAGACCAGCCTTGCCTGTCTTTCCAAGACTGAACATTCACTCGCACAGGAAGAATAAAGGAGTTGGAAAACTGTGTCACAGTGCCATCTGGTGATACCTGCCCAAACCTTCCCCTTGGCAAGGGCTGCGGCCGCCAAGGCAGTTGATCCACAGGCAGATGATTTCCCCAGGACCCTGCTTTGCAACAGGGAAATACCTCTGTCCTCCAAGACTCAATTCTCTGGGATTTTTTTGCACAACTCTCTGGGTTCCCCCAACCAAAGATCCTATTTTCTCCACAAGCCTTCTCTTCCTAGCAGAGAACTAATCCACCAATCTGCATTTTTGGCTTGAGGCACAAGTCAAAGGGCCGGCTAAAAAAAGTCCCACACGTGTGAGCTTTTTTTTATTGTTAAGATCAGGTCCTGAGGAGGGGGAGTAGGGTGTTACTTGTTCGTTTATAAGCAGTTGTTCATAGTTCTGCCTCTCAACATTTGATCTGAGGAGACTTCTTTTTTTTTCAGAGTACTCCTTTACATTGCTTTGTTGTTTGGGTTTTCTCTTGTTACTCATTTGAGGAAGAAATTTGATTAGTTATTAGATCAGAGTATGTCAACTCGTCCTTGGTGGCTGGCTGGAAAGTGTCAGAGATCTGTCTGTCTTGGAGATCCTTTTGTTTTCACCCCACCGAGACATAAAATGCCGAACAAATGGCGAATCACCTGCCTTTCAGATACTCCTGGAAAGAGTCTTTGAGGGGGGCTAACAGAAGAATATCCTTTTTCTGAGTCCTCATCCCCTAGTGAACCTCAGCCTTCCTCTCTGGGTTTGGAGAGCACATTCCAGCAGTGTTTTTCTAGTTGCACATACCATCACGTGCTCTGCAGGTTAGGGATGTGAGCTGCTCGCCTTTTGGTACTTCGTGGGTACTGCTACATTCACTTCTCTGAGACCGTGCCAAGAAGGATCCATTATCTCTCCTAAGTTTTGAAACGAAGCCTTCGGCTGCCTGCAAGAAGTCAGAGCTGACTCACATCCTTCTGTGGTGTTGTTTTTTGTGTTTTTTCCCCCCTCTCCCTTATCCGAATCCCTTCCTTTCTCTGTGTTTTGGAGAGGTCCTGCAAGACTTTGTGGTTGAAGCAGGAGCTCCGTGTTAGGAAGCACTGCATGGCTGGAGGCGGTATGGGAAGAAAAGCGATCCCCTCTCCCTGACGCGGAGTCCAGTATGAACGCTCCATTGTTCACAGGGCTGGTTTTCACCTTTTACCAAAATGCAAAAGCACGAGAGACTGACGTTGCCCAGTGATACCGTGTTTGTTACGCTTTCCCTAACCTGAATTTCTGTGCAGAACGAGAAAATACTCTGGCGAAAAGAGGTGAGGAAGGAATGACGCAATTAAATGAGATTAAATCAGAGTATCGGTTTCCCTGGAACACGTATTTGGCTCTTACCAGCAATCTTTTCCCCATTTTTTCAAATAAACACATATTTTCACATGATAACTCTATTTGAAATATGAATGCTTCCAGGGTTGCATTACCTTTGTTTCTTCATCAAAGTCCATTACTATGAAAAGGCTGCTGTTGCTTAGGCTGTTTCAGCTTCAAAAGAATTTTAGGGCCTGGTCTGTTGGAAGGCTTGGGGGTATAATTAGTGAAAATGGAAATAGATGCAAGAGAAATTTAATTCCTGATGTTTTAATTTAGTGTAGTACTGCCATGTGTTGTTGAAGAGGATTCTTAAAGGCAAACATAATTATTTCATTATGGTCTTCAGAATGCTTTCATTGGTCTTAATGACAAGAAGCTGCATAAGGAGTCATACATTTTAATTAGACCTTCTTATATTTACATCAGATAAATAACAAATAATTGATGAAAAACAAGTCTTCTGAATGGATGGTTTCACACAGAGCTCTGGTTACAGTTTAATGATAAAACATTTCTCTTATTGCTTTGCATTTTAATTATCTAGAATTATTACTCTAGCGGAGATCTCCAACTACTTTTATTTCCATGCATTTCATTAGGTTTGCAACTAATTTCTAAGACCCTGATAAGTCTAAGAGAAAAGGTGGGTTTAGCTTATACCCCTTGCAATCCATTGCCAGCTTTATGAATTTCAATTTGCTTTCGCTTCTGTATGTGGAGATAACCTTTTCTTTGGTTTTGGTGATAGACTCTCCAGTAAAAGCAGGTGGGAGGAGGAGTTGGACCTTTTCCTATACATTCAGTTTCCTGCATAGGAGCGAGTCCTGCCCTTGTTAACAACACAAAACTCTTGGAGTGGTTGCGGAGCGAGTGTCGGATTGCGTGATTTTGCTAAGGAAAAAAACGGTGCCTCTTTCTCACTAGCTTAGCTGGAAGTTGTATTCCTAAACCTCTTCAATTTGCTTTGAAAATCTTACCGACACCCTTCTGTAATTCTGTGTTTTCTTGCAGGGACATTTAAAATACTGGCTTTTTGGTTTTTTTACCTCTTTTGTTGGATGCTTTGTAATACCAGGAGAAATTATTTTAGACTTCTGCTAGTTGCCAGAGTCTCTCGCGTTTGCAGCCTTTCATTTTTTGTAACAAAACATATTTCACATGATTCATTCCTGAGAGTATACAGAACACTAATTGTTGTTATTGATTTTAAATTTCACAACCATTACAAGTAACCCAGATGACTGGCAGATAAAGAGTAATAATCCATGGAGTTCTGGAAGTGTTTCATGTTTGTCTTTAGTACTTTACGTGATCAATATTAACTGCCCCATTGAAAGTAACTGCTGTATCAAATAACAGTAAATCAAATGAATGTGCTTACAGATTATTTATTGAAAGCTTTAATTGTTCACTGGGGCCCTGCTTATCTCGGAGCCTTTTAGAAGGCAGTGATCTGGGATACTGGCTTGCAAATGCAGGGGGGTCATCAAACAGCGGGGTCTTCCCCTGTGCCTGGGTGGTGTGAGAGCTTTCCCAAACCTGTCCCTGGCCCACTGGGATCGCCCATCGGGGTTGATCCCAGGGTGCATTGATCAGAGGTGAGTTTTCCTCAGACAGCGTCTCTGGAGTTCACATATTGTTCTTTTTTAAAAAAAATTAGTATTTCTATAGATGGCCATTTCTGGGTGACAAATATGTCACACAATAAGATCTTCCAGGGATCTTCTGGAATGGAATCTCAGTTGAAAAAAGTAACTTTTCTTTTTCAAAGCATAAGCTTCACTTTATGTCTCTTGGGATGTTGGGTGTCAGGAGAAGTATTGCTTGTCTAATTGTTTGGAAGCTTTTTGCCATATTCTGTATGAAGTATGGTTGATGTTTTCCTGTTTGTAAGGCTAGGATGTTGCAGTTAATTGTGAGAAGCTTAGATGGGGGAAAAAAAGACAAAACCAGCCAAATGACTGTTGCAGGTAGGGACTGAATCAGAAAGCCCAGAGAACTAGGAAATCCTGCTCCCTTCTGTGTGTTTGCCTGCAGGACAGTGTGTCCGCATTTTTTTTCTCGTACTGCCAGACGACATCCAGGTGAAATGCTGAGCATTCCTCACTTCAAGGCTTTAATAGGAAAATCCACTGCAGGTAGTTAGGCAAGTGTGCTCTTCAGTCACGGGACTCATCTTGTCTCCAGTCTCTTATGAATGTCTTATTTTATTGATCTTTGATCTCCTAGGCTGAGAGTAGAGGTGTGCTCTGAGCCCCGGTCATGGCATTGCTACTTCTTGGCTCACGGGCTCCGAGCTCCTTCCCAGCTTCCAGCTTCTGCTGTACCTCCTGGGAACGTGGCAGAAGGATGTTGGCAATACTCAATTCTTAAATATTCCATAAACTTGCATTTTTTATATTGTCATGAGAAATGGGGAGATGGACGGCTCTAAGACATGCCCTGTCCTGCTGTGGCACGCTGAGGGGGATGGAGGAGGACAGAGTTTGTCCCTGATATGGTCTCAGATATTCCAAATGTACGTGTGCTGGAGGATGTCAGAGACGTCAAGTTTTGGTCCGACTGCCCTTCTAGTTGCAGATAAGCTCAAGTGGTGAAAGCCATTTTTTCCTCTTACTGTGTCACGTCCAAATGGAAATCGTGTATTGTTGTAATTACACACCCCCCCCCAAGTCGCAGCGGTGCGCAGTGTGAGTGCAGTTCTGCTTGTGTAACAAAAATAGTCTTAACCTTCCTTGGAAATGAAGCTACGTGGGTGTAAAACATCTCTATCCAAGCAGAAGTACTGCAGAGGATCTTTGCCTTAACATTAGGGGCATGGGAGGTGGGTCCTGAGATAGCTACTTGCTTGAAGAAACTGCTTTTGCTTTTCCCGGTCTATTCCCTGCCCTGTCCAATGCAGGAGGAGTCAGACCTCCTTTTCTCAGGAAATCAAAACTTAGAATTAGCAGAGCACTAAAAGCCTTCTAAAGCAAAAGCTGGAAACAATACATTTTTAATAAAATGGGCAGTTACTCTAATTGCTGAACCCCTACTGTTCAATTTCTTTTAGTGCCCTTACTCATTAAATTCAGCATACTTAGACTTATTATTTACAGATGTATGCCTTTTAACTTGTTTATAGAAACCACGCTCTGCAGAAAAGCTGTGGATGGTAGAATGCTAATTTGTAAGTGTTTATTGCTGCCTCTAATATGCAATTTTAAAAGCAATTAAAAATAGCGGTGGAGCTCATCGTTGGAGTCAACCCTAAACTGCCCACGAAAAGTGAAATATCGGTACCGTGTCCTCCCTGAAAAAAGGTCGCAGGCTGTTTGTAGTGGATTGATAGCACACCCATTAGTGAAGATTTTACCTCTGCTTAAAGATTTTAAGCTCAGCAGTCTAGTTTCTACGTATTATTGTAATGTTACCCATTTAAACGTGTGCGATGGAGTTCATAATTGCCCTTCTAAATGGGTATAGAAAGGAGGGTATATAAATCAATTAGTGATATCCAGCAGGGTGGCTGTAATACAAATTAATTGGGATGATAAGCATTTTATCTGCAAATATACTTACTTAAAGTAGTTTTGACCACTGAACTGGCTCTTGTTGAGTCACTCTATTAATTTTAAGATTTGAAAACACCTAAAGATCAAAATGTTCTGAATTAATGGTCCTAAAGTTTGAGAAATAAAATTGTATGTAAAATACTACACAGCAAGTCAGTTTTACTGCATTTCCAAACAGAGCACAACAGTTTTATTTTGCCCATGTGGTACTCAACAACTGTGGAGTAGTATTATGTGATTAAAGATATTAAAACACTCATTTTCTTGCTGGACTCAAGCCACAGCAAAAATTCATGATGAATGGTGTCATCAGAACATGTTGAATATACAGAAAAAAAGGAAGATTATTTGGCAGGCATAGTTATACCAAAACCTAACACTAAGTTGGATAGGAGACAAGTCTGAAAGAATAAAATCATTCCTTTAGGATAATACGGCTGAATTATTCTGTTTGGATGCTTGAAAAGATCAGAAGATAAAATAAAAGTCCTCAAAACACCATAAAACATTTAATAACTAGAAATGGAGACTTTACAACTTACTCAAATATCTGGATATGTTTAGAGGTTATAGTAACTATTTCATTTCCCTTGCAATTTTTATTTATTATTGAAGATACTGGCTCTGGGTGTTTTCCAATTTATGTTTACAAGTCAAGAGTCTTTCTTGGAATCAATGGGGTGACTGCAAAACAGATCTGAAAAAAGAATCAGATCTCTTATTTTTTTTAAGTGTTTTGCCCCTAAAAATGTTCCTCATTTTTGATCTCGCAGGGAAAACACGCAGAATTTGATACACCACAGTTCTATCAGTAGGCCACAGAAATAGGCTTCATTTTCATAAAGAGGGCCGATTTCTCATCCTCGCGACATTTGTGTCACTTTTTTTGCCTACACCACTTTTCTCCAGATGAGGGTCTGACCTGGGGAATCCACTGATAAATGAAACAAGACCCAAAGTGTAAGAAAGGTTCATTTTCAAAGGAAAATGGAACTTCACGCAGGTGACAGCACAACGATAGATGTTTTTCAAGCAGATCCTGTTTTTCAGTTTTGCCATAATGTGGAATTTTCCCTTGATCCTGATGCGATTTTGCACGGCATTGGCCAGGCAGAAAATCACCGACCTGAAAAAACTACAGAGCTAGCATCTTTCGGATGTTTTTCTTCAGTTTTCCGTACGATTTATTTTTTTCATTTCACATGTTTTCTTTTTCATTTGGAAGGTGGGCTCCTAATACAAAGTGATGAGCTGCTGCCCTGTAAACTCGGCTGTGCCTGCCGAAGCCTCCGGCCATCCTGTCTGTCCGCTCCCTTTCACCCTGGTTCCTTCCTGGTGTCTGCCTGGCCATTTATTTAGCGAAAGACGCTCCTGGTCTCAGTTACTAGCACGTCATTAAGTCTCACTGTCCTGAGAGTAACACAGGTATAACCAGACGCAGTTCTTCTCTCTGATATAATTAATCCTGACAAGCTTGCTGCCTTCCACGTTTGCTCGGGTGTAAATGCATCTCCCTGGCTACATGGGCACATAAACCTCAAATGTAGCTGATAGAACTGTAAGGAAAAAAAAAATACACACACCAGAAAAAAAACCAAAAAGATAAACCAGGCTGAAAAACAGTATCGTTTTCTTTTGACAAGGGGATGTGAACACAAATCTCTTCTGTGTTACACATCGAACCCTTGAGTTTAGTGGAGCTGGTGTTTGAGAACCAGGCATTGCACACCAGAGAGTAAACTTTGCTTAAAAATACCCCCCTGAGCAAACCTACAGACTATGAATGTGCTCTTCCAGAGGGGCTCCAGCCTCCTTGTCCTTTCCTGCTGGCTGGAATAAATGAGTGGGTAGAGGTGGTCGCTGCCTGAAGTCCTGGCTTTGCCGAGAGAAGCACCGGAGGTGCTCGCGGTGATGCATCCCTCCAGAATACCTGTAGGACACAAAAAAACCTCCAATGCAACAGCTTCAGAAAAAGATTTCAGGGTGTTTTCCTTTCGAAATACGCGTTAGGGGCACAGGTCATACGTGCTTCATATATAAGGCCAGCCTGGTAGATTCAGACTTAGGTCTTGGCAGTGCCTGAGGCTGATCTCTGAGGCCATGCAGTCAAGAGTAGAGATTTTTCTGGCACTTTTTGGTGTTGCTCATGGCTGCGTGGGACACAATTGCCTTCAGAAGAGGACTCGGGACTTCTCCAAGTCTGTTGTCTGCTGGAACATTCCTGTGTAATCGTATCTCTAGTGGGGTAGTCTCACAGCAAGTTGATTCTTAGCTGGTTGTGGAGATCAGAAAATGAAGCCAAACCTTTCGTCATCTGCCCCGAGTTCCCTGCCAGCAGCAGCGGTGGCTCCCAGGAGCAGAAGGCGCCCAGCCCCGGGCTGCCTGGCGGGCGGCAGGCGAGTGCAGCGCTCACGCAGACTTGGCGGTGCTTTGGAGCCCCCTCATTAGAGGAACTGAGAACAGACTGAAGTGAGTTCCCCGTCGTGTCGTGCATCCCGTGTTTAACTCCAGGCAAGACACGACATGTAAGGCTGTTTGGAAGAGGCTGCTGGAGCTACAACTGGGTTCTCGGCTACTGTTGAAAAACCTGGGGCGAGTCACTCCGGGAGCCTGTGATCTCTGCAGGAACGTCACCTGGGACCCTCTGCTGGCAGGTGGGGTCCCTGGAGTGCCTTAATAAATGGCACTGTAAAGTCAAGTAACTTCATTTGCATGCTTAACAAATGGCCTCTTAATTAAGAGGCCAGATTGTGGCATAATGGAAAAGTATGTTGCGAAAAACCCTCCACCCTTCACTGGACAACCTATAGAGGATATTTGTGGGTCTAATAAAATCTGTGCTGCAAGCGAAGGAGTTAGCTCCTGAGGAACAGAAATTGTGTTCTGAGGCTAGAACAGAGGAGAACCAAAAGATAGATGTTGTTGTCTGCTGATCTACTGCACGCAAATCCGGAGAGCTCTGCTATGCTGGTAGTAGGATGGTGAACTTTACTCCCTGACCTTAATCACCTGATATTAATAAAGGTTTCAAAGGGCCGTAGTCCTGTCGTGTGGCCAGGATCAGTATCCACTGACCCCGCTGACTCGTGTTATGTGACCCTGCAGGTTAATGTTACAGCTTTGCAATTGAAACTCGGCAGTTTTGTTGATGAAACGCATGAAGGAACATGATGCGGATCGCTCTCTCCCACTTCCAGACTGGAGGAGATACAGCAGATGAGCATAAACGCTTACTTTGTGCCATTCCAGTTGGCAAATGCAACTTGGTATAGACACAGCAAAGGCATTTTCTGAGTATGAAGAAGCCTTTTTTTTTTTTTTTTTTTTTTTAAGACTCCTTCTTTGACATTAGTCTGCATTTTAACACTGAAGTGCTGAAATAGTTAAAAAGAAAGCGCTCCAAGGACCTCCTTTGCAAGTAATGGTTCCCCTCAAGGTTATGGAGACCTTTCAAGGTTCATTCTTTCAAATACCTTTTGACTTGGCAGAATGGTGATTATTACCATTATTTGCGTTGGAGCAGCGCTGCAAGGTCCTGCAGCGCCGGTTCCTGTCCACCCTGCCCAAAAATAGCCTTCTCTCGAAATACAGGGTGGGGGGAGAAAATACTGTCCTGATGGTGTGTCCGCCCACAGCACAGCAATGGCCAAATTTGTCGTTGGAACTTCATTAGGGTAAGGATCTCGGAGCAGAGAGCGTGCTTAACTGCTGCTTGTACTCGCAAGGCGGAGGGCAGAGTTCAGCAGGACCCGTCTTCTCCCAGATGTGGCGGGACAGAAGCCAGCTGTCCGTATCGTGCTCTCGTTCACAAGAGCTGTTAACGGCAAAAGCACTTCGGCTCTGGAGGCTTCTGCCAGCTCGGCTGCGCCTATCGGGGCTTGCACCTTGTCCGAGATAGCTGTTGGCAGCAGCAGCCTGTGCCCCAGGCATGGCTCTTCAAATGACCTGGCCCCAGGCACCTTTTTCGATGACCTTCTGTGCAGTTTGGCCATTAGGAAGACCTTGCAGATTGGACTTTCGAGCTCCGTAACCTTTACTTCTTGCTAGTTTTGTTGTTATTTTAGTCAAGCTGGTAGGAATCCTGAGCAACACGTAGTGAAAACCCGTGGGATACTCTTTTAGCTTTTAAAATAACAGAAAACGATCGTTTTGGTTTGGGCACCCTCAAGCAGAAACCAGGTTTCATCTTCTGAAAACCAGTTTCATCTTCTGATCTCCCTGTTGAGAATGGAATGCCCCTTTGCAGACAAAAAGCAAACCTGAGGACTTAGAAGGGTTTTTCAGCCCAAATAATACCTTTTTTTTTTTTTTTTTTTTTTTTTTTTTTTTTTTGCTTAAGTTCTAGACGGTCTTGTAGAGATGAACTATGACGATGAAGTTAATGCTGGAAAAGTTGTAATCAAGAATTAAAATAGAATAACTTCTATTTAGCATCATGGCTTGAAGATGGATCTGTGGAGCTAGCAAGACAGAAGTACTAAAAAAAAACCCTTTAAATGTGGAAAACACACTTTAAGTACTTCTGAAAATCTTGATAATTGTATCTCAATCTATGGTTAGTGTGGCAGCCTGTGTTTTAATCCAGGCGTGTTGTGTTCACTCATAAGAAGCAGCATTCCCTCCTGGACCTCAATGCATACCCAGCCCTACGAGGCAAGATTTTCTGATTGTGGTAATTTGTTCTGCATTGATTAACATTTGGACATGGCTTCCCCTGAGCCTTTTCCTCTGTCCTCCTGCCCTCAGCCCACTCCACCTCCATGCCACAAACTCCTGGCTACAAGAAGCCAACTACCCCAGGTAGAACAGCTCTCCAGCCCCGTGAGTGCCGATACGTGAAATATTAGCGCGGCTTCTTGGCTTTGTGTTGTTTTCTTTGCAAGGGGGAGAAAAAATGGGACTTTGCACAAGGGAAGACTTTGTTTTCCTCTTTCTGTTGTCTGTGACCCCCACCTGTTGTATATATGGTAAAAATATCTGGTCCTTATAACCCAGCAACAGTCCGCAGCCAGAGTCATGTGTGACCGGGTCAAACACACACTCTGGAGGGTCATGGCCAGGTTACTAAGTCAAGGCTGGCAAGTCTCCACCATAATGTTTTCTTTCTCTCTCACTCTTTTTTTTTTTTTTTTCCCTTCTCCCCTTGTCTGTCTTCCAAACAACAGTTTAAAAAAAAAACCCCTCCTTGTAACAATGCAAACTATTTAAGCATGACAAATTCAAAGAAGATTTTTATTAAAAAAAAAAAAAGAAAATGGGTGGGAGGGGCTGAGCAATGATATTTTTGGGTTTAATTTTATAATATAGTTTTATGTGGCACATGAAAGAGAGAAATTTGTATTGAAACAATTGAGACCTACTTTCCCAGTTCCTGGCTCTTTCCTGGAAGATGATTAAAAGCAGACTTTTTTTTCCAGACGAGACATAAAAATTAAATGATCTACAGTATATAGTTATTTTTTCAAATGTTTGGAGGCTTATAAATAACTTCTACAATCAAATGCACACATACAAGCAGCAGAGAATCTGGTTCTAATTACTTGTACTTTAGTTGAACTTTGGCGTTTCCTTTGACTTTCTGCCTAATGTATGTGAGCTGTGTGCCTTGCACTCCTGCAGTGAATTCACAAAAAAAAAAAAAAAAAAAAAAGAGAAAAAGAGGCAAAAAAATCCAGACTCTTGTTGGTGCCAACAAAAATGAGAGTTAACAGAATGTTTTGACCAAATGCAACACTTTGCTATTCACCCTAATTAGCTGAAATTACTGCTTCCCACCAGGGACCCTGAGCTCAGTATTCAGAATTCCCTTGAGGCGATCCAGGAAATGCCATTTGCTTTACAACTTCTTATTCTTTTAAGACTCAACTGTCTAAAGTGTGCATTAACATCCAAGCTTAATAATGCTGAGTTTCTAGCAAAACACAAGGCATTTCAGAGTGCCTGCCTGCTCCTCCTTGGTCACAAAGTAAAATACCTCCTCCATCTGTCAACATGGTTTAGCTGACAGTAAATTAGCTCTCCACAAAGCCCGCTGTGCTTGGAAAGGCCTTATCTGCTTCTTTATCTAACCTTTAGAAAAATTTCAGAAATCTCAGGAATTGTGAAGTGACCGATTGTTTTGAGAGTCCCTGGGTGCTTAAGCTGCATTCAGGTGTTGGGTGACAGCACCGAGGCTGTTTTCTCAGGTGAGTAGGGACCCTGAAGTGTCACATCCTGCAGCATAAGACAAGGCAGAAAAAAAAAAGAAGAAAAAATAAAAAGATACCTTTCTTTTTTTTTTTTTTCCTTTTTTTTTTTTCGTGAGAGACAGCGGTTTCTGCCGTAGCGCTTCCACTGGCCGCTGACACGAGACAGAAATAATGCCTTATACCTGCTGAGCATGAATTGCTGCAACAGATTTCTACCTTTCCATGCTGGTAGTACATACATTTTCAAATAAAGACTTAAAAAGGGTAAATCCAAAGAAGAGTAGTAAGTCAGAAGCCGGAGTAAAAGTCAAGCATGTGTAACCTGAGTTCAAGTCTTCTCCAAAAAGCTGTGAGATCTTGCCTGTGAGCAGAAGTGAATGTTCCCAAACTGGATTTTCTTAGAAAAAAATAAAAAAAATAAAAACATCAAGCTCTCCAGATGATGGTTCACCTGATGCAGGTATTATATTGAATAGATTAGACCCTTTCGGTTTAAAATATGTATGTCTATGTGGGTGTTTTAGGGAGGGTCTTCTGGTTTACGTTGACTCTTTCCTTCTCATACCTTTTCCAATTGTCCAGAAAAAATATTCTGTCTTGGTACTTTTAGCTCTTCAGTTGCTGACTGTGTTGTGTATTTATGAACTGAGTTGGTTGCTTAGTCTCTTCTGGGTATTCCAAGTTCCTGGTGCTTGGCCGGTGCCTGACAGACCTCTGTTGTACATATGGTTTGTGGTTTGAACGCTCCTATTGGATGCTGGGGCTTGTTTAGGATGAAATCATGAAAAAAACAGAAGTGTATCAATATGACTCCACAAAGAATAAGGCTTTCCCCAAACTAAAATCACAGAAGGACTGCAGGAGTACGGTTGTTTTATTGAATGACAGAGCCTTGTTTTCCCATGGGGAGCCTAAAAACTGCCTTTTAGATGGACTGGGAGAGTTCAATGAGCTAACACGACACACATTGTCTGCTGGTATTAGAGTTTTAAAGCTAAAATTTTATCATTCCATAGACTGATTGGAAGCCACCATAATTCATGTACGAGCATGAACTAAGGCGAGGAATGTGTGAGGCCTCTCAAGGGCATTTGATGAATCTAGCTTTAATTTAAAAGTACTAATAGATTATTGATTCCAGCGGGATGGCTGCGCAGAGATCAATAACAGAGCACTCCATCTCTCTTAAATACCAAAAATTGCTGTTGAAGAGAAATGATCATTCTCATCTGTGTTTTCATTAAGAAAAAAGTTCATTAAAGTGCAGTAGGAACCGGTAGATTCTTGGTTTGCCAAGGTTCAGTGTATTTAATGCTGGAAAAGATAAGTGCTGTTCTGGACATTGTCTTAACATCACAGTTTATGGAACCGTGGTATTTTACATTTCTGGTGTTTTTACAGCCTCCTTATTGTTAGATACATAAATAAATTGTTCCCGTTGGAAAGCTATTTCTTTGCTTGGTATCAGAGCCTTTAACACTTCACTCTAGCATTTGTTTTATTCTCCAGAAATGTCCATCCTTGAAGTTGATAGTAGCTTAACCCAAGTAAAAATGTCAGAAAAGTGCCTTTCTCTGGCAAGTAATCAGAAGTTGCATCATATTCCGTGACACCCTCTGTGAATTCTGCACAACACGAGCTGACAATGAATCATGGATTTAATACAAATGTATCATCTTTGTAATCTGAAAAATATCATGTACAGTAAATCTTGTCTAAGATTTTTCCATTGAGTAACATTCTTTTGGTCCTGCCGTTCGTACTCTCGAGCTTTAGCTCTGCTGATAGTGCCTCATATTTCTGGAGAGATCCGAGTTCACAAATCCTGTCATTTCTGTGGATCTGTTGAAAAGTTAGAGGGATTTATCTGAGGAGCAGCAGACGGTGAGGTGAGACATGAAAATGTATTGCACATCTCCAATAAATGTGAGGAATGATGACAGCATAGCACCGAAAACTAATGCAGATGTTTTGGAAAGATGTAGCTCGCGTGTCTTATCTGGGATCATAGTGCTTTCGCGGCCTTTTCCCTGAAAGGGATAACTGGCTTTTCAGCAGGTTCAAAACAAATGGCCCTCTAGAAATATTAAGGCAATAAAGGGATGTGGGGTCATAATGTGTAATCAGCTCTTTCTCAGAGAGGTTTTCTGATGCTACAAATCCTCAGGTAGGTAAGTAATAAGTGTTGCTGGATTGTGCTAGTTTTACAGATTAAAAAACCCAACCAAACAGACTTGCTTGTCTATGGAATTTTCCCTTCAGGTCTAATACTTAGTCGTTTGTCTCCTTACGTATGTCCCAACACGTGCCGCTGTCCTGCTGTGACAGAATCACACGTTGGAAGTGGTACCTTTTGTAGAAAAGGGCAAGAGATACAAGAGTTCTCCCAAGATTAGGGCCTGACTGGAAGGGTATCCGCCACAAACAGGCTGCCTTTTGAAGGCCGATATCCAGCACACACACACAGATCCACTGTCCAATCCCATAGGCTAAAACCAGAAGAGGAGCCCAAAGTTGCCCGGTTTTGGAGCCTGGTGAGAGGTTGAAGCTTCTATCCGAAGTGAGCTGAAGCTTTTATTGTGTTGAGTAGATGGATCATGACAAATGATCAGGTACTTTTGAGGCTGTAACGTGTAGTGCTGTAATTAGTTGCCTTACTTTAGTTCCCCTTTAATTTTCTTAGGAAAGACAAATGAATGCTTATTATAAAAAGAAAGATAGGGCCAGTTTTGTAGTTATAATACAGTAAATAACCAGCTATTTAAAAATTCATTCGTGAATCATTCAATTATATTTCTTTTTTCTTTTGTAGCAGTTGAAACTCAGAGCACCAGTTCTGAGGAACTTGTTCCGAGCCCTCCTTCACCACTTCCACCCCCTCGTGTTTACAAGCCCTGTTTTGTCTGTCAAGACAAGTCATCTGGATATCACTATGGTGTCAGTGCTTGTGAGGGATGTAAGGTGAGTACCATCATCTCCCTTGCCTTTTATAGGACTGTATTTCGTTTTAGGAGGGGCAAAGCAATGCAGGTTTTTTGTGACTTGATTGATTCCAAACACGCCTGTACCCTTCTTGTGTGAATTAACTCTGATTCATGAGTAAAGCCAAGCGAACAACTGTCATGCCTGGAATTATGTCCCCGTAGAACTTCTGCCAAAGTAGGTTTTTCAGAGACTTCTGTAAGTATTGACTGATGTGAGAGTGTGATCAGCGTTGGAGACGTGATCAATGAATAGAATGAAAACTCTTGGGGACTCTTCATCTGTAGGTCAGATGTGCCCTGAGAACTCAGATGGCCGGTGGCTGCTCTCAGCCTTTTTCCATGTGCTGCTACCTCTGCGTATCCAGAGGGGTGGAATTTAGGAACAGGATCCGATCATCTGGTAATTTTTGACGTGGTCTCTATCTAACTACTCTAAAATCAAACTGGGAATGTGGTGATTAGCAGCCTGGTATTCTTCAGTCCTGTTTCCACAGTTTCTATCTTCACCTGGTTTGCAATCTCTGTTCTATACTAAACCTCAAATTCGCTCTTTTTACCCATCTGCTCTGAGGTCCTTTTCTCAAGTCTTCATTTTTCCTTTCTGACTCATTTACCTTTCCCTTCAAACTCCTGGCAGTCTTGTGTCTCAAGGGAAACACAAATGGAAAACTCTACTCATACCGTGTTTATCTAATTAGAGCCTCCTTCTTTTTGTTTTTCTGTGCTGGCTTTCCCTTGGTTTTCTTCTAAGTTCTCTCTCTGTTGCCTTCTCTTTTCAGCTCCAGTGGGGCTGCTGTCCCAGTGATGGTTAGTAGTCTCTGTCTAGTGCAAAGGGACAGCTTTCTGTCTTCCAGGTTTATGGATTGATGACTGCCTTTGATTCAGCAGGCTTTCTTCTTCCTGGCTTTCAGGACTGTTTAGATTCTCCTCCTACTTTGTTTACTGTTTATTCAGTGTGTCTTTAAATGTCTTTTTATCCGCTTCCCGATGGTGTTCCCTGAGATTCAGTTCTTTGGTTTTCTGTCTCAAAAGCATCAGTTGCTTACCTGGTTTATGGTAGAGCAATGGGGGAGGTCATGGCAGCAGTGTGCTCGTGAAGGGTGTGTTCTTAATGAAGAGCCTTCCAGCCAGGAGCCCTTGGAGAGCTGTGGATGGCTGGAGGGTGATTATGACCTTGTGATGCTCAGTTTGGGAACCACTGCACTGGCAGTTTTATCATCCTTTGGTTGCCACCAACCCATGGATGATTTCTCTGACTTCTCCCTCGCCATCTTTCCCTGGTGTATCCTCTCGCCTTACCTCGGACACAGAGTTCACGCAGACAGAACTTTCCGTCCTCTCTGCCTGTGACATATCAACAGTAATTTCGTGGTGTGCAGTTTTTCAGACACCGTGCCATGATGTCACGTCTCATCTGCAGCACTGTAATTCACATGATTTGTTGTCCTTTTGCCTCCAGAATCTGCTTTCGTTGTCAAACCGTTGCTGTGGTCGTCTTGTGTGGCGATGGGCTTGGTCCCCTCTGTCCTTCCTTCCCCTTTTCCCACTCATCCTTGGACCTTACTCTTTCAGGTACCTGGGAACAACCTCCTAACCTTCTTTGCCTCAAACACTTCCTCAGTATTCTAAGCACCCTCTTTTTTTAAGGGATCCTTCTGTCTTATTAATTACCAGAGTCTTCAGTACCATGCCCCACTCCAAAGGCTGTTCTGTGGCTTGTTTGGATGTACCTGTCTTTCAAGATTTTTAGGGGCTGGAGACTTTCATAATATGCACCTATGAAACATGAAGTTTAGGAGCTGCCTAAATAATTTTAAGCTATCTTGGCTTTGGAATCTGCAGGGGGTTTATGACTTCAGTTAAAGACTTCTGATCTCTCCACCCCCTGGTCTCTGAGTGTTGCTAGGTAGCACACAAACAAATTCCACCCCAACTGAGCAATTTGGATTGATCCAGCTGGTACAGGGGGTTAAAGGGCTGACCATCACCGACCGCTCAGCTCTTTGGTGCTGACGTGACTCATCGTTGTGGCCGGGTTTGCAGGAAGGGAGGCTGAGAGTAGTGAGCTGGATTCCCCACACAGTGCCATCATTGTGTGGGCAGGGAGGAGAAGCTGGTGTTCTGGCAGCTTCAGCTCTCTCTGAAAGCCTTGTCTCTTGTTCTGGGTGTTTAAAAGATGGCATTCCTCTGCTGGCAATCATGCTGGGATTCCTGGCTTGAATTCAGGGGGCGGCAAAAACGTCCAGAGCAGTTTCGGGAGAGAAGACGACACAGATTACAAGAGGGTAGGTTTACAGTCCAGTTTTCTCAGAATGATCAAGGTGCCTCTCTGGCTGTTGTTGATGCTAACAGACAGAAATCCACTTCAATACAGAGTGATCCCAGGATGGCTTTTGTCATAAAAGAATAGCTTTCCTTCCGTCAGAGTTTTTATAGAAAATCACATCTAATGAGAGACCATTAAATAAAGGGATAGCCACATGTAATATATTTTCCAGGGTCTTCAGCTATGAAAATTTATCTATTTGTTTGACACCTTCCTGACTCAAATATTTTTTTTTATATTTTTTTTTTTAATTGCAAAGCAGTATGGAAAATAGACATTGATCTAAGCCTAGCAATCTAGGTCTATAATTCTGTAGGATTAACTCCTACAACAAAGATACACATGGGAGAAGAAAAGGCGGGGAGTGGGGAAGAGAGAGAGAGAGAGAAATATGAAACAGTTTTTGCGTTGTCCAGATTTCCTGGTCCTGGTGTAGAGTGGAACTGGTTTTGATTCCTGCTACTGATGGAGAGTGCAGCTGGTTTTGATTTTATTTATTTATTTGAATTTCGATGACAAGGATATTATGCCTTGGTCTGCAAGAAATACTGTTGAGTGACCTGAGATATTTTAGGCATCGTCATGGCAAAGTTCGCGTTATGAAACAGTGCCCTTCAGGACAGATACCTTTTCCTTTTAATAATGCCTCTTACGTTATATGAGGACAGATTGGTATATTCTCAGGCAATTCTGGCATTGAAGAGGGATCTTAAAAAGCAGTTTTTTGGTAACACCACTCTTGCACATGTTAGCTTTTAGCTATAATGTAATTATATTTAAGCCTGTATTTATACCCCTTTACTGGGAATTGAGGATCCAGACAAAGAATTTTTTCTGTCACCTAACACTAAAAAAATAAAAGCAAGCTTCATAAAAGCGCCTAAATAATATTCTGTATATTTGTTTGGCTTTCTTTTCCTAGCACGGTTTAATCATCTACAACTGAAACAAAAAGTAAGCAGCGTAAAGTTGAAAATACGCGCACGGTATGATTTGTGCCAGGGCAAGAAATAATACTGTTTGCAGCAATGCAATTGTAAAAGCTTCTCTTGGTTCAAAGAAAAATACAGATCAGCTTGAATGATCAAGCTTTATTTGTCTCCATTTCAGCTGTATTAGTGACAGTGCCAGCAGTAGAGATGCAGGCTGTCGTTCATGCACAGCTATGAAAAATCCCTCAAATCATGGAAAATTGCTTCTAGTTTCAGCTAAATCAACAGTCATTTTTTTTTAGAAGGTGAAAAATGTCTTTTGAGATGCGTTTCTGCATACTATTAATATCTTCTGCTCTTAAACTGTAAGCACTTTTCAGCACTTTCAGCGCTCAAAGCCATTCATTTGCAGAAAGATGCTAAATGAATTGCAACTGATTTAAATTTAGTGCTGAAAACCTGGATGATTTTTTTCATATATTCCATACTATCAGAGGAGACCTGATTGTTTTAATGCTGTCTTTGAAATTTTAGTTTTAAAAATAACATAACCAGGAAAGCCAGGTGTCCTGTGGAAAGCTGGTATCTGTTGCAATAAGTTCTTAATTTTTCTCTTTGTTTGGAAGATGAAACTTTTGCTAGGTACTGAATTTATTTCACATTTTTGAAGGATGAGAAAGCAAATATTTTTTGGAAGCCCCTTGAGAGTAAGTAAACATGATGAAATAGATGGTATCAGGAACAAAAATTTTGTTTCACCATATATTTTTAAATCTCTTTCTGGGTTGTGTGAATGACAGGAATGAAGGAAAAAAAAAAAAGATTGCCAACCATGACAGGTAACAACAATGAAAATTGTGTTGTGCGCTTGAACACCTTATTTGATTTCCAGTGCTTTGGACCCAAGTTACGGATTATCCCTCTGCTGCTCCCCTGCACTGGGCTTCTGGAGCAGAGACAAAGAGCAGTGGTGTTATATCACATACCTCCACAGCTGATCTTCCTCTTATCCTGCCCATTGCCCTCTGTCATAGACCAGGAGTTCATCCTAAGCTGTGAGAATAGTTGTTTTTATTAATTTTTATTTTTTTTTCTGGCAGTGATGCTGGTGTTATGGAAGTGTAGACATTATCTCAGAATTCTTTCTAACTATGCTAACCACACTGCCTCAATTATTTGTAAGCACAGGGGCTAATATCCTATGGAAACAGGAACTGGAAACTACTCTCTCATTTTATGTCAAGTGTCAAATAACGGTGTATAATGGTTTGGCTTAAATCTTACATGCCCTTCTCGTGCAAAATTCCTGATACCATCAGCAAAGGCTTTCTCAAAAAAGAGGAGCAGCAGCACCAGCCTCATGACCCACGGTGCATTGGTGACCAGGCACGTTTTGGGGCGCTGCTTTGCTTCGCTGCGTACCTGGAAGATTGCTGTTTGTACCAGCTGCTGCTCCTCCTGGATGTGACCATCTCCCATGGGTGGTTTGGAAGCAACTGTCCCATTTTGAAGGCCGATGGAGTGAGCTGAGGTAGATTTGTACAACGGGCAAGTCTGTCAGGCAGCCGTAGTGCCCGTGACTGTTCACAGGAGCGCTTCTTAATACAGATGTAGCCTTCATGCCTCCTGACCTTGCATATCTTTTCAGGGTCTTTGGCGGTTAACTCATCCATAACAGCTACAGTTTTTTCATTATTATTATTAAACTAAAATTGTTGAGTTTTACTCTTCTGGACATTTCTGGCACCGTGTATTCCTTTCCATACCTGAGAATGCACAGGGCAAAAACGAAGAAACTTCAAATTTAAATGTGTATATACCTGTTGATATTGGAGTTGAATCCTGGTCTCTGGCACTAAGGTAGGTACTAAAAACCCCTTGTAGATTTGTCACATTTCTGTCCAACATTCTCCTGCCTGTAGCTGTTGTGGTTTATTAGCAAATGGGCGAGAGCTTCGCTTCGCACCAGATCGGTGATGTGCCCGTGGTTTGTCATGGCTTCAACGGAATTAAGTGAATGATACGTAGGTGTCAAAGTGCTGTCTGCGCAAATCACATCGTGACCTACTGAGCAGAGATGCCAGAAGCAGGTGGGCTGCTTGCCTGCTGAGAAGTCTCCTGGTCTGCATGCAGTGGATGTGGAGTGTATTTTTAATTCCCTGTAAGTAGGTTCTAGTGGATTTTGCTTTTTCATTTTTCTTGGCTAGAGAGAGGGAAAAACCTCTTCTTTTGTTGTCATCTTGTCAGTCTGTTTCAGAGCTCTCCATTAGTTTAAGGACAACATGTGGCCTTTAATTATAGATGTAGATGGAGTACAGGCTGTCCTGTGCAGAACCAGAGTGTTGTTACAATGTAGGAAAAAAATGCAGTTTTCCACCATGTTTAATATAATGTTTTATAGTATGATATTTAAAAGTATTGTTCACGGAAGGAATTGAGCAGATAAGGAAATCTGGACATCTGAGCAAACATCTCAGAAATTAAATACTCTGAGATTTTCTATTAACAGTTGTAGCCTACCTTTTTTTTGATACTATGCTGTAGTTATTTATTCTTACTGAACAGCAATTAGAGATGTGTAAAGTTGCAGTGAACTGGCTTTCATTTCCTAACTCTGAAACTTTCGAAAAAGAAACTAGTTAAGAGACACTGGTAGAGAAGGTTATACAGGCAATTGATCTGTTGAATTGAGCTGGCTGGACCTCACAAGAACGTGGGCTGTTTTCCCTGGAAGAAAGGGGGAGACTAGAACAGTTTGCTGAGTGTGGTTCTGGCTGACTGTTGTCTTTGCTACTGGTGAGATGGTTGGGGTCACTGTTCTGCTTGCTTTGGGCATCTTGAAAAATCATAGTTTGTTTTTCTTAAAAGTACTTGAAGATTTTCTGATTGGCACATATTGGAGAAGTAAATCCAAAATTAAGGGTTTTCCCAGGTGTACAAAGTGGAATTACCCATTGTCTAATTCTGTTCAAATCCATGTCAAGTAGATATTCAGATGCTCTGTTTACAACTTACTTTGAATTTATTTGGAAAGACACACCTATCAATATTTTCTGGCTCTTGTTAACCATAAGCAAGCGGTCAGCTTCCCTCTTTGCAGAAATGCTGTGATTGGCCTTGGAAGGTGACCTTCCATTGCTCTCTGGGCTTACTGACTGACCTGCTGATGGAAACAGGGGTTCTTTCTAGTCCCAAATGAAGTGTTCCTTTGAGGAAGTTTCCTAAAGGGATATTTTCTTTCGCTTCTTCTGGAAATGGAGCGCAATTGAGTTTGCAGCATGGATCCCCGAGCTGTTCAGTTTTGTGGAGCTGCTCTTCAGGAAATTTTGGTCTTGTGCTGTAGCAAGAAAGATAGTTGGATGTAATTATGCAAGATTTGGTATTTCAAGAGCAGTCAGCTTTACAGAGTCTTTCTTCAGTTTGTTTTTTGTGTATGTTCTTTGTTTTCTTCCCCCTGGAAAACAAAACAAATGCCTTGCTAAAAAAACTCTTCTGTATTTGAGGAGCCATTCTGAAAATCAGAAACCACCAAAGTTAAGATTGTACCCATGTGCCTGCCTATGTTTCCCTCTTCATACCTGGATTTGGCTGTAGTCTTTACGTATGTTGTTTCTTGAGTTCTCTGTAGAGGACGTACGTGTTGTCTTTCTCCTATTTTTTGTTATTCTGATTATTTCAGAGAAACTTCCCTTGTA
This sequence comes from Baryphthengus martii, assembly GCA_013396935.1. NCBI lineage: Eukaryota > Metazoa > Chordata > Aves > Coraciiformes > Momotidae > Baryphthengus > Baryphthengus martii. Next base: position 116,918 of record VWZK01007633.1, on the reverse strand, counting down.
GAGGAGACACCTCAGGGTGTGGACATGTGTGCAGCTCAGTACTCCACTTATAAAATCTTCTTGTAAAGAAGCCCTGCATCCAGCTCTGTAGTTGGTAGATTTAGTATCCTGGTATAGTAACTGTCTAATTATTACAATACTGTAGTTGGTCTGCCAAATGTTTAGGGTCCCTAGTCGTAAACTGTGCTTCCCTTTGATAAGATGCAGGAGACCACACAATTTCCACAGCTCAATTCAGGAGACAGCTGAGAAGTAGAAAGACATTTCTGTGTATAAACTCCGTTATGATTTTGCAAGGCCATGCTTAAAATTTCTCCTTTGATATCTTTTAGTGGGCAAAGTTACTCTGCAATAAAATCTTTATCGTAATTCCTGTGTTTAAGGGGGAAAAGGTGTACTGTTTCTGAATTCTCTGTCTGCAATAACGGCTACGTAAACTACAAGGTGAGACGGCAGTCACAAGTAGTGCCAAAAAGTGTAGATTTGGTCGGCTGTAAACACAGCCAGTGCTTTCACTCCTCAGCGACTGCCGGGGACCCTCCCAGCACCAGAGGAGATCCAGCAGCCCCTGGCCATGACTCTTGAGCAGGATCCTCTGTCACCTGGCAGCAGGGAGACTGATCAAACGTTGCTTGTTCCCATTTCAGAGTCACTTTTAAAAAGTGACAATTTAATGGGACCCATTACTGTCAGCTGGGGCCGGTTCCCTCTCCCCCCTCCCAGGCTCTCACCAGGGAAAGGAGAGATTTATATCCATGGTGCAGCCCCTCCAGTGGGCTACTGTTCATTCTTCCCACAAGTGTCCCGGCTGGCTGCTCTCCAGATCAATCTTCCCAACGGGGGAAAGGTCTTCCCCCGTCTCTGGGGTGCTTGGCTGGCTTTGGAACCCGGTGCACCTATGATAAATACATATGTAAATTGCTAGGTCCTCGCTTCAGAGCATACTCTGATCCTCATGTGCTTTCTGCTGATCCCAGAGAGTGGCAACATTCCAGATTTAGGAAGATTTAAGCAGAACAGCTCATCATTGCTTGGATGCTGCTGCAAATGGCCCTAACCAGTCCATATTTATCACTGGTGGCGCACAGCAACCGCTGTGTGTACAGAAACACAAGAGAAAGCCGTATTTTTTGAAAGGCAAGAAGAAAGAGTGTCAGGTGAGCAGGAAAGATGCAAGCACAGCACCCAGGAGCCAAATGGATGAGCTAACTAAAAAGACCTTTTATCTTCTCCAAGTCCCTGTGATTTTCATGAACTGAAAGAATAAGCGTCTTGTGATTATATGAGCTCTGTGCTTGAATCTGGCCATTGATTAAAGTCTGGCAGGGGAGGGAAGAAAACAGGAAAACATCTTGCTAAGATTTTCTTGTGTTAGGTTAATCGGCCGCGGTTCATTCACTCATCTCTGAAAGGTCGTGTTTGCTCCTCGTCAAAGTTGCCCAGTGCCAGGCTCTCCCTGGGCTTGACTGAAGGAACCCTGGTGCCCAACACTGGGCAGGGTGGAGGCAGCTCTGCCTCTGTCCTGTGAGCCGTGGTGCTACTTCGGCGTCTCGGCGTGACTCATATCTGTGTTTGCAATGAGATACTGTCTCCCACTAGTGTTACCTGACGAGTTCTTACGGCTTGGAGGAGCTACTCAGCTGATTCCTCTGGCTCCGTGCAGTTGCCGATACCTTGCGCTGGCACAGGCTGCGTTTTGTCCGCTGTTCTCAGCCTGCTTTTTCACATTGTTGAGACCACTTTGACCGTGTACAGGAACTGGGCAGAGGGGTATGGCCACCATCTCACGATTCAAAATGGTGGGTTTGCCAAGCTGGTCCAGCTCCAACTCATCCCTCTACTGTCACCTTTGGTAATGAGTTTCAGCTGCAGTGTGGAAAGGTAATTTTCCTTGACTACTGCCAGTACTAGAGCCAGACTTGCATATTTCTGTGTGTTTACTTCAGCTCTGTTTAGTAGTCTCCAGGCATCCAAGTTTCACTGAACTCCACATTTTACAAGGTTTTAGTGGGTAGTACTTCTGTATTAGCAGAGTATCTTTGTTGCCAAATGCTGTGGAATGAGAATATAGCATCAAGCAGCGAGTACAAGATATTACTTGCCAGATTTCACAAGAACTGATGCAACATATTTGTTTAGAGATCAATTGTCAAAACTTGAGAGCAAAGAAAAAATTGTGGGGAGATAATGAACGTGTGTTGATGAGTCATTCAGATAGATGCCTGACAAACGTACCAGGAAGCATAATGATCAAGTCATCTGGTTTACTTTGGCATGTTTACGTCCATGTTATTTCTTCTGAGTATTTTTGGTTGCTTTCTGCTTTGTTTTCATGTGTCCCTTCCTTCCTTCTCAGCAACTTCTCTGCTGCAGATCAGGCACATTTTAAAACTCCTTCCAGGTCAGATAAAAAGAATAGAAACGTGCTGAGTCTTGGCTGACAATTAATGAAAGTGTCCATGCCTCTTCTGATAAATAACTGCAGTGCCAAATCTGTGCAGGAACTTTGTGGGGAAAGCTGGGAGGGGAGGAGGAGGAGGATGCAAAGCCTGCCCGTGCAGGGAATTTCCTTGGAGCATGCACGTACCTTCTTTCTCCCATGTAGGTTTGTGTTTGAGCTTGCCCTTTCCTCTTCACATGTGTCCAGCTCTGCCAGCAGCTAAATAGAGAGGCTATTTGGAGACACTACTACAAGTAATTGCAGCATAGTAATTGCACAGCTAATGTGAGTATTTCCCTTGTGCTGCCTGCTGCAGGAATCTGTGTGTCCCTGCACGGGTGTAGCTTGGCAGGGCGTTTTGTTTGTTTTTACTAGGAGGTCTACTACTTCATTGAGTAGCTGCTGCTTAGTGTCTTTAAAGCCTTTATAGCTCTCTGCAAAACAATCCCATGTTGTAGGTCTAGTAAAATGGTGTCATTGTCCTTGCAAGATGGTCCCTTTGCTCCAGCCGCCCAACAACCCAAAGGATAAAAGCAGAGACTCAAATTAAGAGTGTAAAGCAAAATCAGTTATACATTTCGGGGTAACAATTTGGAAAGTCTTTCCTGATGCTGTGCTTCCATGCAAGAGAGCAGCTACATAAATGATTTGGAAAAGTGTCATTCTTTATGAAGAAATACTGCGCTTAATTAATTCTTGCTCCTGGGAGGTCAACCTGGGGCACTCATTATTGTCTTAATTGGTGGTATAAATCCTGAGGCACTGGAAGGGAAGAGAGGAAAAAAACGGTGAGCAGTTAACAACATACAGCCTTTTGGATAAGTGCTAGCCGGTTGTGCGATCATCCTAGTGACATTTTATGGGTTTATTGGGTTATAGGTCTGATCCTCCACAAGTTAGGTTAAAGGAAATTGATTTGCATAAACAAAAATAGAAGAAAATAGCAAAATGCAATAATTCATTCCTGAGTTCTCCATTAAACTGTGTGAAATAACTCAGTGCGCTGCAACTCAGAAGAGCGTTACTTTGATCTCCTGTTATTTGTATTAAATGATATTCATTACTCTTCCCATCTGGAGCTTCCTAGCAGGCAAAAAATCATCCTACAGACATTACTGAAAGGAAGTTGACTGTAACTTTTTAATTGTATACATTTCATCTCTTCTTCTTTTTTTTTTAATTTGAAGAAAGCAGATGGAAGTGCGTACCAGCACCTTCCTCTCAGTTTAAATTACTGAAGTGGAGAAGCAGAAAATCTCAGCCATTCTTTCCCCTCACATATTGTTTCAAGGTGATGACTGTTCTGTCTGGAGACTTTGACATGTTTGCTAAAAAGGTCAGGAGTTCAGTGAAAATCGAAATTGTGGAGAAATCCATGTGTAGTCTTAGAGATGCTGTGCTACCCATGCTGGAGAAATCCAGTTGCAGCAGAATTGCAGCGGATTGGACATGTTGATAGCTGCTTCTCTACCAGCTGGCCAGCAGAAATGTTTCAAACTCCCCAGGAAAAAAAAAAAGAAAATCAATGTTTTGATGGTTTGAGGTGTGTTTTTAAGCCAAGGTTTGTGGAATCAGCAGATGTGTTGGTGTGGGACACCGTGAAAAATGGGGTTCGTTTCCAGCCTCACCAGTGGCTAATGGCTAATTGGCATTAGTAGCCCCATGGATAATTTTCTTCAAGCACCGTCATCAAAATTGGTGGGTTTTTTTTCTTGCCCTCTGAGGCCCACGGGACTTTTTCTCATCTTAGAAACTATTAGAATTTATCAAGTATGGTCTGCTCTCTCTCTGCTGTAGATTTTTTTTCAGTTATGAATAGTTGTCCTTATTTTGGTAGCTTAGGGAGGGGTGACACCTACCTCATCTGCCTGTCTCTGTCCTCTGCACCTTTCTCTTTTTTTAAGAAATGAGAAAACACTGAAACCTTTCAAACTTTTCCACTTGTGTAAAAATAATGAAAAGAGAATAGGCCTTTTTATCCCCTTAGTGGGTTGTTCTGAGGTCCCCAGGTCAGTATTCCTGTATGCGGGAAGTGGGATAACACCTGCTTATTTTTATGAAGTGTTTTGAGTTCTGGCAGCCTGGTTTCAGTAGCAGATTTGGGATTCTTCAGCCCTGGAAGGTTACAACTGCTCTTCACCTGCAGCGTAAATGGCTGGATGAGCTGAAACGAGCCCTGCGTGGTGAGCAGAGAATTCCTGCTGGAAATAACAGCAAGGACAGACAAACCCAGAGCACTTCCCAGGGCGGGCTGGTGCCCAGCCACTCTGCTGCCAGAGGGCTGGCATCTCTAGGTGCTTTCTACAAGCTATTGACATTTAAGAGCATTTATTCATTTGTTTTTACAAAGATCTGCATGTCCTGCCCTGACATGGAATCATCAGCATAATTTCCCTGCTTCCTGGCAGCAAGCCGTCCTCTACTTATTGTTGTAACTGCTTCCATTTTGTGCCGGTGGTGGTTTCCAGCCACAATGTCAGACAGTTAATTTGTTTATGCTGCAAGCCCTGACTTCCAAAGCATGATAGACAGTACAGATATCCTGGAAAAGTGTGATGCAACTGAGAATATGCTCATTTTAGCTTCCTTTTAGATAGCTGCTTGAGCAGCTTTCATTACTTGCAAGGCCTTGTGTTCTGGCTGCCACCATTTTGTGGTGCGTTTTGTACTATCCGGGATCACTGAACAGCATACTCTGGGGCTTTTAGGTCATTTATAAGTCTTTCTGTGCCACTCCAATTGGGAGTTTGCATGTTATTGAGACCTTTCAGAGCAAATATTCCTAGTTAACAACTAAAAATTGTGTCTCCGCCCTAATCTGACTGCAGATCCTACCAGGACTTTGTGAGGAATGGGTTTTTTACTCCTTTATTACTGACATCTGTAATAAAAAATATTGGGACCCACATTTAGCTCATGAATGTACCTGAGCAATTCTCTGGGCACAGAGCAAAGTATTGTGCAGATTTCATCACTGAGAGAGAGACCTTAAATGTCTCTGTTGATGCTCCAGCAAGGGAGCAGGAACAGGGCCTAAGAATGTTAGCAGAGATAGAGGGTAACTTGAGTGATTAGATTGAAAAGAGGCTATACACCCCAGCAGATTTGGTTTGTAAAAAAGGTACATGTTTGTACAGCTGCTATTGCAGGATAAAGCTGAGGGCAGAGGTTTCAGGTATGTTGTGGGGTGAATTTTCTTTTCGATTGTTACTGGTTTTTGTCTTTCCCTTCAGGGCTCAGTCAGTCAGAGTTTATAAATGACTGATAAACTGCACTGTAGAAAACTCCTTCCTACTCCTTTGTTTCTTTTACGATAAAGTAGCAATACTCTTCATTCAGCAGCTTATTTTGCAAATTTCGAATGGCCTCTAAATCTGCAGGAGTCGTAGCTGGTGGCCTGTATTTGAGGGTAATCAAAGCTGAACCAGCTGAACCGAGCAGGCTGTTTGAACAGATTGAGCTGGCAATAGCCCTTCTCTGCTGATTACCCTGTCCCTGGCTTGCAGCACAAGTTTTCAACTTGTTAGCCCACTATGTCTGCAAATAAGATTTGGTGAGCCTGATGCCGGCAAAAGATTTTTCAGATGTTGTTGAGCTCAAACGCTCCATCTCTTCATGCAGGGTGCATAACTTGAGCTCTGAAGAACCGGACTTGCCAAAATCAACCGGCCAGTGAAGGAGAGGGAGCTGTAAAGATTCCCTCTCAGATATGTAAGGGCAGAAGTTCATGCCAACAATTCTGTAGGACTTGAGCACTTAACGTTATCTTGAGGGCTCATCCTTCATGAGCTCCTTTGTATTCAGCTAGCCAGTAGCACAATGGCATGCAAAATATTACTGCAATAGTTACTCTTCTCTGTCAGCACTGCTGCTCTCTACAGAGCTCTCTACAGAGCTCTCTGATGTTGCTATCCTCATAGGCAAGTACTACAAAAGCAAATGGTGAGTGGGATGAGATGGGTTTTTTTTGGCATTGCATTGAAGTTAGATTGACTAAATAGGTTACTTAGTCCAAAGCAATAGACCTAGTAAACTGAGTTTACTAGCTGTGCGATACATACGGTTTCACATCTCACTCTCTGCTTTCAGTATGGCAGATAAGATATCAACACAATTAAAAGTGAAAAATAATCTGTCTGCTCTGCCAGTGGTGGATGCTCAGAGAACACACGCTGATACAATAGATTTCTGAATAATTTATACTCAGCATTTTTTCCTTGCACTCAGTAAATGAGGACGCCTAATGTGGCATGGTCAGAGTGATACTCTATCTGTCATCCATTAAGATAACAAGATTGGTGGGCCTGGGAGGAGCGTGGTATGGTGCACAGAAAAGATGAGATTAAAAATTGAAATATTTGTCCAAAATACTCTGCGCAAACGATGCCGACAAAAGTAGCTCCGAAAGACAGAATTAATTCAAAAGTGTGATTTCTGCAAGGCTTTGTTTGTATTTGCTAAGATAAAACCACAAGATCCATGTTCCTTTCAAAAGTTGTGGATAAAAGGAATATTAGAGCAAATCACAGTTTCTGACAGACCTTCAGTAGCTTTCTCTACTTTAAATTCAAGTACTTTGCAGGTGCTATCAAAACCAATTATGTTTGACAGCAGTGCTTTATGTCTCACAGAATAATATATTTTTTTATTCATAAGGCATTTTAAATTACAAAGAAAGAATCATTTGTGCTTGGATTTGGCACAGGAGCGTCTCATCTGCTGTCACAGGGCGTTAATTTGGAGAGGAAGCTAAACTATTTGCATAAAAAATTGCTCATGTAAATATTCAGCCAAACAGATTCCATTTGAGGTGAATGTATTACAGTAAGTAGTAGCTTGTTTTCCAAGAGCCAGTAGGTGTTGTCCCGGTGTTGTCTTAGGGAAGGGCACTTAAGAGTAGACATTGACTTACTGGTGAGAAACATGTTCTTAGTTTTGAGCACAACCACACGATACCTTTTTTTACCTGCATGTTTTACGTAAAGAAGCTAATTTTTTCTTTGTTTCATGAGTAACTCTGGGAAGAAAATCAAATTACAGGTATTAAAAACTAATTTGTAAAACAACAGTCTAAGCTTCCACAATTAATGTCCTCATCTGTATTTTTCACTGTGTAGGACGTTGCCTGGGGAGGTTAGGCTGTTGAAGAAACCGTCTTCATTTCCACCTGGAGAGCTGCTTTTTTTGAGTTGATTTTTTTTTTTTTTGTTCTTAACCCTTTTATATTAGTAATGAGTTCATGAATGCTTTATACCTGCTGTCTGCAGAAGTTGGATCACCTTTTTCTGTTGGACTGTGTGGTCAACTTCCTATAGCAAGGACTGAGACAGCCTCCTCTACTTTCCTTCCTGATGGGCTGTAATTAAACCCTAGATTAAAAATGATCCAGAACCTGCATCTAAATATCAGAGCAACTGATCAGTCAGTGGGTGCCATTAGCTACTGGTTATATTTTGGTGAAGTACAGTGTTTGGAGGAGGCTGTTTCCTCTTTTCCCTGAATTGGGTGATGCTTTTGAAGCTTGTACTTCATGTCAAGTAGTGCCTGTGTCACTAAACCAGAAGTCTCTTGATCAGGGATGCACAGCAGCCTCTGCTCCAAAGCACGTGCAGGCAAAGAGGAGACTTGGGGGCTGGTTTGGGGTTTTTCTATTTTTAATTATTCCAGTTGTTCAGTATGGGGAGAGAGTTGCTGCACGAGAGTGTCTTTCTTGTTCATTTGGGGCATTTTATTTCCTGCCCTGTCAGGCTAATGGTAGGAGAGTTATTCCATTAATTTACGTGCGGCACTGGGCTAAGCTGGGGTGGCTGCAGGGGAACCTAGAAGTCTTGGCTTCCCCTTTCTCTTTCCAACTAAAAAGGAGTGGCCAAATAAGCTGTGCAGAGACCCTTGAACCAGCACAGCTCACATTTTCTGGCAGTTGAATTAAACCAAAATGGGTGCTATAGACTTCTCCCAGTTCTGGTTAGCATCCTCGGTAATTACCGCAGAGCTGGGCATCACAAGTTTAATTGACTAAACAAATAGTTTAAACAAATAGTTTAAAATTCTTCTTCTGTGTCCAGTAGCTTAAGGAAAAGAAAGAAGTGAAGAGTCTTTATCTACCTCTCTGGTAGTAGTATTAAGTATGTTCTGAACCAGAGGAGTTAACCTCAGGATGAGGCTTGCCTGTGCAAGAGCTGCAGAAAACTTGCCGGGGGTTACGTGGTTAAGGAGGCATTTTTCAGTTTGGAGTGAATTTGAGGTATTTTCATAACATTAACATCTATAGCATGTTGGGTGTGCAAGGAATTTATGACCAGCCCTTACTGACTCTGCCTGCCCTACCACTCCCTGATCATACAGCCAGAAACTCTCCCAAGTTCACTCCGAGCGATAGAGTTTTTGGCTTTTGAACCGCTCCCATATCTTGGTGCGTGCTTCTAGGAGAGCCAATTTCTAGCTTCCCATGATTGCATCTTTAGACAACTGCACTGTGGGCACCGAGCTATCATGTGCAGCATCAAGTTTACCGCTTCCCCGTAGGGTGTAAACATCTGGCTGGTGGAAGAGTTTGAACCTCTCAAACCCTCCAACAAATATTAAATTGCTAACTGTTCTTCCATAATGCTGCGATGTTGACTGTAATTTGACCCTGGTGCTTGGCGCTGAAATGGTTTTCAAAATCTGAGAAGGTTAAATAGCACTGTCAAATTTCCAAACGTCTGTTGTAGAAATACTTGCACTGAGTATCTGTGGGTTGAGCTCTAAAATACTTAAAGTAATCCTCCTTTTTTTTTTTTTTTTTTCTCCTTCCATTATTATATGATATTGTCTAAAACTTGGGGTTTGGTGCAGATAAAGAAATTAACTTGGGTTTTGCCTTTTCTCTGTGCCAGCTTAACCTTACCATTTATGGCTAGTTTTCTCTCTTACTTTGCTGAAGGAGAAATCCAGTCAAATGGTGTTCCTTAAGTACAGAGCAGACCTCTAGTTCTCTTTAATTTCTGTTCAAGATCATTGTAATTACTTGATTATTTTCACAGCTGTATCTGAATAAGAAAAAAAAAAATCAGCTGTAATTGGCAACTTTTACAAGTTCACAACTCAATAACCTGATGCTGGAACTCTTCCATCTGCAGAAGCCTCATTAATTGCTGTAGGAGTTCCAGCAGCTAAGAGACCTGGGTCTCAAATTATTTCTCTTTTTACATGCAGCCTTCAAACTAGTGAATCTCTGCAGTAACAAAAATAGGTGGGAATTTTAGGCTGAGAGGGGCTATTGGTTGGTGGATGAGTGTTTGACTTCCAAGTGGATCTGTTAGGAAGGCTGTTGTTTACCCAACTCATTACTACAGCCCTAAGCCCAAACCATTTTTATTCAAGTTTGTTGTTTTGTTTTGTATTTTTTTGTGAAATCTAGGACCTCATTTCTTGAATGCTGTTACTGGTTCTAGTTTTGTTTGTTTTGGCCTTAGGCTGCATTATCTGATTAGTTTTTATTTAAGAGATGAGTTTTATGTTGCAAGAAACAGTACTGATTTATAGTAAGATGGAGCCTTTAAAGATGCAATACTCCAGCCATAACTTGGAATTTATTTTGTTGTTTTAAAGCAATGTAAGTACCTGTCTCTAAGGGTTATGGGAAGCTCAGAAGTTTATTTGATTTCGTTTTTTTTCTTAATTTCAGGGCTTTTTCCGCAGGAGTATCCAGAAGAACATGGTTTACACATGTCATCGAGATAAAAACTGTGTTATCAATAAAGTTACCAGAAATCGCTGCCAGTACTGCCGACTACAGAAGTGCTTTGAAGTGGGAATGTCCAAAGAATGTAAGTTGTCTTCAGAAACAATTTATTGTTTGTCGTATCCTATAGAGATGTGGCCGTCCCAAGGGAGAAAAATATTATGCACCTGTGTGGTTGAAGCCAGTATCTGTATTCACAGGCAGAGAAAGGAGTATGAATTTTGTACACAACTTCAGGATGGAAAAAGGTAGGGATTTGCCGTTTTCCAAAACGGATGATACAACAGCCTTGGGTCTTCTCCTTTTGCTGGTTGAAGCAACTCCAAAAACTGAAACAAGCTGGCAAATCCTCTTCTGAACCTGCGAAACTATTGAACTTGGCTATGTCAAAGTGCTGCCAAGTGCACAAAAACGCCAAAGGATTTTCTTCTCTCTTCTTTTCTAGAAATCTCTGGTCTTCCCTTTGAATTAGTATTTTAAAATGGTTAGGTAGAAATCTGTGTTTTTTCTCTTTTTCCAGTTTATTGATATCCCTGTCAAGCATGAAAATTTAGCTTAAAAAACATCCTCAAACCCCTCAGAGGTAATGCTTCTGAAACTTTCTCATTTTTGACTGGAGTGATTGCAGGAGCAAAAAAAGTCTTTGGTGTAGTGATTTGCTTGATTGTTGAGGAGTTTTACCTCTATCATCAGTGATGTTCCTGATTTCAGTAGGTCAATTCTAATAGTAAACACTACAGAAATTTGCAGCGTGTGCATAAGAGAGGGGGGAAGATTGCACGGCCACAGTGCTTTACTTTAATTCACCCACAGGACTTCCTTGGAGAGACTTTTAAGACCAGAGTGGCGGGGGGGCAATAGACATTGGTGAGACCTTTGTGACTGAACTGTGACTTAAACCAGCTCTTATCCTCAGAATTTCTTCTTCCTGAATTGCATGGGACTTCCCCGTTCCCTTCTCTGTACTTGGGCAGAAGCCGAAGAGGTCCCAAATTCCCATTGGTTCCTCCTGGTTGCATCCTGTTTCTCTCTCCCACCCTCTCCTTCCTCTCCTCTTAGAGAAAGAGCGTTGAGGAGCAAAGAAGGAACTGGATACATCTTTAGGACCACTTTGCAGTGTTTCTAACTCCTTTTCCTGGAAATCTGAAATTCTGGTTCTTGACAGGGGCCAACATCAGCTTTCAAGCAGCTGGGGGAGGAGGTCTTAGGATTTCTACAATTTCACTGTCGTTTTTGCATTTTCTGGTTTTCTTGTGTGCCTGAAGTGCACTTATCTCTACTTATATGTGGATTTACTGGAGTGGAGGCCATGAGGGGAGTAAAGGAGAAGGTCAGCTAAATACAAAGATACCCAAAGATGTAAAATTGAATGAGGAGGATTTTATCGATAGGTATTTGACCGCATACGTATTTGTGCACACAGACCTTTTTTCCTTGACAAAAGCAGTACGATGTAGCTCGGAAGAGAAGAAAGAAACAATTTTACCAGCCAAGGGCTTGTTGGTCTTGAATTCTTAAGGATTTTCTTGCTGACGTGAAGTAGTAATCTTATTAAATGCTGTTAACGTCACATCAGAGTAGGTTTTGGAAATATCAGCAGTATTTTGAACATGTTAACCAAAGTTACTCAGGCTGAAGTATAAAGACTTACTGCCTTTTAGATGATGGATTGTTTTCTCCCATAGGGTAGCTGGAGCTTTGCCAGCAAAAATGAAGGTTTTGCTCTGCCTGTTTCCTTGGGTGAACAGAGTGAAATTGCCCTTTGGCAGTTGCCTTTAACTCCAACCACTCCAGGCACTGAAAGGGGTATAGCAGGTTGGAGAGGGAACAGAAGATACTGGGGAGAAGCAAGGGATGTCCTCTGGCTGCATTTCTGTAGAAGGCATTTGCAAAGGAATAGAGAAATTATTTTAAATGTCATCAGTTTGAACGCAGTGTGTCTTGTCTTCTGGGTTTAAGAACTAAGTCTGAAGTTATTCTGTGCTGTCCTTTCGTAAACATGAGATTTTTAGCTCTTAAGAGATTTGAAGAATGATTTTCTTATTTGACCTTCTTTCATACACGTCTCCAGGTTTCAACTGGGTTTCTTTAGAACTTCGTGTAAACAAAGGCACATTTGTCAGTGGGCTTTTTCTTACCAGATAAGAGGTTTTTCTTTCCCCCCTGTACCTTACTCACATTTTGACTTTCTGTCTTATTACAGTTCTCTTAACTTGTAGCATGAAAAGTATGAATAAAGGACAGAAAAAAACCAAACCCACACCAAAGAAATCTCCTAGGCAAACAAGCCTACAATGCTCAAAACAGTCCCAAATGGGGAAAGTTATGATGGTGGGCAGCTGCCAATAGGAACCCCAAGGTCTGTTCCCAGGAGCTAAGGAGAAGTAAATGCAGAATTTCACTATACAGAATAATCTGTGCTACAGTCTTGTTTATTTGTTCTGTCTTTAAAGGGCCTACAAAAGTACTTGCATATGCGGCTCCTTTTGAGCTTAATGTGGGTTACACACAAACATCAGAGCTGAGATAGGAACTGGCTACCCAGCCAGTGTGATAAGTAAGGTTGTAAGAATGGAGGTATTGTGTTTTGGAAGAGAGGAGGCACTGAGCATTTCTTGAATGCTTCTGTATTGGTTTAGAGAGTGAAGTGAGATGATGAAGGAATGCACCAAATACGCATTTCTTTATAGGTTGTTTGGTTTGTGTAGGTGGGGGAAACAAGTTATCTTCAAGCCCGTGTTACTCCCCAGATCTGATCAAGAGAGGTCACTAACAAGAATGCCTCCAGGGCAGGAGTGGAGCTATTTGCCTTGTGATAGTATCTGCAAAGACCCACCGAAACTGGATCCCGCTAGTGTAGGGGCTGTTGCTGTTGCAAAAACTTTGTGCTCCAAATGGACAAGGCAGAGAGTGTGAAGGGAAACGACTGGGTGATGACTGTCTTATCATCCTACAACAGGACAAACCACAGCTTGAAATAAAGCCCTGCTGCCTTTCATCTGATCCCCCTCCTTCCGAAACTGCTGAGCTTGTGTCCCTGCAACCTGAGCTGCAGCTCTCTGTTTAACAGCCCAGAGCCGGCCCCTCCACCAGCAGTTCATCAGGTTTGGGGTTTGTTGTGTGGCCATCCCAAGTCAGTCCACGCGTGAGTGCTCGGGAGTGTGCGGGTGCGGCTGAGACTCTGATCCCCCACCCCAAACCATTCCTGTCCTCCTCACCCTTGCAGCCTCTTAATGTTTGTAATTAACATGTAGAGACAAATGGTGATCACACAGGGTTGATTTATTTATTTATTTGCTGCTGCTGAAGTGAGAAGGCTCCCAAGGTTTGACAGTGGTTCATTATGTGATGGAGAGCCTTAGGAAACTAACCTTTGCCCTTCTCTTATGTGGCTCTCAGAGCTAATGTTGAAGCACCATCCTTGGCCTGACCCCAGACATCGGCAAGAAGCACGCTGGTGGTGCCTGATGCACGGACCTGGGTCTTCAGGAGCTGGCCAGGGGTCTCACATGCGGCACTGCCTCCTGCAGTCCAGGGAGCACGCAGAACCTGGGCAAACTCTCCAAAAATAATGGGCTCCTTCAAGCAGGATGGTAGGACACACGATTTGTAAGGTGAAGCCTGCCCTTTAAGAAAACCCAAACTGGATTTATTACAGGGTACAAGGGAGAAGAAAATGGAGCTTCCTTCTTAAGCTAAGCAACTACTTAGCCCAGCAGCGATTCCACTTCCATCCTCTTCTATAAAAGGCTGCAAGGACTGTCACTGTGCCTAGTAATCTTCAGGGTCCCCCTCAGACAAGCACCCCACGCGCTGGGGTGTGATGCAGAGGAGTTCTCCATACTGGCGTCTGCAGTGAGCCGGAATAGAGCAAAATCATGTCTTTAAAGGCACAGAATTACTGTTCCAGATTGCTTCAGTGCACTGAAGCATTGTTCAGATTTGTAAATGTGCTTACAATTAACCTCCCTGGAAGGAGGAAAGGAGGGAATGCAGGGGAATTACCATGAAGTGGAGAGAATCCAGGTTTTTTTTCTCTGTATTTTTTTTTTTTTTAATTTGCACAGAAATGTCTGTTACTTTTTGTCACAGACTTCAAAGTCTTACAATATTTCAGCGTTCATACTTTTCAGAACATATGATTACATTCTGCTACTAACCAATAGAATGAATTGATTTACTTATTTTAATTCTGCTTTAAATTGGCAACCAGGAAACATCAACTTGAAGAACTGTCATGTTTATATTTTTTCTTTTTTATTTCTGCTTCATTTTATTTCAGACTCCTTAGAGAAGCGCAGTTCATCTCCAATGAGTGGCTAAGCGGAGGGCTAATCTGCATAGTTGTATTTCAAAAGTTCATGCCGATTCCACTGATGTAGTTTAAAGTGAATTAATTAGAATGCATGAAATCTTTGTTTAGATGCTTTTAATCACAACTGAACTTTTTTTATTATTATTATTTTCATTAGTCAACAGAAAGAACTAGATTTAAGGAATGCTTCTGCTTTGCTACAGGCTAAACTTCTAACTAGATACCTAAATACCACACAGTGGCTGGGGGCTTTTTCAAAGCTTCTAGTGTAGTTGCCTTGCCTTGCTTTCTCGAGAGGCAGGAGCTAAATATCACAGTGGAAATCGCAAAACTCTGAATTCTGTTCTGGGACTAATTCCTCTCTGAACGCTACACGTTGATTAGACTGGCTCTCCTATCTTGAGAGGTGAAAACAGCGAGTCTTTTTACAGGGACTGGGAGACCTTGTCTTGTAAGTACTTTGAAGGTGAAACACGTAAACTGTGAAAATACCAATGAAATGAAGAAATTAAGTATAGAGATAGTGGGGAAACCATGCCCAAGCCAGACAGCTCAGTTTTCTTAGGTTGGATTGTGGTGGGTTTTTTTCAGTTGCTGATCAGATAGGAATGCTTGTATTTATTTTTTCAAGCTGAGAAA
The DNA here is from genome assembly GCA_013396935.1 of Baryphthengus martii. Classification (NCBI taxonomy): domain Eukaryota; kingdom Metazoa; phylum Chordata; class Aves; order Coraciiformes; family Momotidae; genus Baryphthengus; species Baryphthengus martii. The sequence goes on along the minus strand of VWZK01007633.1, from coordinate 101,798 downwards.
TTGGCACCTTTTAGAAGTTAACACTGAACGCTCGGTAGCACCAATGGGGTGATTTTTTAAGATGAGAGCAAAGCCAATGTGAAGAGTCTTGCTGCTACAAAACCCCGAGCGCTCCAGTGTCAGTCTGTCCTCTGCCAGAGATAATGCACACTTTGTTACGCTGGGTGGCTGAAAATCATTTATATACAATTAAAATTCTCTTGGAGAGAACTGGGTTCTACTTGTTGCACGTTGTTTCCCATGGTTAAACAAACATCTCTCGCTCATCGCATCAGTTCGGTGCCTTCAAAGCAGATCTGCTTTTCTTTTCTCCTTTTGGGTCTGGATCTTCGGTGTTCCAGCCTTTCCCTCTGATTTTGTGTAGCTTTCACTTGACGGCTTTAAGGTTTAAAGGAGCAACTTAGATTGAATGTTATTATTCATAATTTACTCTATGTTCTGTGAAGATGGTTATGTAATAGCAGTAATTGCATCAACTCACCTAATGAGCTTTCCCTCCAGTGCCATGTACAGCAGATTAATAGCCCATGACTTCATTTGCAGCTCGTTGTGTTTCAGAAAAGTATTTCAGGCAGCAATTAATAAACTGCTAAAGAAAATAACATAAAAAACGATTATTTTTTGTTATTATTATTATGTTAACTCTCCAGCTGAACAATTTATTGGCACCTTTCATGATGCAGCTAAGTAAATTCTCTCCTAATTCCTCAAGCAGAGTGTGATTGGTGAACCCTGCTCAACTCAAGACTGCTTGGTAATTAATCTGATCTTTATATCCTAAAATGTTAGGGAAAGTAGGAATAGCATCCTACGGTTCTCTTTTTCTTATTGTTCATTGCCTTTCAGGCCTTGTGCAAAGAGCTGTAGCTTTAAACCGTAACACGTTAGCGCTGCACGTTTTTATTATTTTTTTTCCTCCCTTTCTTGCTTAGAAAATCTGTAATTGTGTAAGCTAAGAGTTGAAGATTATGGCCAATAAACAACCCCTGGCACTGTTTCTTTGCTGCTTCTTGTTGTTCCAGCATCTCATACCTCCCAAGTGGTCGGACTGAGCCCAAAGCAGGGACCCGAGGAGGGTCAGGGTCAGGAGAAACGCACGGAAAGGAAGAGAGAGCAGGGAAACTCTTGTGTGTTTCACCGTAAGAGGGAAGGAGGGGGTTGAATCCACTGGGAGAAGAGCGGCATTGAGATGCCAGGGCTGTGCCCACCTCCGTGAGAGAAGACTCTAGAGGAAGGAGGAGACACTGTTGAACATGGCCAACTTTGCCAGGCTGCCCTAGGATTACTTTTTCCATACTTTTTTGTTTAATGTCTCTGTTTTACACCATTTCTTGTTCAAAAACCCCAGTTATCACTCCCACCTCACCTCAATCTAAAAGAAGCACTAGGCCTTGGCTTGTCTTTGAAAGTAGCAAAATACATACATTTTAAAACCTTTTCCCTCATTCCGGGCTCTTGAGGACTGAGTAAGCATAAAGGGAATTCCTTCAATAAGCTCATACAGAGATTGATTACATGTCCTCAGCTGGAAGTTACATTAAGACTTATTCACTAAGGTATCGCTACCGTGGTGAACTTTTCATCGCTCTCCGCTGTCTCTATGACAACACGGATCCTGACAGAAGTTACCAGGGCTCGGGTGCTCTCCACAGCCTCTGTCTGCATCCATCAGTCCTGGTCCTCAGCAGCTGTAAACGTGTGCCTTTCTCACATTTTTGCTTAACAAGATGCTTTCTTAATGTTGGGACACTTCTCAAGTTATTACGCTAATCATTTGTACTGTAGTGCCTGGCTGTGCTCTCAAAGAGATGTGCTTGAAGAAGTGTCAGTTAGGTATTAGCGGACTTCCTGCACGCCTCTTGATCTTGTTCTGTGGAAGACGCTCAACTGAACGACACAGAGTCTCTGTACAAGTAACTTTTCTTTCATTAGAGGTGAAACTGGGAGTTAGCTAGAGCCGACGAAAAGCGTAACGCACACAGTCTAATTTCTGCCTACACCTGCAGCAGCCTCCAGAGAAGTTGGTGCTACTGTTCAGTGGCTCCTCAGGCTTGACTGAACCCTTTCTTATTTTGAGGGAGCACCTTTGGTCAGAACCCAGAGTGGTTAATGCCTGTGTGTTGGTGGTAGCAGCTCAGCTGCCCCTGCTGGTCCTGCCGCGTGCCACCTCCTCCAGCTGTCCGACTCTTTTGTGAGGGCAGGTAGTGGAACTAATGCTGGTGGAGCTTCCCATTTCTTTTATTTCACGCTTTTGTGGTTTTTTTAAGGATCATCACATGCTTTCTTCAGGCAGTTTCCCAGTAAAAGGTGTTTGAGGTGGATATCTCTTACAAAGCTGCTATTAAACATGGATCCGATTGTTTTCTTGGCCTTTTCCTGTTATTTCTTGTCCACCACTTCAGTTTTGGGGCATCTATGAGAGTGCAGTAGCATTGTTCCAGATCGTACGTATAAAGATGCTGGGTCTAAGCATTCCTGTTGCCATTGCAGGTAGCCTTTGGCTCTTCTTGACTTGAGTATCCCACCTGCTTTCACAGCAGGCAAAACCCCGGGATATCCTCCCTGCCTGGTGCTGCGCTGGGCAGTGCCGCTGGAAGAGCAGATGGGAAATCTGAGGGTAGCTTATCCCTGCCCAGGGTTGAGGCCGTGCTTGCTTGGTCATGCAGACATAACTGCTGGGACCCCAATCCCATGACCTCAAAAGCTTTGTTTCAGAGCTTCTATTCTTCCTTTCTGCACTCAGTTCACCGCTTCTGATTCCTCATTCAGATCATTTTCTTGTTCGAGGGCACGGAGCATCTTTGATGCATCTCTTTCTCCTAATTGCCGTTATGTCATGTGGGTTTTGCTTTCTATACTGGCACCTTGTGGTTTCTCTGCTATCTTTTTTTTTTTTTTTCTTTCAGCTTTTTTATTTTGTTTTGGGCTGTTGACTCTGAAGGATGGAGAAATGTCGATGAGATAAATATCAGTCTGGGAACGAGCAAATTGCCAATGTCCTGAGCCTTGGAGCTAAACATGGCTTATTTGGTTGTCAGGCCAACCTGAAAATGTTATCTACAGTAGCCAAGGTTCATGAGAAATGCAGTAAATTGTTCCCAAGAGTTCTGGGAAGTCTGAACTGCAGCAACCCAAAAGGCTTGGTATCACAGGAGACACGTAGCGGGTCCTTCCCCTTAGAAGAACCAGACGTGAGAACATCCACATTTTTCTGGTGGTTTAAATCTGCAAACTTACACCTTCGTTATCCTGGTGATTCCTGGTGGCCTCGCATAGGATGGGTGCCTCTGCAGGAGGCAAAGACACCAAACTCACGCTGGCCTCTCAGCAGAGAGGGGCTCCTGTGCTGACGGTGTGGAAAATCAAAAGCAGGCGGTCGGGAAGCAGGAAGCTCTGAAAGGTGGTTTAGGAAGATCTCTACATAAGTAGATGAGGCCGTGGATTTCCCTCTGCTGCTGGACGCCTCTTAGGGCTTGCTTTCATCCGCTGTACCGATTGTTAAAGCAGAGGGAGTTTTCCATTGCCACCAGCTGACGCGTCGCAGCTCCTCCTGCTGGGATGCCGGCCCTAGGACCGTGCTCTAAAAATAACCGCTGGTTGATTTAAGTTTGACTTGATATCACATGCTCAATTTAAAATACATCTGAACAGTTAATCTCCAGTTCTTCAGCTCTCGCACGGGAAGCGTACGGGATTTTTTTAAACTTAGGTGGCACACGAGCAGTAGAAATAACACCCTTTCTCTCCTCACTGAAGCAACACTCTGCTGGTAATATCTAAGGGAGGGAAAAAAGAAAGATCAGAGGGTGCTGGCAGTTTTAATTTCCTTTGACTGAACAGAAACAGTTTTGCCCAATCACATCCTATTGCAGTACCTGTTTGCATGTTTCTGAAAGCTCTTAAATTTTTAAATCTAGGTCTTACGAAAAATCTGTCGATTTAGACGACAGCTCTGAAACTGACTTTACCAAGTGGTAGCTTAAAGCCCTACAGGCAGTGCCTACAGCCGAGAGGCATTGAATCAGCTCTGGGGTCCTTCCTCAGTGCTGTGCATCCATAACCGGTTGCTGATTGTCAAAAGAAACGGATTTGGTGAGTAAATGGGAGGAAATTACCTGACTTTTGGAGACATGTACCTGAATTTCAGAGTTAAAGTGGAATTCTTCCCTTCCCTGGCAAAAAAAGTGCAACAGAAAGCAAACATGCGTTTAGTTGGATTACAGGCATGGTTAGTCATCTGACAGACAGTTTTAATGGAATCAGAAAGACATGCTGAGGAAACATGCTGACCTACTTTTCTTTCTTTCTGTTTTTAAACTTTTAAGCAAGTGAAATGTTAATTTTAAAACTCCCCATAACGTTAGAGTTTGCTGATAGAGCTCATTTTGTAATGAATTTATTTATGCTTCTGCTTGGGGTAGGATAGATGGCTTTGGTAATGGAATTTCACCAGGTTGTTTTTGTTTCTGTTAGGAAATTGGGTTACATCTGAGAAATCCATGTTCTTCCCCCTTCACAGGACAAAGCAATTGGCTTCAAGTTAATGAATGATTTAAGTGAAATCCTTTGAGGAAGGACTTTACAAACCATTTAAAATGGCTAACAAAGCATATTACATTTGTATCATTTTCAGTGCATTATATTTTAAAATATTTCTTTGTCTTTAAACTTGTGGGAAGAGGGATTACCGACAGATAGCGCCGTGCATTTTGCATTTGGGGTTGTTTTTTCCCATGTTAAGTAGGTCAGTGCTCCACCATCAGTGTTTTCTTGGAGGCAGAACTCGGTGCATTTAAACCTGGGAAACAACCATAAAAGTTGAGAGCCTGAAAAGAAAGCCTTAAATTAAAAAGGAAAACTTCAGCAGCGAGGGTGGCTTAAAACATCGCAAACACTAAATGGAGGGATGCTGGAAGATGAGGGGAAGCTTTTTAAAAATGCCACAAGTATCGCCGCACTCTCCTTTAGCATCAGGCGCACGTGTGATTCCTCATATGGCCCAGGGGTGCCCCGTTCCTGCCTCTCTGCTACCCTTTATTCCCCTGTCAGCCCCAGATCCTTCTGCTGAAGAGATCACGGTGGAGTTGAAGGAGCGGGAGAGGTCATCGTTCCTTGACTCACTGCTCGATCCGGAGACACTGTTTTCACCTGCTCTGTCTCCTCCTATATCCATCATTAGCAGGTTTCCTGCTGTCAGTCAGCCCTGGTGCGGTGGGTGCTGCTGCAAATCCTTGGCTTCTTCCCATCCCTGCTGGAAAAAAAAAAAAAAAAAGCTCTGATTTCTTTGTTTTTCTTTTAACTCCCAGCTAACTGATTACAGTTTGCGTTATGGAAACGGTGACGTGATGCAAGAGAGGTGGAAAAAATGGGAATTGCCAGAAATTGCAGGAGTTTCTGGGGAGCAATATTACATTTCAAGGAATCCGCTTTTACTTGCTTTTACGTGTAGGGCACTTTTAAGAGAGTATCCCAGTGGCAAAGACTGAAATTTGTTGGATTTTTTATGGGTTTAAAAATTAAGTCTAAGATGTTTATTTTGGCTAGCACATGAGAGTTTTTTTCCTGTATCTCAAGAAGGCTGAAATTGGCATTGCACGGGTTTTAGCCGTTCGGTAACCTGGAGGCATCAGCCCAGGAAGCCAAATCAACGGTAAGTGAATGTCCTTATGCGATGAGCTGCTGCACATTGAGTGTTCAGCATCCCTGAGTGCGCCGTAGCTGTGTGAGCTGCTCCTTACGTACAAGGACTCTTCTCCCTGTTCCTTCTGTCGTAGCACCACTTCTAGGTGACCCCTGACGTGCTTTGTTTTGATTCTCGTGGAGACAACAGGGAAGAGCCACTCAAAAAAAGCATCACTTCAGAAATTTTGCTTAGGTCAGTTGTTTGGTTTGGTTTTTTTCTGATACTAGAAGATGAAGCATTAGATTTAGGGAAGCTTGAGTTGCTCCCGACCGGGACTGGTCTGCCTCTTTTGGGCAGGGAGCAAGCTGGGGCTCAGCTCTTTCAAGTTGGATGTCTCCTGAAGATGGGTGTGGGAGTCCAGAGCTCAGTGTGTGGTTGGTCTTGTAGTCCACGTTGCACAGCACCATGCCATTTGGTTATCCCGCAGAGGAGCTCAGGGATCAAATCTGTGCAGTCCAGATCCCTGCCACAAGGGACATGGAGAACTGTTAGTTCCTAAATGCCTCTTGACAGCATTTTTTTATAAGAAGGATGCACCATTTGCCCCTTTTCTGTAATTTGGAAGAGAAGCTCAGTTTGTACTTTTTTTTTTTTCTTTTTTTCAATGCCTCATCAGTCGAGCGCTGCTACTAAATCAGAACATCCAGAAAATTATTTTAAGTTGAAAAAGGAGTGCAAACAATAAAAAAGAAGAGAACAAATAAATGCAAGAGGATATTAGTTATGAAGAAAAAGAAACCCCTTTCAGCCCTCTCCCATAACAAAGTGAAAAGAATACAGGAAGAGAAGAGAATAAGCAGAAATATTTTGTTCCTTTAGTTCTGCAGAAGGCTTACATCCTGCTTGTCCTAAAGAGAGAGCCAAACCCTTTTCTTGGCAACTTCTCCTGTTGTTTTCTAAGTCAGTTACAGCTATTTCACATGTTTATTAGGAACATTTTTCCTACTAGAATTCAAACATGGCAAGGCTTGAACACATAGAAAACCATACAAACACATCAGCTCCCTCCCACAGGGTATGAAGTATTAAGCTCCGTGAGTTTTGGGGTCTTCTTTCTTGACTGGGAGGGACGAGGTGGCAAGATAACCCTCTGGTAAATGGGCCTTGCAGTAACGGAGGAGGAACATTAGCATTTAAAAATATATCCCTGGAAACCAGGGTGTGGGAAGAATAAGGCAATTAAGAGGAATGGCTACATATTCTGTCTTAACAGTTTATTATATATATTTTCAATGAGTATTTAATCTCTAATGCTGTGTGATGGATTAGAAAAGAGGGGGAGTCAGGCCTCTTTCTACACATACTTTTATGTTTCCCGTTCATTGAACATTTTCTCTGGGCAAATTGTTTAACTTGAGCTGTTGGAGGTGTTCCAGCACAACAGAGCTTCCCTGAGAAACAACAGAGTTGTCAGCATTGTGTTGTGTTCTGATGTGCAAAAATCTCGGGATGAGTTACGAAGGGGCCCAGAAAGGATCCTCGTGAGTTCCTGCCAGGGGTGTGGTGCTGTGTCCGTGTTGTGGTGTTGTGGCCTGGGGCTGTGGGGCAGCGCTGCAGCTCTCTGGGGAGGTGGCTGTTCATCAGCTCCTTCAGGAACTCTGCTTTCGGAAATCCAAGTTTTCAGCCGGTGCTTCCTTCCCATGGGGGTTTTAACCCAGGAGCAATATCCTGAGGACCTCATAAAAAGCCTTTTTTAAGTGCGTCTCGCATGCTGCACTTGCCCAATTCTTGGAGAAGACCATCCTAGCTGGAAGGAGGTGTCAGACCTGTGTCTGATGAGTTCGGAGCCAAATCACATGCCCTTGAAGGCCAGGAAAGCTTTGTCATCAGCATCAGTGAGATAAGATGGAGGTAGAAAGCACTGATAATGCCAGTTAGTCCTGTGCTGGGTAGTTGGTTGTAATGTCACTTGGGGACCACCACCCTCCTTTGGTTAAGGACCAGCTTGTATGTTAAATTCAGACTCCTTGCCTGGCCCTTGGCCTCCCTTTCAGACGTCATCTCACGTCCAAGTTGCATCCTTTGTTTTCATGGAGAAGTCTGGGGAATCTAGGTCAGTTTAGCCGAGTAGAAATGATGATTGTATTGAGTTAACTCTGTGATGACCTGCTGCCTGTTTGCCTTCTCAAAAGAACTCCCTCGTGCGCAGTAAAGTCTCACCCTGGAAGTTGCAGAGGCCTCAGTAATCACTTTGATTCCAGATCAACAGTAAAAAAGTTTCTTTTTTTAGGATCTTGCTGTTTCCTGGAAACAAGTGTCCGTCTGCTTTGCTCCTTGTGTGATCACTACATCAGGCTGGGCTGGTGTACTGTGAAAGCGCTTAACGTGAAAAGGTTGTGTGCTGGCTTTACTGGGGATATTTTAAATGTCTTATGGAGAAATCAGGATTTGATGCTTCTTGACCCTGTCTGGCAGAATTAAGCTCTTTAAGGCAGTCCTGTAGTTACCAGCAAGCCTTCTTCTTAAAATAATCTGATCTACTTACTCCTGCTATCTCAGGCAAGAAAGCAATTTTTTTTCTTAAAATGAAAGAGTAGTTGGAACGTATTTTAAAGAACTTTGGTATTGTACATAAAAGATAAAATATATCAAAATAGACAGCCTGATAATTAGGTGCAGGCTTGTGGAATGATTCATGTCACAACGTGAGCGCTGAAACAGCTGAGGTTGCTGCAGGTGTGCTAAGGGAATTCCACCCCATCGCGCCACGGTGCTTCTGCCGCTGCAGAAAGCAGCACGGAGATGAAAAGCAGTATTTCTGCCTCTGAATTACGGGTGGAACGGTGTTTATTAAACACACAAGCAATAGATTTTGTCTCCCAGGCGCTTTTTGAAGAGGGTGGAAAGGGATGTCCAGCCTGAAGAGAAACCTGGCAGGCAGAGGCATTTCAACTGCCTTAGCTCGCTGGTCTAGTGTTCTGGGGTGGGCAGCGAGACGCTGAAGCTGGAAGTGAATAAACTCATTTACCTGCATCAGCAGCCAGCTTCAGCAGGACTTTTACAGGAATCCAGTGACTTGCCAGCCCCGCGCTCCCAGAGCCTGCTGGCTGGCTCAGCTTGGCCTTCCCGAAATCCTGCAGAGGGAAAGTTAAAGTAGTCCCCTGACCCCACTCTTTTCTTTCTTCTTAGGTTACAGTTTGTGAAAAAAGAACGATGTCATCTTAAAAAGAAAACGGACCCCACCCCAACGGCAAATTTGCAGAGTGTTTATGCCAATTGCTCGGCTTTTGGGAAGGGAGAGGAAGTAAATGACAGGCTAAAATGCACTGAGATGCAGTAGTACTGTTTGAGAATGTTATTTTACTGTTTGATGAAACCTTTCTTTTAGTATTATTGCAAAATAGTTCTAATGACAGGAGCTGTTCACTAAAAGGTGTGAGCCAGCCGCAGACCAAGCCCCCCAGCAGGTGCAGATGCATGCCCACCGGCTGCGTTGGACCACGCAGCCGTGGGAGGCTCAAGCAGTACATATTTTTGACTGATCTTATGGTGCTTTTAGGTCCACCTGGTTAAGTAATAGAGTTCTCTCACTCCCAGGCTGCCTCTCCTGGCAGAGAAGGTCATTCAGTGGCAGCTCCAGTTGGCTGGGAGGGGAGCCTGGGCAGGGAGGTCGAGCTGTGTCCATGACTGTGGAGCTGCATACTCTGTGTGTCCCCTACTCACTGCTTCAGGGGCCAGCCCTTGCACCTTGACAACTGGAAATAATCTCCTGATCTGAATTTTTTATTTTCTATTCTTTTTTTTAGTAGTAGGACTATCAACAAGCCTTTGTTCTGAGGAAGGAATTTGCGTAAGTTCCTAAAGGTGTATTTTCCACATTCGCTTCAGAGGACTGGGTAAATACTAGCTGAGCTATTTCTTTTTTATGATCCCCTCGCTTAGCAGGAGGCCAGGGCTGCAAGCTGCCGACGCTGTACCACAGGCTAACGCCGCCACGTGAGACGATGGCTCCCTTTCTTAAAAGGCGCCGGGAACAACTGTTCCTCCGCCTTCGTGAAGCTCAATCGACGGTTGCGGGAGGCGAGGTGTTCTTTGTGCTTGGTGAAGTACACTGTGCACGCGAGCATCTTCCCATGCCTCGTTGGTTGGCAACTCGCTCGCTCGCTGCACCTTTACACAATTGCACAAGGCACCAGGAGATACAAATGTGAAATTTAGCCCTGGGGGCAAAACAAAGAGATGAAAGCCGCAGTGTGAATGCTGAATGCGGTGTTATCCATCTGCAGATAGAGGTATTAGACCTGATCTCCCGCTACGCTACTGGAGTTTTACACTAATCCGACGCTGCTGCGATCGGAGGAGTAGCACCGCTGCAAGACAAAAGCAGCAGCGGTGAGAAGTTGGGACTGTTATTTTTAGTTGTGGTAAGTAATGTAGGATTGAAGCCTGTTAGGGGAGGCCAAAGGAAGATAGACTGAGACATCTGGGCTTGCTCAGCCTTGAGAAGAGAAAGCTCAGTGGAGACTTTATTACCATGTTCCAGGACTTGGAGGTTGGCTCCCAAGAGGAGAGAGACTCCTTTTTTACAAGGAGTCACATGGAGAAAACAAGAGGGAATGGTTGCAAGTTGCCCCAGGGGAGATTCCAGTTGTAGCCCAAAAAAAAAATTCTTTACAATGAGAACAATGAAACAGTGGAAAAGTCTCCCAAGAGAAGTGGTGGACTCCCCTACACTGGGTAGTTTTAAGATTCAGCTTGACAGGGTGCTGGGCCAGCTCACTTTAACCAATTTTTTTGTTTATTTTTTTACTTGAAAGGTTGGACCAGATGATCCTTGAGGTCCTTTCCAACCTGGTATTCTGTGATTCCATGAAATTAATGTAGTATCTTTAGATGAGTAGACTGATTTACCTTTCGGTGACCCCAGAAAGAAAGGTCAGGCTCAGGATATTTTTACCTGTAATCAGTTATCCATAAAGAGTTAGTGTAACAGACTTCAAGATTGTAGCTCAAAAGGGCAGTTGCTTAGAGAAGGTAGCTCGAAAGGGCACTTGAACAGCTGAAATCAGATGAGACAGATTTAATGGCCTCTTAGTGATTTGTGACTGAAAGTTCAGAGTTGGAAATTTAGGGATTTTTTTCTTTACCCAGCCTATGGTAAAGCAAATGCATTTTAGCTTAATAGATATTTAATTTCAGGCTGAGGATTTAGAAGTGTTTTTCAGCTGCTGTATTATATGTGCTTGGTCGCTTCAGCTGTAAGAAAGAAAAATGAGAATAATTACATTTTGTCTGTGTTCTTGTACATTTTTAACTGGTGTCTTGTTAAGACATTGCAATTCCAGAAGAACTGCCCTCCTGTTCCCTGAAGTATTTCGGTTTACCCAGCTGTATGCAGAGTTTTATCTAGACTGCCACAGAAGTTACCAGTAAATCCACTGGGATAGCAACAATCAAAATGGTAGATTATCAGCACAATACTTCGTTTCCCCAAGGGGTTTTTGTTTCATGGCGATTCTCCGTGGGTCATCATCTGCAGAAGTCCTCTGAGTTTGGGAAGCCTTCCTGGTTCCCAAAGCTCCTTCCCATTCCTGCACTGAGCAGGGAAAGGGCTGACTGGCAATATCCACCCACCGGGTGATGCTCTTACTCTGCAAACCTGTTGCAGGAGGCAAAGTAGATCTTAACAAAAATGGTCAGGTTTAAACTGAGGGGAAGGAAGAGACTGATTGATAGGAAAGCACTTGGAAAATGGAAGTTGCAGGGCAAACGCTATTTAAACAGTTTATCACTAAGTGGATAATTGCGTCCCTCCTCCTACTTTGAGGGTAACGTGTAAGGAGATGGTTGAGGGGGAGGCCAAGAAGTCTGTTTTCCTTGGTCGAGATGCTCTGCGTGTACATCCTGGCTCCAACCCGGCCGTATCTTGTGCCTGCCCACACCTGCGCGCTACAATCCACATTTTCTTCTCGTTTGTTCCACTTGTTTGCTGTCTTTCTGGTTTTGCAACGTCTTCACTTCTCAGTTGTTCTTGGGACCTGTTTTAGGCGGAGGTTGTTTTCATTGGTATTTCTGGAGTCCTGCTTTTCACTCTGTGGGCAGTTGGTCCTGTGTTTGGCACGTTTTGCAAAACTTGAAGCAGTCCTGAAATACTGTAGCCTGTAAAGGTCGGCAGTAGCGGTGAATTCATACACCTGGAAACAGTTTATGGGCTTTTGGATGGTTTCTTTTTCATGCTGAAGCACTTCATGGAGCCTTCTGCAGCATTCAAGCCAAATCTACCTTTAGAACCCTTTTTTTTTTTCCCCATTGGCAGTGGTTTTGGGTCTTTGATTGGAAGTTCTAGATATCCAAAGTAGGAGAGCTGCTGGTTTTGCTTCTGGATGCTTTAAACTGAAAAAAAGGGAAAAAAAAAATTTCTCTTAAAAGGTAGTAAAGTGAAATAATAATTTAAAATAATACCAAAGCCATACTTTTTAGCTCTCTTTAAGGGATATTTTTCTCAGCCTGTTCTGCATTGGCTTTGGTCCTATGTCTGAAGCTCAGTTAGTATTGTTTTTCTTCAAGGGACTAGAAACGCCTTTTTCACTCACTTTCATCTACTAATACTTCAGCGGCGTGACAATAGCGGGTGCCAAATTTCATGTCAAAAAATAAAATTTTCAGGCTGATGGAATCCTTGAAACCCCAGATCAAGTTTCAGGCCAGTTAAATAAAGCTGTAGAGCATCCATTTGTATCATTCATTCACATAATGAAACCTGTTCTTCTAACTCAGTTCTTGATATATTAACCCCGCAGTTATCCTCATACAGAAACAGGAGATGTGTTGCTTTCGTCAGTTATAATGGGATATAACCATATAAATCCCCTGTGCATGAATGGAAAAATAGAAACCCTTAGGCTATAGGTATCAAAGGTCTCCCCTGTACTTAGAATAGCCTAAGAAGGTTATTTTGGAGGCACAGGTAATTACTCACCGACTCCCTGTAGCTAGTGATTCATTGTTCACTACTGAAACATTTCTAAATGAATTATGTTTTAAACAAGCAAATCTTTGGCCTGCTCTTTTATGAGGGGGAAATAGAGAACTGGAAGGACACAAAATCCCGCTATTTTCTGCATTAAAATGCACTGCTTGCAATTTAAAAGGTCCCTAGTGTTTGAACCGAGTTGAGGCGTACTATCGCGCTTCTCGCCGTTTTGATTCCATGAAAGTGTGTTTCTGAATTTTACGTTTTGATGAAAATAGTATTGTTGTCTTTAATTTGATATTTAGAAAAGACTGTGGATACAAGAGCTCACTGCAATGAATAAATCAGTTGGAGTTAACTGTCCTTGGGGATCGAATCAATCACTGTTGTAGAAGAGGGTGACATTTAAAAAAGAAACTCAGAAGAAAATGTCATGCTTAAAAAATTAGATTTAAGCGCACTGGGTCCTGATTGATTTTTATTGCGCTCAGATGGATATGCTGATTGATTATCGGCCTTACAAATGTTTAGTACGTTTCTCACTTTTCTAGTAATCAGAACAATCTAATTTTCAATGTCATTTAAGTTACCATATTCAAGGTTATAATAGATCATATTTCTAATAAAACATAGCAATTACGTAATGAGTAATACAAAGCTGCAAGGCAGAGTTCATGTCCAAAACAGAAAAAGAAAAATACCACTAGTGGCTGGAAGAGCCAGCGTACGTGAAACAGGTCTGTAGAGAGGTGCTCTCTACAGTTTTCATTTGCGGTGTTTTCTCCTGGAGGCTGACACGGGTGCGATTTCTCCAGATCAGCTACAAAAGATGCACGTTGCAATGTGTTTTGGTTCTGTACTTGAAGCCCCTGACAGCCCCTTGACTGTGTTCTTGGTATTGGCTTTGTCCCTTAGAAATGAGGGCTTGGCATTTGCCTCCGATCCTTCAAAGCTCCCAAGCTTTGGCACGGGAATTTGTTTTAAGATTACCATTCCAACTTGACGGTGCGTCTGTTTGCCAAGCGTGGTCATGTCGCTTTCAGATGGTTGTTTTGTTCATTTTCTTCATGATGGAGCCAGGAAAACCGACCTCATGAGGTCCCTCATCTCTGTGCCTGCTTCTACCAGCGTGGGAGCCACGTCTGGTGTGCAGCTGGGCACTGGAATGGTCTGTGGGGTTGGAAAGCCTAGTGCAGCCGCAGCATTGGGGGTGCTAAATCTCCCTCGGTGGAAGGTTTTTCAGTGTGACTGTTGGGAAGGACATCCTTAGGGACTGCTGTTCCTGACCAGTTTATTGAAGGATAATGGGGAGAAGGGTGACGTGTGGTACGTATGGGTTTTTATCCTGACGGATCAAACTTGGCAGCGGCCATAGATAAATGTTTTGCATATTTGACTGAAAATTATCCACAGCTGCTAAATTCTGCCAGAATTGGAAATTTTTAGCAGCAGCTGCTGCTGGAAGAAGAGACCTCTAAGTGTAAAGGAGCTGTGCAAGAACTGAAGGTTTCCACCCTAGCCAGCAGTTTGGCGCTCCCGGCAGCCCCAGGCACGGTGCCGAGCATTGGTCCCAGGTGGGAGAAGGAGCCTGTACCCTCAGGGGCCAGCTGGCAGGTCTGTGGTGGTCCTGCCTCAACTCACCTCCTGATTTATTTCTGTTCTCGTTGGTGTTTGCAAACAAAAGGACTCTTTTTGAAAATCTCCCCTGCGACCAGCGCTGTGCAGTTACAGACTTGCTCTGTGAGCTTTATGGCGCTTTTGAGATTTGTTAGCTTAACGAGTAACTTCCAAAATATTTAGGGACAAGAGAAGTGTGGTTTTACAGGAATGCAAACTAACTGGAAACACTGGTAGTTGTGGCTGCAGGAGCAAGACCAGTTAACTAGTACACAGAGCTCTTCAAAGGTCACAGGGATCTCTGAGAAGCAAAACTGCAACGATAGCATTTCAGGTCATGAATTTAGAGCTGATTAATCATTATAATATGTGAAAGGTGCTGTCTAAATATCTTCTGGGCATCTGGGGAAGCACAGGTTGTGCAAGCAGTTGGAAAAACTGCATCACGAGCTGCAGGCTCTTCTGTCATGGACGTGTTTGTGCCACCTTTGACAAAGGGGAGTAGGAACACTAGCTTTGGCTTGATTTTACCTGATCATCTAGAAACTGCCTAGATCTCTTGGGCTGGATCCCAGACCCCTTTTAGGCCAAGCAGTGACTAAGTTTGGTGGACCTGAGAGGCTTGCGTTTCAGACTGGACAATTCCCAGCATTACAACATGCTCAAAATGCTCCTGCTCAAGCGGGAGAATTGCCGCGTGGTTACTAAATGAGATTGCTGAGGTCCTCTGAGAGAAGCTGTTTGTGTGTTTCCTATACTTAGTTTCATCTCCAGCAGGCCCTGCTTCTCTTGAAAAATGCATCCTTCCCTCCTGCAGCTTTCGCGCCCTGCCCAGCGCTCCAGTCAGAAGAGGGAAAATGTGTCTGAGGCAGCTAAGGAAAGCGGTGGCAAACCTGGAGTGAGGAAAACAGGCTGGATGGGACGAGGGGTGATGTTCACCCCCTCTGCCATCAGGTTAGGGGGATGAATGTTTGAGGGTAGGGGCCGGTCCTCAAAGCCAAGGCAGCGGAAAGCGCCTTGGCCAGCTGATGGACGCCGGTTCTGGGTGTGGAAGCGCGAGTCCCGGCATGCGCTTCGGGGGGCCGGGGAAGCTATCCCGGGAAGATGGATCGGAGCAGACGTGCTCAGGCACGGGCGCGCGTCGCTCAGCTGTCCGAGCAGCGCCGAGACGTGGCTTCCTCACGTACCAAGCTGCACTTGTTTTTCGTTCTCTTTCCCCACACCGCCACCTCATTCGTTTTCTTCGTTTAACTTCCCAGTATTTATCAAATGGCAAGAGAGCTTCCATACTGTCCCCTGTCGGGAGCTCCTAAATAAGACAGCCAGCAGGTCAGAATGTAGAGCACCAGTAATGAAATTCACAAGCTGAGTTTTCTGGGGTAGCATTAACTGGGACACGGATTCATCACTGGTGGATCATCATTAAAAGGCAGCGAGACTGCGTCGGGGGTTGATGTGATCATACGCGTGTAAAGATCAAGATACAAAAAGGTGTGATTTATGTCATATGAGCATAAGCTGCAATCCAAAACCCTTCCCACATGCGGCCTGGCATTTCCTGTTCCCAGAGCAGTGATGGCTTTTGAATTTACTGGGTAAATGTGTGTGTGGATATATGGTTTTATTTAGCTCTTTTAAACATAGTGGTGTCTTAATATTTTTCTCTCTCTTTTTTTTTTTTTTTTTTTTTTTTTTTTTTTTTTTTTTTTTTTTTTCCTGCATTGACTTGTAGTTGAATTTGCACAATAGTTCAACGTTACTGAAATTCTTTCTACATTTGGAGCCTCAGTGTTATCTGTCAGCACTTTATTGGGTTATCTTACAGGGAATGTAGAAACATTGCGTGTCTGCAGCCTTAGCAAAGACAATTGGAGGAAATATAACAAGTATATGTAAAGCAAGAAGATAAATGTCAGGTTCTATCGTTATTATAAGGGCTGTCGGAACCATAGAAAAAAGGTAACGATGAACAAAAACTCTTCTTAGTTTTCAGGAGGTCTTAGTGTTCTCTTCTTCCTACCCTTTTGTGCCAAGAAAAAAAAAAAGAAAGACAGAGCTGAAGCAGTTTGGTGATGTGGATAGACCAGCAGCTGTCCCTGGGATGGCCTTTGGAGGGGAAGGGACTTCAGGGAGAGCTGCAGAGGGAGCTGCTGAGGGGTAGCACGGGAGGATGGCACGGTTCCTGCTGGAGTTATCTCCTGGTCTCTGGGAGCTCTTGGCAGCTGCTCTGAAGACCGGCCTAAATAACGTGTTTGTCTTCCAGAAGGAGCTCAAAGCTGTTGAGATAAGTATTCGGTCAGGCCGCCTGTTTGGCCAATTTGTCAATCAGCTGGGAGTGGTGTAAGTGAAGGAGGCTTTATTACAAAGGCTTATTGCTCTTTGCGGTTGTGTAGGAGTTTACATCATTTTCTAAGGAGCTCTTTTGTCTCCTAAGCATAGTGGCGATTAGGATGTAATTCCGGAGCGTGGTGGCAGTTTAGAGCACTCCAGACCTACCTATCCTGGATGTTTTTTCAGTGCGAGAGACCGTACTTGTGCTCTGCCCTGGGGTCCAGCAAACACATCAGGGCATTTGCTTTGGGGGAATATTTGTAAAAGGAAAGAGGGAGGGGGGTCCAATGCCCCCTCCCCCAACCCATTAGCATCGAACCTTCACAAGAAAGTACCTTTTCAGTTCACGTTTACCGGCCTCCTCGGAATCTAGTGTTACTCCAGACACTGGGATCGATGGTGTTTGAGGTGGGGCTTTCATCTTTTAACCCGGCCCTGATCCAGCAAAGCATGCCACTGACTTCAGCGCACGTCTGTGCACACAGTCAAAAGTCAAGTTCATCCTTAAAAGATCCGCTGGATCGAGATCTGAGTTCTCACGCTTGCAAAGTCAAACCTTAAGTGAGAAAACCAGAGCCGCTCATCCCATGGACTGTGTGCCTGATGGCCTTGGGAAGAAGCAACAATATTCATGGCATCAACTCCTTTCTTTTACATATATGATACTCTTTCTGTAGGTGCCCCTGACTCTGCTGCTTTCCCACCCCACTGTTTTCCCACGTCCCTCTTAATTTTCTCTCAGAAAGGACACCGAGAGGAAAACGAATCCAACTGTGTGTCATTTGTTCTGGAACAGCTACTATAGGTGAGACAGGATTGACACCTCTTCTTCCTCCTGAAACGCTCACCATTTGTCTGCTCTTTGTCTGGTCGCATTTGTGGCGCGTGTAGGAGGCGGCAACAGAAGACGTTGAGGTGGGCCTGAGGAGCCCAGAGCGGAAAAGAGCTGATGTGGAGTTGGCTCTGGGAATCTTCCCTCCCTACGGCACAGACAGATGCGCTTTCTGGGGAGGGACAGTACAAAGAAGAACCCGCAGATCTTCGGCCATCCGCAGTCCCCAGCCGCCCTCATGTGTGCCCAACCCACCGGCCACCCCCTCAGAGTTTAGGGCCTTGTTTTAAATGTCGTAAGGTTCGAGTGAATGTTGGGATTGGATTTATTTGTCCAACAACGTTTAGTCTTCAGGGTGTTTAATATTGACACGGAGTCTTTGGGGAGAGGGATTGATTTTGCTTGGCTTTGTAGTCAAGTCTTACGCATCTGGTTACGCTTAAGACATTAGCTTCAGCTCACAACAAGCCTTTTGATAAAATTCACAAGACCTGGCAATACTGTGGACATAGGCTGATCTCCTGGGCATGTTTTGTAAAATTAAGCTATTTTCATTAGAAGAACAAAGAGTAGCATGGTGATGGAGCAGCTGTCATATTTTATTACAAAACACAAATATGTGGGAAATCAATTACAGCAGGAGTGCTGCACAATGCATATTTCCAGTAATCCCCCATGGCCGGGGGAAGGTAGAAGGCTGATCTGAGCGCAGGAGCAGATGGCAAGCAACTCTAGATAGCTTCACTGCCATTTTTACTCTTTCAAGTGTTTGTGTTTCTCCTTTGATCTTCAGATCTTGAGCTGAATGCGTTTCATCTTCTTTCATTTACTACTTTCGCAGTTAACTTTCACTTTGAATAACTTTTGCTGGGTGGACTTTGTATTAGTTTAAGGTTTTGTCTCTTCTGTGCTCAGAAATTTTAAAAGACAGACAGTTGTAATGATACCAGGGAAAAAAATCCCACCTCACAAAGCTACTGAGACACTGCTGGGGTGTGTGAACGTGCAGTAGACTTTCTTGGCAGGTAGATACGATGGGAGTGCGATGGCACATCTGCAACCAGCACCTATGGAAGTTTAGTTTTGTCATTGCCCATTAAATTGAATTTTTGCAGTTAAGTAATTAAGCTGGCGTTAGTATTCTCTGTGCGTATAACATTTTTATCTCCACTCAAAATAATTTCTGTTTACAATAAAAGCCATTTTTCAGTGTTTTGAAGTAGAGCAGCAAAAGCAACACGGGGTGGTCTGAATAAGCATGTGATCTGTGTCTCTGCTTTTTCTACAGCTGTCAGAAATGACAGGAACAAAAAGAAGAAGGAACCTTCAAAGCAGGAGTCCACAGAAAACTATGAAATGACAGCAGAGTTGGATGATCTCACTGAGAAGATCCGAAAAGCTCACCAGGAAACCTTTCCCTCGCTCTGCCAGCTGGGAAAATACACTACGGTGAGTACGGTTTGTGGCGCATCCGTTCTGGGCAGGCCTGGGTGATGGGAGTTTTGCGTCCGAGGGAAATACGAAATGTCTAAATGAACCAGTTTCTAGAATGCTCATGTGCAGTTTCGTCTTCTTCCAGTCTACAGAAATACGACAAAGCAGAAAAAACTTCTGCTGCGCTTAGAAATGAAAAATCAGCCCCCCGTTGAGAAGTTCAGTGCTGTGGGACTTTCTCCAGAGGATGAGTCGGGGAAATAATTTTTTTCTATACATACGTATGTTACTAAGTACAAGGAAGGTCATTGATATTTATTACTTTCAGAGAGAAAATTCCACGTCAAGTTTGCAAATGCAGCAATAAAAGATATGCTTCTGTTACTGGATTGCTCTCTCTTTTGAGTAAATGCCCTGCTGCTGAAAGAAACATTCAATTCCTCAGAGAGAGATCTGGGCAAACCCCTGTGTAGCATCAGTAGTCACTGTTTTAACAATCAGGGCACTTTTTTTGTGGCATACTCATTTCTTTCCAAAGTGCAAGGTTCAAAACGCTCAGGTCTAGGTGTAAGACTTTGTATTTAAGTTCAGGAAAAGCAAGAATAGATGGTGTGATGTTTTAAAAAGAGGATTTTTCATGTTGCCGTGAGTGTTTTCACCAACATTTTCCACATTTAATTTTGAGGTCCACATAAAATGGTTAGTACTGGGGAAGGCACTTCTCAGCTTCGGTATTACTTCCCAGCATGAACCTGTTGGTACCTACTCTTGTGTTACTCCTGAGCTTGAAGAATGCCCTGTTGGTGCGATGGTACTTCCTACTGGAAGGTTGAAAGCTAAGCCTGGGCACCTATATGCTTGCATTATGTAGTGGATGCTTAAATATCGTAAATATTTTTACTCTTGAAACGATACAAGTGGATGAAATCGGAGAGGGTCTTGTTGCGTATCACACCCACCACTGATGCCTTCAACCCTGGGTTCCTGCTGACCCCCATGGTGGGTTTGTGTCTCTGTTGGACTTTCAGAGCCCTTCCTGAGAGCACCTGCATCCAAGAACTGAACAAATGAAACTAGCCTGTGGGTTCCAAGTAACCATAACCTGACCACACACTTGCTGAGGCTGGGTGTGGGTTATTTGTTATTTGTTATTCTCAAGCCAGATCGGACAGCTCGGGGAGAAATATTTCTCGTTTTTATGGTTGGTCTGTTGGAAGTCCGCAGCAGTTGTGAAATCCCTGCCACTTTGTCACGGTTTGCTGCTGTACCAGTTGCAGTAACAAAAATGATACTGAAAGAGGTTTTTTTTGTCTTACCTTGAATCTTTGAGAGTGATAGGGCTTCCTTCAGCCCCTGTGTCAGAACTAACGGTGGCCTTCCTAAGTCCTGTCTTCTTTGCTGCATTCTTACAGTCTCTGTGTGAAAGGCAGAGTATTTACATCTCTCATCTCGCTACGGTCCGGTGGACACTCCAGCTTTTTAGGTAGGAATTCAGTGTTAAGAGTTTGTTTTTATGAACACTGCCTCTGCCCAGCTCTGGAAGGGACAGAGTACTGCTGGGGCTGGAATAAGGGTCACCTGTATCTCCAGCTGCTCATCAGCCCAGGAGCTGGGGAGAAGCCTTTCTGCAGCGGTGGAGGATCTGGGAGGTGGAAGGTGTGTGTGCTGGTTGGAGGAGCACAGCTTCAGTGCTTGGACAACACCACCAGCTGCTGATCAAACAGCAGGGCTCAGGCAATTGTCTTTCCTTTTGAGACGGTTAAAATAAAGAATGTAAGACAAAATAAAAGGAGCACACAGCCCTTTTTCTAAATGCAGAGTCCAAGGGGAGCTAGAAGCCGATGCTACTCCACTTTTCTTGGTAGTACCAAGCTAGTAGAGGTAGAAGATTGCCACCAGTCCTGCTCTTAGGCCAGTTCTGCAGACCAGCAGTCATGAAGCATGGCCTTAGAGGTTTTTATTTCATTCTTTAAGCAAGAGGTGAGCAGTGAAGGTGTGGAATTGATGTGGATTCACTTCAATTTCATGAGCTTTGCCCTTGTGGGCTGATAGAAACGGTGGGTAGAAGAAACCCTTCTGCAAGCGTACGCCTTCGGTTACGTCGTCCTTCGGACCGATTTAAAACGTGGTGCTGTTTGTTGCTACGAAGAGCAAAGAATTTCAAGTATAAGAGAGTGGAGTAAAAAAGACCTTGCAGAGATACAGTCCTAAAAAAATCTGTTCTGACGTTGGACTTGTTCATCCAGCTCCTCTTGCTCCCGAGCTCTGCCGCCTGTGTTTCACGGAGGGAAAGGTTACGTGGCGATTTTTTTTCCCACCATTGTGTATTTTTACACGTTCAAAAATGGGTTTGGATAAGCATTTTCAATTATGCTTTTTCATATCCATCTGCTCTTCTAAAAAGAAGAAGTATCCCTATCTGTAATAATTACCATACTTTGCATAGTTAATAAAAGTCTACTTAAAATAATGGGAGAATAGCACTCATATTAAATTCCCTGGGTCATTTGACTTAACAGTTGCATTTGGTGGGCAGTGGCGAGCACAGTTGTGCCGATGATGAGAATCAGCAAGCTGTTTAAACCTAATGGGTTTCAAAAGTCCATCATAAATAGATCTGTTTTATTACTGTCATCCAGGTAAGAGAGAGTGCCTTGGTAATTTCTCTGGAGATGTCATACTTTATAGTATAATTGAGTGTAACTACACTGCTCGTCCCTTGAGACCGGTATTATTTGTAAGTCTACAGCTGTGTTACATCCAGCCTCGTGAGAAAGGGAGGATAAAACAGAAAATCATTTTGACTCTGCGGACCCTCGCTGCGGGTTCTCCCAGGTTGCCCTTGGCTGGCTGGAAGCAAAGAGGTTTTGCGTCTTCGGTGGCATTTTGTCTTGGGCTTCCAAGTTACCTGGCTATTGTTCTGTGCCATTGCAGAAGAATATAGATAGATGTATCTCTCCAGAGAGCCAGATCCATCTCCTGGTGTTGGGACCGAGCAGAGAGACGTGTGCCGTGGTCCTCGGTGAACTCGCCGGCGCTGGAGCGCGGTGCCGCTTTCGCTAAAGAGGCACGGCAAGTGTTCCCGATTAGGGCAGAGTGCCCCTGTGAGCCTTGTTTCTGCCGTAAAGTGGATTTTAAAGACAGTAGGGATTCTGCTCTTGTGTGTGTTTCTGCGAGTGCCTCATCCCGTATCATTAATGTGGAGATAAGAGCAGCCTGCAATGAGAAAACAAAAATGATGGAAAAAATGGGATCCATTTATGCGGCAAAAATGGCTGTTTAATTGGATTTCATAGCAAGGTTGGGCTTTTGCACTGATAAAGCTGCCACGAGGGTGTATTTCAGTGTTGTTCCACCATATGTGTGCTGCTGCAGAGGCCTGAAAAACATGCGAGGCTGCTCCTGGAAAAGACACCCAAAAAACCGCCTCGGTAAAATATTCCGGAAAAGTCATAGCGTCTGCATCTTTTTCCTAGCATGGTTAGAGGAGATCCCCAGGCAAATTTAATCAGAATTTCTGTTTCTAATGTGCATTTTATTAACCCTGTGTTTTATTGTTCAACCTATACGTTGATAGCGAGTCGGTTTTGTTTATACGTATCTAGAATTGCTGCTCAAACCCTCACTCTTTTCTGTGACAGTTCCCCAATAAAAATGTTAAACCTCTTTCCGTTGGTGGCATCTCAAAGATAATGTGTAAACCGTGTTAAGCTCCAGCACTGAGGAATCTGGCCTAATAAAACACTGGGTTATTTTGTATTTTATTAACTGCCCCTTCTCCTCAGTTTGCATAATCTTGAGTTAAATTTACATTTGTTAAGACGGCCGCGCATTTTTCTTCAGAGAAGACAGGGCAAACTTCCCGTTGCCACTACTGCAGCATGACAAAGTAACCTCATATGATCCTGATGAAGATTTCCTTCACACTTGCTGGGTTTCATGCAACGTCTTTTTATTTTTTCTTTTTTTTTCTTTTTTTTTTTTTTTTTTCCAGATGGATACCCTATTGTAAAATGATTTCCTGCTTTAGGCTCTGCTTTGTGGAGCTCTCTGCTATGCCATCTTTCTATGAACTGGATAAACTGCCTATTAAATTTAATTACAGCCTGAATGACTGCACATCTTGATCTTATTTTTCCTCCAATGTACTGTATTTCACCAAGGTCCTTGAGGATGAAATAAAATAAATCTGAGGGATGCATACTCCTGTAGCCAAAAGAAATGTTTCAAAGGGCATTACAATGACTGTTAACCCATTAGTTTTGGACTGTTTTGAAGGCAGTTCTTTAGGCTTAGGCTTATAGAAATGTTTTCTTCTGTCTTTTCTTCTGTCATTTAAAAAAAAACAAACCAAACCAAACAAAATGGAGGAAGTTCCCAGAAAACAAAACATTCTAATAGAAATTTTGAAGTTAATTTCTCATCCCTTGAAAAGAGGGAGAGCGGAGAAGAGCAGATGCGCACCTTCAGACTGTTCAGCAGAGTTAGCATTTATTTTTTTTTTTTTGCAATAAGGGCCTAATGTGAATATTGCCAGCTCACATCTGTGTATCTTGAAGGCTTTTTGATGGCTGTTTATCTGCCATGGCTGTCAGACTTCTTGGTTGAGATTCATCTTCTTTAACTTTTATTTTAAAGTGCCCTTGACATTTTAACTTTAACCGGCAAGTCTAAGGCAGCTCTTGGCATCGGCTGCCCTTGCAGCAGGGGAGAGAGCCACCACCTGAGGGGATTTTCCCTTAAGTACCTGTCTGGAGAGGGTGGGCCTTTTCCTGGAGGTGCCTCTTGGTCTCGGTTAGACAACAAGCTCAGATGAGACGTAGAAGAGAGAACTCTGCCTTTGTTTTTCCGTGGTTGCAGCTCAGGACTTTTTGCAAATTCCTTACTGGCAGATTTTTACAGGTAAAATTCCTCTTGCGATGAAGAGGAGACATGTTCCTCATCACCCCATGGCAATCAGGGGTGGGTGGGAAACAACTGACAGCAGCTTTTGTTGCACTAGCATCAAAGTAACGTTTTAGTCCTGTGGTGCTCGGCCAACATTTAACTTTTCCAAGCATGGCATGGTTTTTCTGAATGTATGAAAACATGAGTTCAGTCACAGACTTAAGTGGGATTTGCTACACATCCTAGCAAGTGATGGATTTTTGGATTAAGGTTCAGGAATATATGGAAGCAGTCTCTGAAAGATGCAACTGGAATGTCCTTGTAACACTTCAGACAGTAGGGTATCTGTTGGATGCACCATCAAATGCGCGTGTAGCGTTCATTTGGCGGTGCGGGGGGCATTTTTCCTAACGTCGTGGAAAGAAATGCCCTTTAATTCACGGGAGTCTGTAGCCTGAGAAAGCTGTAAAACTCTTGCAGAGCTGCAGAGCAGATAAATTAAGTAGAACTCATTTGCTAAGATGTTAAGTATGTGAAGCGACGTTCCAAATATTGTGCCGCTTTCTCCAGATGAGGACCCGATATTGTTGTTCCGCTGTTCGTTCCTGTTTTCTGGGGCACAACTGTAAATTGTCTCTCTCAATGCACTTATTATATAATGGCGAGGAAGAATGATGAGAGTGACATTTGGAAATGTTTAAGTTCATTTGTATTCCTTGTACAGATGGCCTCTGCAATCGTAAGTAATGGAGAAATATCCAAGGAATTTTCAGGCGATTAATCCAAGTTTAAAAGCAGCAGCATCCCAACAGCGAGCTGCGGAAAATGCCTGGAATGTTAATAGAAAGTACTTCGGGAAGGAATACTCCGTTGTTGTTTCTTTCCTTTGCTGAAAGGGACCCTGTTGATTTATGGGGCCTTCTGTCTGTCTTTCCAGAACTCCAGCGCAGATCATCGAGTTCGACTGGACCTCGGGCTTTGGGACAAATTCAGTGAACTTGCGACAAAGTGCATTATTAAAATAGTGGAATTTGCAAAGCGATTGCCGGGCTTTACGAGTTTGACCATTGCAGACCAGATAACTCTACTTAAAGCAGCCTGCCTGGATATACTGGTAGGTATTTTTATCATCGTTGCTCATACTACTGAGATATTTTCTTCTTTTTACTCTAATCAACAGGGAGAGGGGGTCAGATGCTGCCCCAGCCTTACAGTTGCAAAATTGAACTTGCTGAGTAGTCTGGTGGAGTCCCAGGTGAACTCTGGCATGTCTACAGACACCTGTTGTACCGGCTGCCCGTATTCTCCAGAGTCCTTACGGTTTGTGGGCTTTAGTATAGTTGCAAGAAGGGCACCATTTGGTATCGTAGCACCGACTTGAATTTCGAAAAATTACTAAGACAGAGGAGAGATCTAATTCTCCTTCCTCCCTCCAAAACATTATGCTGTGTGTGTATAAAGGGTACCTAGAAAGACAGTCCGCTGTATAACGCTGTGGGAAGGTGCTGTGCCTGTGCTCACGAGGTTGTTTGAGAAACAACAGCCACATCTTCCGAGGGAGGTTTTTGCAGGTTGTGGAGTGGAAAGGGGTGTGCCTGGAGCCTCCAGGGCGCAGGTCCTCCTGCTTTCCCTGCGCTGCAGGCGCCTGTGGAAGCCAACGCCGCCATGGGCTCTGTACAGATTTGAGCTAAATGTTACTTAATTTTAAAGAGGCGAGCCTACAACCTGCAGCGGGGAACTGTGCAGGTAGGCTTGGAGTTTTTCTCCAGACCTTGCTTTGCCACTATGACAAGACAAGCTGTCTTCCCTCCCTTTGTCTCTGGTTGTTTCTGTCATGCTGACCTTCAGAGAAGCCCTCTGGGATCTCAACATTTTTTTTTATCAGGACCTTAGAGGTCTTCAGGCTTTTAGTGGCAAATATGCTTCTGATTATTCGTTGTAGCAATAACTCTCAATAAAACAGTATTTTCAGCATGCTTCGAACATATCTTAAATGTTTCCTTCTGAGCACAAACCTTCAGGTCTTCATTGAGCCGAGCACAGCCAAGAAGCCCGTTGTAGACTGGCTACTGTAGATATATTTTTTTGGCATGGCACAGGAGTTTAAACTAGCAAATTTGAAGTAATTAATCTTGGAATTTCTGAAAGTGCATTGCTTCAACCAGGATCATGTTGAGGAGAATGTTAACTGCTGTGACCTTTTCTTCTTGTTTTGTCAAAAGCTGTTTTGAAGAATCGCATCTAGAGGACGTGGATGAAGGAGGAAGAGGGTGGGAGAGGGGAAGGGATATGGCTCTTTGGCCTATGAAAAAGGGAAAGCTGAGGTTAGCTTGCCGTGCTCAAGAGTCACCTCTTGCTGTCCCCTTCATCCAGGCACTGGGTCAGACTGGGCCATCTTGTTGTTACGGTGTCGGGTCCCTCTCGGGGGCAGGATGGGAACCGCTTTCTGCTTTGCTGTTGGAAATGGTTAATGCAGAAACTACCCAAAAATGGTGGGGAGGAGTACCCCCGGCAGCTCTGCTCACCAGCGCTGGCCGGGCAATATCAAGTATTTAGGGGTAACCCTTCTGTTGGTGGTTCTATCTGAAGTGCTGAGATAAAGGCACTTCAGTCTTTGAGCTAAGTGACTAAATAAAAGCCTAGCTGCCAGATTACAAAAAGAATGAAGCAGGTGGTAAATGGGGGCTTTATTTCAACTAATTAATAGCTAGAAAGAGTTGGTTCTGTAATACAATTCACCATTTTTACTTGGTGGTCATGTGGCAGCCTTCAAGCTCTAGTTGTAAACTTGACTGAGAGCTGTCATTCCCACCATCTGCTCATCCTCTGTGGTAATTTTCCCAAAGCTGTAGAAGGTGCTGCCTCAGGTGTAGCGAGTGCCGTCGCTTCCTGTAGCAGGGAGGGTCAGAGGCGTTTCCAAAACCAGGAGCAGATAAGACAGGGTCGCCATGGAGAGTCCTAACTTCTCCTGCGCGACATTTACACGAGCTTTACGCGGCTGTTTTATGTGCTACTTAAAAAGAAAAAGGGCTAATTGCTGGGAGCACAGTGCCACTGAAATAAATGCCTGTAGCCACTAAACCCCTGTCTGCTGCACATCGGCAGGATCGCAGCGCGGCTCTGTAGCTGCCCCCACCGGCAGCCCGGGCTGAGGGGAAGCTTGAGCCTTTCCAGAGCCTGCCAAGGGCTCTGCTCAGGTGGTGCCTAAACCCCTCTTAAACAGGCTGACGAAGGAAATGGTTCCGGGAGCTCCATAAACTCTGCCAGGGATGTGCCAGAGAATTCTTTTATAGCTGAGCAAGCAAAAAGCTCCGGAAGGCAAATAACATTGAGCCCTGCAAGGCAGTTAGAAGGCACCCATCGGGGACGGTGGCATTTCTGTCTGCTCTGGTGCCAGAAGTTTCAGAGAGAAATATTACTCAGATTCAGTCAGTAACCCTCGTAAAAGCCGCCGAGCATCCCCAGCCTCGCCGGGCTCTGGCAAAATGAGTGTGGAAAGAGTCCAGAGTCCAGCTTGGATTAAATGTGATGGATAAAAACCTGAGAGGTCCTCGAACATTTGTCTCTAACAATGTCATTTTTGCTTTCTGTTGTAAACCCCCGTGTGATAATGCTGGGAAGGCATTTGGGTGTGCGGACTAACTCGTGCTGACGGGAGGGGTGGTCATTGTTTCACCTGCTTGGCTTTCTCCTCTTGGGAAGCTGTCCCAGCCAGCTAAGGCAGCTAGAGTCTAACAACAGGATTTCTTATGGAAAAAAAAAAAAAAGCCCAGCTTGCCTTAACTAATCTGTTTAAAACGAGTGACAATTTTATGGTAGCAACAATTTCATAAATGCAACTTTCTAAATGGTTTTGGTTTTGTGCAACCCGTAGGGTTTTTGCTTTTCGCGTTGTAACTGGCTCATAGGAACCCCAGATGCTTTAAGATGTAAATATTCCTTAAAAGAAAGGGTGCAAGAACATTATTTATGGCTGCAAGTGGCATTTAAGAGCAGAGTGACAGCTAAAATACTTGGCTTGGTTACAAAATCTAAACACCACCGAGGACATTAGGAGGATGTCTCCTAGACAGCATTTCAGCTGAAAATGGAGAGAGATCCCATGATTTCTTATCCTGAAGTGCTGACATTTCCCATATGTTCCTGAGTGAATATGAGCTTGAAATCAGCTTCACTTTGACACTGGAAGTTTGCCCAAGAAGGGTTTAGCAGCAAATTAGCAATATCCACGGCGTTTCGCAGATCTCGATGAAGGACGCGAGGGCGTGTTAGTTTTTTTTAAAACAAAAAAACCAGCATCATTTTAAATGATCTGTCTCAGAGTTTAATAACAGTGTGTTGTGGGATAATGCTGAAGGAATGCAGGGGAAACACGAGACTCGGTTGCCGCAGTCGAGCGGAGCGTGTTGTCGAAGGGACGCAGAGCTGAGCTTCAGCTGTGCGGGTGCCCAGCAGAGCTGCCGCAGGCTCCTCCGCTTGACGGCTGGCGCGGCGTTTCGGTAGGAAGCCTCAAGTTTGCCTTTTGCCAAAAGCCTTTTTGCCTTTTGGAAGTAGCTAAATTCCTTGGGACCTTTATGGTTTAATTATGAATTTCACCAGGCCCCTGTGGGGGGTGTCTGATTCTGTGCACGCCCACAGGAGCTCTAGGCTGAGTAACTTAACCCCAAAGGAATTCCCGATGAGGATCCAGTCTGGAAGCTCCCTCTGCGTTACCTTGGTAGGGTTTTGTTTGGGATGACCACTCTGGGGCACCCCGGTCCCTCCAGGCCAGGACTCTCTAGGCGGTGCAGCACTGGAAGCCGGTGTCCGTATTTACCCTGGGAGGGGAGGATACGGAGAAACTGTGTCTGCCGGTGCGGGGAGGCTGCAGGCAGCCTTCTGGAAACACCACAGCATGGCCCAGTTGAGCTCCCAGCCCTGCTTCGCTGATGGGCTGTTGGGCTGCGAGTCCTGAGGGTGGGGAGGGAGGAACTCCCCTTGCTGAGGCTTATCAATTAAAATAACAGCAGGCTGAAAGGGGCTGCCTTTCTGCCCAGCCTGAGCGAAGGGAAGATCGGTACCGCTTAAGAAGTGCGAGAGCCTTGTTCCTCCAGAAGTAGGATACCTGTTCCTCACAGGCCACGCACCCTTAACTGGAAGGGCCACTAGAGAAGTAAACCAAGTAGCTCCTGGGTTTCTCAATCAATATGCCGAATTTTCAAGCCTTATTTTTCTGGAAAACGACAAACTCCGCATGTTTCTTCTCCTTTCTTTACAATCCTTTTGATGATTTTTAAAGGATAAGCAACAGAGAACAGCCCATGGTTACTGGCAGCACAGAACGTGGTAAAACACACTGACTCTTCCTGACAGGGTGCCGTGGTTTATCGTGTTAATTTCTGCTAATAATCCTGAAATAAATACACTCTGGCTTTTCCATCAAACCCTTGGAGTTACCGGCAGCCTTTTAACTGGTGTTAGTGGGGAATTTGTGGTCAGTGGAAAATTTGAGTGAGTGCCGTTTGTATTTGTGCCGCTTTTGGTCGTTGATGTGAGTCATTTCAAGAGCTTGTTCTAATTCAGGGGTTGGGGGAACAATGTGAAACCGGCCAGTCCAGCCACACAGAGTCTCTGCTGCACTGTGTCCCTATGATGTGAGGTAAGATTATGGCTGAGATAGATGATAGGAAATAGTTGAAGAGCCTTCTGCAGAAATACACCCTATTAAGTAAGTCTCTTTCTTACCAAGGAATTTAAGAGGAGAATTAAAAGCTTCCCTGTAGGTCTCTTACGTGCTCTGTCCTCCTCATTCTCCTCCCTGCTTATTTGGAAGCGGTGTTGCCAGGCAAAGATGAAAGTGAGTGAACCAAGGCCAGACTCATCAGCTGCCAAGGGCTGGGGCCTTTCACTCCAAGCTTCAGGAGCTATAGGAATAATTAAAATAATTCCCCCTTTGCTCACTTTGTGTGAATCTTTTTGTGTTTAATCTTTAAACCCAAGCAGGATGGCTGCATGGGAAATACATAGTCGAGCCCTGAAAAATTACAGCTGTAGTCTCAACTCAGCTAATCAGGTAGAACTTCTACAAGGTTTTAGTTTAGGGATAAGCCTTCTCCCACCTCTGAATGTTTTAACCATTAAGCATCGATACAGATACCACAGAAATACGTCCACACGATAGACTTCTGTTCGCTCCCTACGGTAGCATTCGTTAATAGCAGCGGCACAAACGAGCCCCCGCCGCATGGAGCCTATCCTGGGACACATCCTGGATTTGCTGGGAGAGGCAGCAGCGCTGGGGCGCTCGCTCTCCCTGGCCCTGCTGCCACCTCCGCTCTTGCCGCACTCTCGGCCCTGCCATTACCCCAGAGGGGTTTCTGAACAAAACGCCGAGCGGCCGCCGCGGTTTATTCTCCTGTTTTGCCTTCCTCCGCATCCAGTTGAGGTGTGAATCCCCATCGGCCCCCCTGAAGGCTCTTTCATCTGGGGTCAGCGCAGGGGGGCTGTGGCCGTTCATCCCTGTTCACCCAGAGCTATTTTCCTATCTGCTGGCACCCTGAAGCACGTCGCGTTCGGCCTTTGTCACCAACTCGCAGCCGCCCAAACTCTTTCAAATGAGGTACCGCAGAGACCCTTTGTTCTTCCCGGGGCCGCAACCCCAAGAAGCACTGGCATGCCAAACTGATCCCCAAAAGCAGGGAACTCCGTGTACGTCGGAAGAGGTGGGATATTTTTCTGATCTTGCTGGGTCAGCTCAGCAGTGCAGTAGCGTTTTATAGTTTGGTGCATGTAGCATCCTAATTACAGAGCAGTTTATGTGACTATTGTGGTGATGTTGGTGACCTTAGCGGTGAGAATTGCATAGAAGTTTTGATTATTCCAGAACTAGGGGGAAAATTTCTATTCTTAAATTTCTGTTACAAAAAATACCTATAATCAATCAACTCTTACTTCTCTTGTACCAGAGACTTGTTGTGCTACTAGAAGTGAACAAACCGGTGTTTGATTTCAGACTGGTTTGACCTGGCCGTGTACCGCACTTCCGCGCCTCATTTCCCACATCGAGGAAACGCAACACACCTCGCAGGGTTTGAATTCTTACGATTTCATTCTTTTGTTTATTTATAGTGGGTTTTTTTTTGGTCCTTTCACAGATCCTTAGAATTTGCACAAGATACACACCGGAACAAGACACCATGACCTTTTCAGATGGCCTTACCCTCAACCGAACTCAGATGCACAACGCCGGCTTCGGCCCGCTGACCGATCTCGTGTTCACCTTTGCCAACCAGCTCCTGCCTTTGGAAATGGATGATACAGAAACAGGTCTCCTTAGTGCCATCTGCTTGATCTGTGGAGGTACCGTAGAGCACCAATGCGGACGCGTTTGAATGGGACAGAGACGATAAGACCTTCATTTCTCTTTGTTTGTTGTGCTTTCCTCTACTAAAACATAGATAGAAAATATAGAGCTAGGGAGTAGTATTTGGTATGTGAGGTAAGCCACATAACACTAAAGGTTTGGTTTCTGCTGGTGATAGTTATTGGGTTTATGATTGAGAAGCTTTTAAATGGATCAAATCATCCTGTCAAGCGACTGATCCGATGATTTGCCTGCTAAAGGGCTACAGGCTGTATCCTGCTGCATTATTTTTTTCATTGGGGTATACAGGGCAGCTGCGTCAATCACCTTGGTTATGGTGAGAGGCCCATTATGCAGCTTTTACTCATAAATAGACTTGCATGTTGTTGTATAGAGTTGTGTTCTTCAGTGATAACTTTGACAAAAAAAAACCCACATTATTTCTAAATCAGGTAGTGGCACTGATGCCAGGATTTGGGGGGGGAGGTGAAAGGGACATTGTCAAATAAAATCTTAGTTTTAAAATACAAGAAGTGGAGTCTCAGGTCATTTCCAAAATCCTCTACGTTTCTGTTACGTTCCTCACCTCGTCTCTCTCCTTTGCAAAATCTGACCTAGCAATAGGAACACACATTGCCAGCAAAGAGCCGCTCTTTGCTGGCAATGGCCCCGTAGTACAAAATCCTTCCCATTTTCTGCCTCTCTACCCATAACCCATCCAAAGCATCGAGGGCTTCTGGGATGTCATTAACAGGTGACTGGTGCATCCTGGTTTTGGGGTGAGCTCTGTTGTCACTCAAGCGAGCACTGCCATCTGCTGCTACCTGAGGGGAACTCGCTCACTTGATTTTAGTAGTGATACAAAGAAATAAAGGAGCTGTAATCTCTGTGTGTACACAAGTCATTCTGAACTACTGCTTGCAACAAGGTGTTTTCCTCTTGGAGAGGGAGGTACCAGAGTAAACTGGTTATTCAGGACCACTCAAATGGTGGACCTTGCCAGTAACCAAGGGAAAAGGCAGCTAAATTCCAGAAAGCCAGGGTTTAGCCTCTTCCTATGGAATAATATTCACTACAGAGTGTGGGTCGCAAGTGGAGAGAAAGAGGCACTTCATGGGGTTCTAATCATCAAGAACATGGAGGAGTTTCTATGGAGTTGTTGGTTTGGTGGGGTTTTTTTTGTTTGTTTGTTTGTTTTTAAATAAAATTTAAAATCATACAAGTGATGTGATACTTTTCTACAGATCGCCAGGACCTTGAAGAACCAATGAAAGTGGATAAGCTTCAGGAACCACTGCTTGAAGCGCTGAAAATTTACATCCGAAAGCGACGACCCAACAAGCCTCATATGTTCCCAAAGATCTTAATGAAAATCACAGATCTTCGTAGCATCAGTGCAAAAGGTACAGTGGCTGCCAGTAATTCAGTAATGGTTAATAGCTAACCCCCGGGGTTCCCTCTCCAGCCTGTACCCTGCAGCGGCACGGATAAGCAGAATATATCCAAAGGTTCTCTTCTCTGGAATGTGGCTTCGCTAACCCGACTTGTTTTCTCCCATTTTGCTGGCTCTTCTTGCTTTCCTTTCCTTTGAAAAAGCATGGATTCCTATTTCATTAGACTCACATTTGAAGCTGCTCGGGAATCCTGTGCAAAATGTTAGACCAGAGATTTGAATGCTGAGCTTTCTTGCTACAAGTAGCCTGGCGTTGGCCTGATAAATCTTTTCCTGTCAGCAGCAAAATATGGGAAATATATTCATGCCTCAGCATGGAATGGAATCTTTTCCATATATCCTCACTTCATTTGAGGTGTGATGTCTCCTTATGGTCCTTACTCCTCAGTGGAGTTACTTATTTTCAGTCCTTCCACTACGTCACAGGTTTACAACAGAATGTTGGACTTACTGATGTCGTGCACGGTTCCTTTCAGGCGTGTGGAGGTGGCGGGGGGGGTGGGGGGGGGTGTTCTTTTTTTAACTAGCAGGAGTTGGCTCATAGTCTGAGTAGTCAGGATTGCTGGAGTAGTTTAGTTTCATCCTGCACGCACAAGCCTGCAAAGTGTCATCTCCAGGTAAAACTTCCAGGCCGAAGGCTGAAGGGTTACCTTCAGTTCAGTCAGATGGAGACAGGATTAGTGCTTCTCTCTACTTCTGTGGTTAATAAGTAAAGTAGCACAAGAGAAGGTGGTTGGAAACTACAGAAGCAGCGTCACCAAACAAAGCGTCCTTTTGCCTGAATTTGTTTTTATAAAACAACGGTGTGTTAAGTTCTGCTTCGTATGTCACCGTTTTCTCTATGGGAAAGAAATGTCCTGACTTGCCTCCCTGCAGTGCTCTTCCAGGAGTCACCTCACCTCTTTGACAACAACGCTGGCCCATTTGTGTTAGTCTATAGCCTTTGCGGCCACAGTAGAGATTAAAACCTGTAATGTATATATATTCCAACCGAGAAAGACATCTCACCTGATCACAGTGTACTTTTTCAGTAGAACGTGACACTGGTTTGGTTTCCTCTAGGAAAAGCAGCAGTTCATCCAACTGACCTGTACTGTAAGATCAGCTGCTAGGTCATCCTTTGAAATTAACTTGTGAAGGAGTCCTCCTTTTTCTTGTCAGGGATGAAGCAGTCCACTTACTTACTTACATCATTTTGTAAGCAAGAAGGACAGAAGGAGGCACCAAATCTGTTAAACGAACGTACCCTGATATTCCTGCTGCCGACGCTAACAAAAGGAAAAGGGCAGAAATGGTACTAACGGAAAGGACTTTCTGTTTTCTTTTGAAAGGTGCGGAACGTGTCATCACCTTGAAGATGGAAATTCCTGGATCCATGCCGCCTCTTATTCAGGAAATGTTGGAGAACTCTGAAGGACACGAACCACTGACACCCACCTCAAATGGAAATACCACAGAACACAGTCCCAGTATCTCGCCCAGTTCCGTGGATAACAGCAGTGTCAGTCAATCCCCTATGGTGCAATAAGACATTTTCCAGCTACTTCAGACATTCCTAACACCTTATGTACAGGGATGAAAAGCAAGAAAAAAAAAAACATTTTTACTGCTGCTTAGTTTCTGGACTTAATATATATCTATATATGTGTATATATATATAGATAAAAACTCGACAAGGACCAAGAAAGTTTCCTATGTATCAATATATACTCCTTGCTGTTTAAACTCTTAAAACTAGAAAATGCAAAACTTTTGAAACTCTAAATCAGCCATTTCATGCAAAAAATAGTTACGCTTCTGTTTTCTCCTCTGAACGTTCAAGACTGCATGGTGACAAGTCAGATCTCTAAATTCCACTTGCATTTCTGATGACTTTGTACATACAAGTGTATGGCTGTGCTTTCTATACTGGATGTTTGGTGCTTTCCTTTTGTCTTTCGTACCCGAAACGATCAAGACACCGACCACCTGAAATGGCCTCCGGTACACACCCAGCAAAGGAAGTTGAAAGGATCATCTGATTCAGTTTGGGATGAAAACTTGTCTCTGATGCCCTCAATTTGCTTCTCCTTCCTTGTAAAAAGTATACAAGAAGAAGTCACTGCACTAGCAGAAAAGACATCCGTATCAGCAGCAACTGCCAGCTCAGTTATTCAGGTGTCATTTGTTCCACTGTTAATGTCACTTTAAAATTTCAAGAAGCGGTTTCTTACCTGGCTGGTGACCTAGCCGACATTTCTACAGTCCTGCTTGAGTGATTGAATGATTGATTGATTGATAGCCTCCAAGGCAGAAACACCTTGTAGTGTTACCATGTTTTGTTTACTCGTTCACAAGCCATTAGGGAAACTTCGTGGGATGAGAACCAGCAGCCTCCTTTGCAGCTTTGGGATCGGCGAGGCTGGGGGGATTTGCCTTTCCAATCGACTGCCAGGAATGGGCTGGGTTATCCAGCCTTCCAGGTGCTAGGGAAGTGCAGCCAGGACTTCCAGAAACACAAGGAGAGAATCTGCCTTCTTGGCCTTGTTAAGTCACCATGAAGCAGAGTGAAAACTGTGGTAGAATGGTTAACAGATTTAAAGTGTCAGTTTCTTAGGTTTCATTTAAAGCACTAGTGGATTTTTTTTTTTTTTTATATATTCTAGCAAGTCTGTGATGTACTTTCACTGGCTCTGTTTGTACATTGAGATTGTTTAACAACGCTTTCTATGTTCATATACTGTTTACCTTTTTCCATGGAGTCTCCTGGCAAAGAATAAAATATATTTATTTTAAAAAAAAACCAACTTTGTAGAAGTTGTCCCTCTAGTCCCAATCTTAGACACACACGGTACTTTTCCATTTTTTAATGTTTAAACTTCATTTCAAAAAGCAGGTTTGCCATTTGCAACCATGACAAAATGTGCTTTAGCACAGATGCCTAGAACATCTCTACAAGCCAGTCAGACAAATACATGACATTTCAATGAGTAAAAAAGAGCATAAAACTGTAGGTGTAAGAACAAAATGTTAAAATGCCTACACACAATAATAAAAACCATCAATTACATTATCACATAAAATAAGTCAAATGTACAAAAGTTTGCGACAGAAGGGACAAAAGGACAACACAATATAGTTGTTGGAAAACATTTGTGTGCTCTTTGGGCACTTAATTAAACATATCAAAATCATCATCTTCGTCAGACTCTGCAAAATATTTCACTTCTTTTCTAGCCCGGCCCGTCCGTGGCTTCGGGGCAGTTTCAGAGGCAAAGCCCGACTGGAAGATTTCCACGTCAGAATCCTGGTCAAAAGCTGCCTTCTTGGATTTCTTCAGAAAAGAAAAGACAAATCAGTTGCAATGCTGTGGATTTTTCCTTTTAATCTTCAGAACTGAAGAAACTACTAACAGTAAATTTCTAAAAACACCTCAACTCCCCTTACCGTGTTAGCAGCCTAGAGTAAGAAGAAGTACCTTCGGTGGCAAGCGAGCCAGCCCCTTCTTTTTACAAGGAGAAAAGAGCAGCGATGGAACTGACCTTGCTTGGTGTTGATTTAGGCGTTTTCTTCCCAGGGTTGTAGTCACCTTCATTTTCTGAACTGGATGCTTTCCTTTTCTTTGCCCCTCTACCTTTTCCTAGGTGAGATAATATCAGGTTTTTTATTATTTTTTTTTTTCTTTAAATAACACTCCAGAATTCAGCAAACTGAAAAAAATACCTAGTGAAATGATTTTAGTCTGTTTACATGTTAAAAAGTTCAAAGCTAGTTTACAACTCAAGCTTCTTCACAGCCACAGTGAAATACAATAGATTTTATTTTCTCAGTTTTACTTCTGAAGTGCTACAAGTCCTTGGTCACCTTCTGTCCTGATTACACAGAATTCATTCACTTTTACTATTTAGTAACTGGACTGGTACCCTCACCTACCAACACTGGCACAGCCTCCTCTGATGACACCACTCGGTGTGCTGGGTTGTGAGGACTCCTGACAACTGAGGACTGGGATATTAAAGGATCGGTTTAAAAAGCCAGAAATCATCACTTACTTACTAAAATTGCTACCACAATTTTACTGTCTTGTAAAAAGCTGAGATCAAAGAAAATAAGCAGTATCCAGTAGAACTGGTGAACAAACCCAGAGGGGGGTGGAGCTATTAAATACCTATTAAATACATTCCCAACAGTGAAGGTCAGATAAAAAGTTCACAGATTTTGTCAGGAATAAGTCAATATATTTGCCCTTCAGAAAAAGCTGATTGTTAAGGAATCTACTAGTAACCTGTTTACTAAGAAATCAGCGTGGTTCTAATTTTTGAGCCACTAGTTCTGCTTCCTTATAAAAATACTGTCTCCTTATAAAAAAGCCCTGTGCTACAAAGAGCCCAAGAGGAGCGCCGCGCAGCACAGCACCAAAGCCCTTACCTTTGGGCACTGCCGTCTTCTTTGGAATGCCGAATTCTGAATCCGAGTCAGAGTTCACAGTTTCCACCTTCTTGGCCTTGGGAGCTCTTTTCGGTTTCGGGGGCACATCGAGTTTTGCTGTTAGAGACAGGTAGGAAATATGTTAAAATGCACATAGTGGTTAGAAGTGTTAATTAGCTACTCTTAATTCCAGCAGAAATAGGAGGTGATCTTAAACCAAGAGCAGCAGTTTCTGCACTTGGCAAAAACACCCTTCAGCTTTTACGCTAAAACAACGCGGAATGATAAATCCTCTGTCAGCCTTTGAGCTGTATCATCAGTGCATTCAGTAAGTCAGTCCCAGGGGTTTTGATTAAATACTTTTTGATCTTTTTGCACACAACCCAGGTTACCAGTAACTAAAGCGGCGACAGAGTTCTCCAGGTTGGCTACTTTAAACCCGTTTTGGCTACACAGCAGTGGTCATATCTCCAGCTTGCTGCTGGTGACGTTCTTGCCCTCACAGGGGTACAATTGCAGGACAAGCTTCCCCGTGGTGTTTGAGAGACAGATAGAAACACTACTGACCTTCGCTCTGCCAGCCACCAAGACCTCAAAGATCCTGAGACCTGTAAAACTACTCCAGCTACCAGGACAGTTACGTCTTCCCAACTTTTTGTGAGAACACCTACTGGCTAGTACAAGGGTCTGACAACACAAAAAAGAAAGCCGCCTTTGGCCTCACAAAAATGATGTTGGCTACGACAGCATTTCAGATAATAAGACTTGGGGAGGAAATACCAGAAAATGGGTTTGGAAGAGGCTGCTGATACAGGGCATGAAGATGGACTTAGAATCAAGGAGCCTAATAAGGGTGATACCAGCTGACCAATGAACGGAGCTGTCAAACTGTGGTCATGACTGACCTGGGCAAAGAAGAAGAGATGAAACCCGGTGAAAGCAACCTGTCATATTTTCATGCACCGGGAGGACGACTGTGTCCCTAAGGCTACTCTGAAGGCAAAATTTATCTTTTGCTTGAAAGAGAGTCTGTTTATACGTATTTGGTGAGACTACAGGTTAATCAGAAACAGAGAAACAGGTAACAGCTGCATTTCAAGTTAGGTTAATGCCAGCTCATCACATCCAGGCCTTTGGAAAAGAAAGGAGAAAGCGATCGGATGTTAAATTGCATCCCTGCCCATCTATGGCACACGCAGTTCTCATTTGTATTTACTGCCGTAGAGAAGATTGACATTACAGACTATTCTATTAGAGATCAGCTATTTTTGTAAACGGTCTTCATCTCTTGTATTATAGGACTTTACTAGCTGGAAGTGTTTGAGAAGCATTCAGCCATTTGCCAATTCAAACAATTACAAATTAGACATGATGCAGGGAGATTAAAAACAGGGAGGGGATGAAAAGATGCTGCAATTCACTGCTACCTAAGATACAACACAAGATTTTTTTTTTTTTTTATTTTTTTTTTACATTTTTAAGAGAGTAGGTAAGTTAACTACTGTGGCTAATTTCTTGAAGAATTCTTTGAGATCTCCTTTTGGGGCAGAATTAATACATTCAGTTCATCTGCAAGCAGGTCAAAAGGAACTTTAAAAAACAAAGGCCACAGTATCACAGGAAGAAAAAATGCTTTGGGAGAACAGAATAATGAGCAGCAAGAAAAAAAAAGGAAATTATCTGAAAGACATATAGGAAGAAAGGTCTGTACCTCTGAAAGCAACAAAATCCCCAGTCTCTCATGTGCTAGGAACTGTATTTTATACGTTATTTAAACTACTATTAGCGAAGAAAAAAACCCATTATGTTCATCATTAATTAAGGCAGGCGTCTAACATAATCTTTAACATACTGAGAAGCAAGTGCAAGTCTTTCTCTTAAACGTAGCATTAACAACTGATAAACTAACATTCCCCAAGGTTGACAGAGCACAAAATTCTTATTCCTACAACTGCCCAAGCACAACCACAGAAACCAATCCAAATAGCAAACACGCTCTTCTTGGAATTGTCCTCAATTCCCCAGTGCAAGACCCTGTGAGATGCCACTTCTAAAAGCCTGACTAATAATTG
Organism: Baryphthengus martii; assembly: GCA_013396935.1. Classification (NCBI taxonomy): domain Eukaryota; kingdom Metazoa; phylum Chordata; class Aves; order Coraciiformes; family Momotidae; genus Baryphthengus; species Baryphthengus martii. The sequence goes on along the minus strand of VWZK01007633.1, from coordinate 62,827 downwards.
AAAGACTCTATACCTCTGAAGTTTGAGGAGAGCCTTTCATTCTCTGTTTCAAGAAGAGAACCAACTGTGCCAAGTGGAACTTACTGGGATAGCCTAGTGTGCTGGTTTTGGCTGGGATACAGGTAATTTTTTTCAGAGTAGCTGGTATGGGGCTGTGTTTTGGATCTGTGCTGAAAACAGTGCTGATAATGCAGAGGTGTTTTCCTTACAGCTGAGCAGCCTTACACACACTCAAGGCCTTTTCTGCTTCACATCCCACCCCACCAGTGAGCAGGCTGGGGGTGCACATGAAGTTGGGAGGGGACCCAGCTGGGACAGCTGAGCCCAACTGACCAAAGGGATATTCCAAACCATATCACGTCATGCTCAGCATGTAAAGCTGGGCGAAGATGGAAGGAAGGAAGGAAGGAAGGAAGAGAGAGGGACACATTCAGAGTTACGGTGTTTCGTCTTCCTAAGTATTAGTTTTTCCTTTGCACTTGGTTCTCCTTCCTTTTCAAATAAGTTAGATCCATTATAGAAGACTATCTTCAACCCCAAGGTCATCTTGTTTCACTTAATCCCTGAAGGCAAAATCCCCCCATTAGTTCAACTCATCCAAGTCTGAACACCAGCTCCATAGGTGGAAAGTATTAACTTCTGACACTACACGAGTCAGTGGAAAGAAAGGAATTAAGATCATTAAGGAGCTGGAAGTTCACGCTTTATCTGCTGAATTTCACCAAGTTCAAAATAAATGAATGCAGTTCCCACTTTGAATACGTGAAGAGACAATGCAAAGGTAAAGGAGATGAGCTTTAAAGAAACAGATTGGCTTACAGGACAATCCTATACATACCCTTTTTAGCAGCTACTGTTTTACTTGGAAGTTTCTCTGTTTGTTTTGGGGCAAAAGCTGATGAGAAAACAGGAGCAGAATCCTCTTCATCACTGTCCAGTTTTGTTGTATCTACAGTCACAGAGTGTGTTTAGAATAAGATTTGTTCACCGCCTCTTTCAAATCATCAACATTACAGTCAAAATTAATCTCAAGAAAGCGCTTCCGATGCTACAGCTCAGCTGCGGATGTACAGTGACTTTCTTCTCTGTGACAGGACCTTTGTTCCTCTAAGGATCAGAACCTCCTTCCCCTTTCCCCTTTGTAAATCTGGACATCCTTCTTTTATAACTACTGTGTGAAGTTTGTGTCTATCACAAACTCCCCAATGACAGCTGCTCTAAGATTAAACAGTTATCAGATTAACAGTTGGTAACTCCCATAGCAGTTGCTGTAAGATTAAACAGATCAGTGAAAACAATCTCACCATCATCTGTCTTCTGAGAGTAAGACGGAAAAGAGAAGATGTTCCCAAAATCTTGGTTTTTCTTGTCTTGAGACATTTTTCTACTTCCAAGCAGAAAAAAGAAATACGAGTTGCATTAACTGCATACTGAAGTACGCAGACATTATAATATCCATATGAGATTAAATTCCTGGTTTAGCACTACAAAGCATTTCTAACATTTTTGTATATCCCTAAAATTCCCATTCGGTCATGAACTTCAGGCATTTAAAATTAACAGAATTCCATTTTTTCCCCAAGAGTTCTGTGTATCGGACCAGCACAAGACAGAACACAGAGAATCTTACAAAATACAGTTTAAGAGCGGATATTACCGGCAGTGTACCTGAATTTGTCCTATTGAGTCACACTTACCTCTGCAGAGGTGAATCGCAAGGCTGAGCTGAGAGCCTTACACGCTGTCTGATCTTTAATCCCTCCCTAGAAATGTTTACACTTTATTTTACATGGTACATACAAGAGTAGTAACAGGCTGATGTTCTGCATTCAAAATTGCTATTATCAAAGAAGTCCTGCTGAGTTGCAGTACTTACTCTGGAGATGGCTTTGATTTGGCCGGGGAGAAGTCATACTCATCTTTTTCTAAGCTGTCCGAGGGAACAAACTCATCCTCTCGGTCATTTGTAACTGGAGAGGCTTTCACTTTGAGCTCGTCCAAATCATTGTTATTGTTGGCATCGTCGTCGTCATCGGCATCATCTTCCTCTTCGGAGAAGTCAAAAGTATACTTGGGCCTCTCAGCTGAAAAAAAGAACATAGATACACATTTCAAGGTAGTTATGTTAATACAGAAATAAATGAAGTGGAGGTCACTAAACAATCCCCGCCCCAGAGGATACAAAACAAAAGACTTGGGGGAAAGGAAACTTGCTTGAGCTTGGAAGAATAAAGGGGCAGAATTTAAAGTGTCAGCAAATATCTTAACCCTGGCTAGCTCAGGTACCTTGGGCTAATGGCATTCAGGAGACATCCCTGCCTAAGTACTTCTAAGGAATGAGAATCCTTCACTTGAAATGGAAGTTTTCTTGAATCTATCATTTGGACATTGTTCTTAATCAAGGGCTTGAAAAACTGATCAACAATTTTCCAGAAAAACCTGTGTGTTTTCCTTAAACTATCAAATACATATTTTCCACACTTTCAGTCTCTGATACTTTGCTTTTTATGAACTGCTCAGAATTCTTTTGATAATTTTTTACTAGCCATTTGGACTTAAGGGCCTTATTTGGCAGTCTAATTGCATTAGAGTAATTTTTTGTTGTTGTTCGTACTGGTATTACTTTGCCTATTTCTTGTGTAATTCACTAGTTTTGTGAGCAATTTCTATTCTACTGTGCAGAATAAGGGTGCGGATTTGTGGGCCGAGTTACAAAATCATTCGTATCAACTTTTAAGTTCCTCGTCTCGACACGAAGAATTTTTTTTCCCACTAACTGCACGGTGAAGAAAATTGAATGCAAACTCTCTGGTAGGAGATGGAAGTCCTAAAGGCAGGCCATGCTTAAAGGAAAATGGAGTTTGTAGTTGAAACTTTCAGTCCCGATGTGCAATTCACAAAAGCTTGGCTACCTGCAGCTCTCCTAAGCAGGGAGTCTCTTGGAATAATCACAGGCTCATTCTCTTCTAAGTCACTTTCAGACTTGGATTCATCATCTGACCAGGGGTTTCGTTTCTTCAGTTTTTTTGCACTGGATTTTGTAGATGATGGTGTTCTTCTTACCCTAGTACCTGCCACAAGTCAAAGCATTTATTAAAGTCCAGTTAAAAAAATATTTTCAGCTTTTCTAATTGTTTACGATGCAGAAATTCAGCAGACATTTTTATCTTCAAAAGTTTTCCTTTAAATGTTGTCAATTTTCTCCTCCTTCCTGAAGGAAAATTTAATGTGATTAAATGGTTAAATGATAAACCCCCCTCATACTTAAACAATTATTTTGTTTTAAGCTTTCTCTTTTGTTGTTGCCCCCCCTCCCATTACTATGCATTTCTCAAACAGTAATATTAAATTCCAAGGAATTTAATATGATAAATAAAATGAGAGGAAAAAGTTAACATAGACAGTGGTTAGTCTGCCAAGCCATAACATGCGTAACTTCTTAAAAGTCAAAATGACTGACTACGTCGATTTTTATTTAATCAAGTTTAACAAACTAGGCTCAGACTGAAAGGGACTGCCATAGCCTTCAACATCAGAGAACATAATAACTAGAAACTTGTTTGCACAGAATTAGTCTAATGATTTAAAAAATAATCTATTTTTCTACTCACAAATTCAAATAATTAGACTGCCCCCCTAAAAAAACTGAATGCAGGAAATGTAAGATCTGTCAGCCCCACAAAAGCAGCTTACAGAAAAGAAGTGTCAGCAGAGTATTTTCAAATGTTTCCACACATCTCTTCAGGGAAAAAAATCAACTGAATAATTGGCTATTGTGGTATATTTCCCTTCTCACTAGGCATTAAAAATGTATTTCCTGCCCAATTAATATACACAACTAGGGTTAACTATGACTGTGGAAGGATCAGGGATAGACATGGACCTGCTCCAGCGAGTCCAGAGGGGGGCCATGAAGATAAGCAGGGGGCTGGAGCACCTCTCCTGTGAGGCCAGGCTGAGGGAGTTGGGTCTGTTCAGCCTGGAGAAGGCTCCAGGGAGTCCTTCTGGTGGCCTCCAGTATCTGAAGGGGGCTACAGGAAAGCTGGGGAGGGACTTTTCAGAAGGGCTCGTGGAGGTAGGACGAGGGGTAATGGCTTCAAACTGAAAGAGGGGAGATTTAGATTAGAAATTAAGAAGAAATTCTTCACCATGAGGGTGATGAGACACTGGAACAGGTTGTCCAGGGAGGCTGTAGATGCCCCATCCCTGGAAGTGTTCAAAGCCAGGCTGGATGGGGCTTTGAGCAACATAATCTAGTAGAAGGTGTGCCTGCTTGTGGCAGGGAGGATGAAACTGGATGATCTTTAAGGTCGCTTCCAACCCAAACTATTCTATGATCTTACCAGGCTCCTTCTTCTCTCTCTTCGGTTTGGGGGTTTTAGCTGCTGTGGCTGATGTATTCAGTGACTCATCTCCACCACCATCAGCTGGCACACCACCAAATTCTTCATCAAATTCCATTTTTATTGCTAAAGAATCAGTTTCACCCTAAAAATATAAAAAAGTTGGGGAAAAAAAAATAACATGACACCTTTATATTTCAAGAGGTCTAGAGGTTCAGATTTGCAACACCAGAGTAGAAAAATAGAGCAATTAAATCAGAAATAATCTAGCTATAGCATTAGCTTGGATTTACCTTTTTCTTTTTCAGCAGTTTCCTACTGGCATCAGCTTTCATGGCAGATGTAATCTGTGGAACTATTCTTCTGCCAAATGGTGATGGCATGGTTTCTTCCAGCTGAAGTTTTTTCATCTTGGGCTTACCAACTTTGCCTTTTATGGGTTTGCCAATCATGCCAGCCAAAACATCTTCTCTCTCCTGGGCTTCTACTTTCTAACAAACAACGAGAGGTGAGGTGGGGGGAACACATTGCTTTTTAATGAGGACAAAGTGGAATGTGGCCATTATTTAAGATTCATCTCCTTTTACCATGGAGCATAAGACTTCCCTTAATTCTCCCTGGAATTGTAGCACACTTTCCGGTAATGGAAAGCCAACCACTTCACCTTGGTAAATTCTTCATTACCCTGTACAGTTAAAAACTATACTTCTATTCAAGATTAAAGCAATATGAACTTTTGGACACTGCTAAACTGAAAATCGTTTTCAGGTGACTGTTTCTTAGGTGTGTGTCTGGGTACTGAGGTAACTTTGCAGTATTTCAATGTTGAATTGAAATACTGCTCGTTGAAATGCAGCTTGTTTCTAGTTCCAGAGTTCCTAAGGAGGCAAAGTCCTCATATAGTACTTTTGGTCTACACATTTCATTCCTACGTGTACAGCTTGGCATTTAACAATACTTATTGCCTCACAACCAAGTAGCTCTTGTAGAACTCCTGTAATTATTACCAGTTCCTACTCCCAGCGTTTTGTGTTACCTGAAAACGATTTTTCTCCTGATGACTTTTCTTATGTCATCACTGACTTGAGGAAAAAATAGTAAATTGTAGAGATGCAAGAGACAATCCCTGAGCCACAAAATGAGGAACACAAATACCCAATACTGCTTTCCCACTTATCGCTGTATTTGGAGGTCTATCTCGTTTTAAACCAAACTTTTTTTTTATTAATTTTTGCTAACACTTAATTACTGCTATCAATTAAATTAAATGCAAGATTTTTAGAAAGATATGTAAAATAAAACATACTTCAAGCTCTTCAACAAAGGCCGCTAAATCTTCTTGCCAGAGATCTGAAGGCGATTTCCTTTTAAGGTCATTTAGTTCTCTCTCCTGAAACAAGTAAGTGGGATGTAGAGTGCAAGTTAATAAGTTACAACTAAAGAAAATGCTATTGAAACTGAACATTCACAATGAAACAACACATCAGTAATGACTACAGCATTTCAGAGCAAGCCTTCCACAGTGTACCAACCTTTGAGTCTCTCTGCTTAATTAACTCTTCTACTTTCTCCTTTGTGAGTGACCAGAGAGACATGTTTAAGATATAGTTAAAGTCAGGGCCAGAAGTTAAGCCAGAAGAAGAGGAAGCGTCATCGTTCTGGTTCTGGGGGTCCTCCTCTTCTGCTGCCTAAAGTCAAATATTCACAGTTACAAGAAGTAATGATTTTAGCTCTAGGCATGAACTGTAACACTGCTCCAAAGCACCGCCACAGAGTAGTAAGGGATGTCCTCATAGTTTCAATAATCTAAATATTTTTCTGGACCTTTCCGAAAGGCTATGCTCCTGGGACCTTCTAGAGTTGGATTATTGAATTATCTGATGTAAGAAAACCAATCTGAACCTGATGTTAGCCACAGGTCGTGTGCCGTGGGCTATGGGTCTTGGTACCGTCCCACCTACCTCACAGGATTGAGACCTTGACCCTTGGGATATTCATGCGTATCTAGTTCTTTAGAAATGAGCAGTCTTTTGGATAAAAACTACTAACAAGGCCCTGAATGTACAAACTGTGGTTTGGAAGTGGCTCAGTATTTCTCATAATGCTGGCTTTGTTCTCACATACAACACACTGTGTGGAGTGAAGGTACAGGAGTAAAACAAAGCCAAGTCAAAAGAGAAATGAAAATAAATAGTGGAATTTGAAGTTCCTTTCAAAGTATTTTCATCTTCCTAAAGTAAAGTACGAAATTAAACTTGTCACATCTCTCTTTCGGAACAATAATAAAAAAAACAAACCACTGGGTTTTTAAAAAGCAGAAATAAATATAGGTCAAGGTCAAATTTACTAAAGTAAGTTCAAAAGTCATAGCTTTATAATATTCAGGTTTCGTTACAAAAGACTGATGAATAAGTTATATATAAAACAATTACATTTTGCAGTCCTATGGGGAAGATCATTTATACACATGGGGTAAAATGATGCAGCATTTTACGTGTCAGCCAGTCAGAAACCAAGCTGCTAGCTTTGATTTGCATACATTAAGAAGTTTGGTCTTCTGCATTCTCATTTTCAGACTTGGATACTGCTAATTCTTAGAAGAAAACTAGATAATACAATACGAATATTATGTGACAATATTTTTGAAGAAGTTTAATGTATATTTAAAAAAGGAAGCTGATAATGAGTAATGAATTATCTTTTTAAAGTGTTGTAAATTAAGTTAAACTACTAGAAAACAAACACCTGAATAAACAAATAACATTTATGGCATTAACAGTATCAAAATATGTCCAGAAATTTCAGATTATTACCTTTTCCTGGGCTTCTTTCCAGGCTTTTACTGGATCAGATTCATAACCTCTCTGGACCAACATCTGAATCAAATCTCTCTTTGATCTGTTCTCTACAAGACACACACAAGCCAGGAGTAGCAGGGATGACAAAAATTAAATAAATAAATCAGTATCACAAAAATAAATGTCTTATATGCACCTACATTCTACACTGTTTAAATAATTTCCAGATTTTCCGCAATTCTAATTTCTATTTACTCACCTATGGTAATTTTCCCTTGTATCTTCTCTAGAATGAAACGAGCTTGGTTGTTCAGCTTGGTCGATTCTGCACCCAACATTCCCACGAGCCATTCCTTGCGTAAACTATAGTAATGTAATCGCAAATCAAAGAACTCCTTCAAGATGTCTTGCACAGTTTCGTATTTCTTTAAACAGCCCATATGATCAAATAGCACCTGGAAAACACAGCATATGCCTCTTGAGAGAGATGGCAGAACTCAAAGGTTGCTGACCTTTGGGTACGACTATTTCTGTTGTACATAGACGTGCACCATGCAAAAAGGGGTGTTTTGAAGCCTGAACTCCAACCTTACTATGGGACTACACAGCCCATAGCTGGATAGATTTGATTTTTCTTCACAAGTAGATTGAAGAGGAGATTTGTGGTAACAGATTCTAACAGGCAGACATATAGAGAACTATGTCTGAATCTGGTTGAATTTTATCTAAATATAAAAGCATAAGTTCAGTAGCACCTGATAAGTCACAACTATTTAAAATAACCGTTGAAAAGCAACTTTAATTGTCTTTCACTTTTCAGCTGTGCAAACTGCCTCCTCCAAGTTCAAACACAAAGGAAGAAGTCATTTTTACATCACAGGGAGAATCAATCCTGCCTGAATTCTGACCTCTCCAGTTTAGGCATTTATAGGTGAACTTTCCCTATAGTCAACTGAAATAAGCCTCTTGAGGGCAATTCACCTATGGAAAAGATCTATTTGGGAGTTAGGTGAACGAGGAGTAGCTCACCTAACTTTTTACGATGCTTACACTAGGGCAGATTAAATTCCTACATGTACACAGAATGCAGCCCTTACTATTTATTTCAGTAGGCATCAAACAGGATTAAGCTGAAAAAATGTTTTCTATCCTATGGAACGTTAAATTGATGACAGATGCTCACAGTAGCTTGTAGGGTTGCTTAAACCTATGAAAAATACTGTCACCCTGATTTGGCAGATTCACTTTTCAAGCAGGATCTACAAAATGGGTAGAGCAAGGCCTTTTTTTCCCCTCTTCCAATTCTACAGTCTTGAATTTTCTTTTAACCTATTTTCATATAGTTTTCAGTTTATACAATAACAACAGCAGCAGTGGAATTTTTGCTTTGTGATAATGTCTGAAAGTAGTATCTGACACGAAAAAAATAACGGAACTAGCTTTTCAATCTTTGTCAAGATAGGTTGTTCAGAAATATTCTAGTAAAAATTATCTTACAATTCAAATCCCCCTCATAATACAAATTTATATTTACTCAGATCCTTAGTCCCATCTTGCTCCAAGCAGAAAAAAAAATCACATGAGTAATTTACATCAGCATTATGTTTTCAGTAGCTTAAGGATAGTGTTTTCTACACCTCCTAACCTAAAATGGGATTTCTGTTGGTGGAAATATTGGAACGTTTAACTGCTGTTAGTGGAGCACCAGTCCTGCATAAAGTGCAATTTTGAAAATGTAACCTGCCTCAAGTTTTTTTTAAACTCCAATCTAACTGTCACATGGCAGAAAGTTATTTGTATGATCTACTTTACAGGAAATTTTCAGTTACAGGAAACTAACCACCCCAAGTCTGTCTAATTTCCTTTGAAAGATTCATCAGGACTACAATGGATTTACTGAGCCATATTGACTTAATATTTATCATCACTACAATTTTCTACTATTCAACCATTTTCAAACACACATTACAGTGTTTAATACCAAGTACCAAAGTACACTACAAAAACACTGGAGTTTACAACAAGCAACATTAAGGATTCTGAGAGCCAAACATGAAAAAGTTACCATAGAATTACAAGTAAGACTTGTTTGAAGCTTAAAGACTTTGTGCAATCCAGCAGCTTCTGCCTGTGCAAGTTTTTCCTCTGTCATCTTCACAACAAATTTCACAGTTGTATCAGTGTGATATTCCTTATAGTCAGAAATCAATGCTGGAGTTTTTTCAGTCCCGTTCAACATTGGTTCGAGGACCTGTTCCTTGTACACCTATTTAAAATAAGGCAGCAAAAGACAGAAATGGTTCTTAAAATCCCTCATTCTTTAAACCAACTAAACAAGATGAGATTTCAAATTTTTCTGTATTCCATTTGATGCCAGTTAGAATTTTCAGAACAGTATAAACCATAAAATGCAGGCCAAGACTAGCCCAAATGTAAGAGCCATCCAACAAGGGCAGAAAAGTCTACTCAGCAGATAAAAAGGAATAAATATTAATTCAGCAGGAAAAGCAGATCTTTGTAGTATGGACAGCAGATGGCACAAGTAGAAAACCATCTTCCACAAAGGCACACAAAAGAATGAAATCGTGTTCCCTTCCGTGTATGTACAATCATCAGAAATTGTGTCAAAAGATCATCCGTGTGTAGGATTAAATAATTTAATAAGGGTTTTTTTGTTGGTTTTGTTTTGGTTTGTTTGGGGGTTTTCTTTTGTAAATGTATTCCACTGTTACTGCACAGAATGGCAGGGGTTGGAAGGGACCTTCTGGGGATCATCAAGTCCAACCCCCCTGCTAAAGCAGGTTCACATAGATCAGGTCACACAGATTGTGTCCAGGTGGGTTTGGAAAGTCTCCAGAGAAGGAGACTCCACAACCTCTCTGGGCAGCCTGGGCCAGGCTCTGTCATCCCCACAGGAAAGAAGCTTTTCCTGATGTTGAGGTGGAACTTCCTGGGTTCCAGTCTGTGCCCATTGCCCCTCGTCCTATCCCAGGGTACCACTGAAAAGAGACTGGCCCCTTCTACTCGACACCCACCTTTCAAATATTGATAAGCACTGACAAAATGCCCTCTCAGGCTTCTCTTCTCCAGATTAAACAGCCCAGTTATCTCAGCCTTTCCTCAGAAGAGAAACGTTCCGGCATCTTCGTAGCCCCCCATTGGACTCTCCCCAGTATTTCCCTGTCCTTCTTGAACTGGGGAACCCAGAACTGGACAAAACACTCCTGGATGTGGCCTCACTAAGGCAGAGGAGACGGGGAGGAAAACCTCCCTCGACCTGCTGGTCACACTCCTCTTAATGCACCTCAGGAGACGATTGGCCACAAGAGCCCACTGCTGTCCCATGGATAACCTACTGTCCACCAGGACTCCCAGATCCTTCTCCACAGAGCTGCTTTCCATCAGGTCAACCCCTCCCCTGTACTAGTGCAGGGGGTTATTCCTCTCCAGGTGCAGGACTCTATATTTGCCCTTGTTGACCTTCATGAGGTTCCTCTCCACCAAACTTTCCAGCCTGTCCAGGAGTGCTTACCTGGGTCCATGTCCTTACAGGAAGCTCTGTAATTTCGACTGTGTTCCTGTCCACCACAAATATTTCACCGCTGACTACATACTGGTTTTGACCAAGTTCCTGAATAGTTCCTTTGAAGTTTTTGTAGTTTGGGAGCTGAAATTGCAAAAAAAAAAAAAATGCCCAGCACAGTGGTAATAATCTTTATAATAAAACATTGAAAAACCCCTTTGTTTCCCATACACCATACAGCTATCACTTTTTAAGTGACAAGAAAAAATACCACAGAAAACACCGAATATACACATGGAAGGGACAGGAGCAAGGATCTTAACATCTACAGAGCAGATAAATGATTAAGAAGATGCAGCTGAACCCAGTGAGGTGGTGGGACATTTCTGTTGAGGTTTGTGGGTTTTTTTGTGTTGTTTTTTTTTTTTTTTCTTCTTTTTTCTAAAAAAAACCTGCAAGCACAGATAAGGAATGACAGAAAGAAGATTAACACCCCAGTCTCACAATAACTTTACAGAAGTGGTGCTACCTCCCCTAACCATTTTTTTCACTCTTGTGCTGTTCCGCAAAGATAGTGGAACCCATCCAGTTTAAAAAGTAACTAACAGGGTGGGGAATACGTTTTTAGCTGAATTGACTAAGTTATCCAGCTTACCATGCAGCTACAAACACATACCAGCATACAGAAAGGAGCTAGATGGAGGCAGAACTGCCTCTTTCAACCACAGTGAAGCTTCAATTGACTGTGAGACTACACAGAAGGCCTAGGAGTCCTAAAGGAAGGGCAATGGATTGCATTAATTTAAAAAGTAAAAAAAATCTGTTCATTGTCCCTAAGAATCGAAAAAAGGAAATTCATTATGTCACGAAAATTGATACTGTGATCTGAGTAGAGAAGAAAAGATGTTCCTGCTTCTCTGACGTGGTAAACACAGCAAAGTAGCAAGATCCATGAGTTGTAAAGCAAAAGTTATATTAGCTCTATTTCATCTGTTGGTTACAGATATTGTGGGTTCCCCGAGGTATTCTTCCTGTCCAAATTTTTTTGAATATACACCACTTCCGAGACTTACAAAATTTTAAATAAAGGAGCTGAATCTAGCATTTCATAAGCTGATGATTTTCTTGAACAGTGACAATATCTTCCTCCTGTGCTTACAGATATATGAGAGAGAGTACAATTTAGACAGGACAGAAGAAACGTTAAGTTTGGCTGAAGATAAGTAGTAGAAATTTCAGAAAGAAAAGAGTGATAGAATTTTTTAGTGCCATGTCATAACTGCCCTGTAAGACTCGCAACTGCAAAGGCTTACGGTCAGCAGGCTGAAGAAAAAGTCCTCTGAAATAACTGGAAAAATACCAAATCGCAATGTTTTTGCCTCAAGGTGAACTCCCCCACCTTCATCCCAACAGTCAAGTAAAGCTCCTACACAAAATTACCAGGACAATCCAATTCAGACGTTCCAATAATTAAGCATTTCTAGGGCGAAATGAAGTTATTTTGTAAGTACAAAGCAGGGTTTGTTTAGCAAACACAAAATACCAGCAAACACCACTATTCTTACCATTGGGTGAGGATCTAAGCCATCCAGCATTCGTCTGACATTGTTTACAATCTCTCTGGTGTCGTAGTTTGGAAGTTTGCAAGCCCATCCGGTACCAATTCCTTCAGCTCCATTTACTAAAACCATAGGAATGATGGGAATATACCACTCCGGCTCTACACGCTGGTTGTCATCATAAAGGAATTTAAGCAGGTTGTCATCCACTGATGGAAAAAGCAGCCTTGCTAAAGGGCTTTAAAAAAAGAAAAAGAAAAGTGTTGCTTAATTGTAGGCCCAGCAGTCTCTGGAAATGCTACAGGGGTAAAATTACTGGTGACTCCTTTTGCTCATCTAGAACACTGTCCTGAGTAAATACGATTTCCAGCACCTCATGCAAGAAGGAAAATGTACAAAACTAGCTTGCTACAGAAAGAACATAATAAGAAAAGGAATAAAACCTGATGACTGCACGTAAAGCTTACTACTAGAGGAAAAGAAGAAACTACAAGGAATTTGAGGCAAAATATCACACTGAAATTAGGAAATAAAAGCTGCAACACGACTCACAAAATATAATTTATGTTATGGAACACATTCTAAAACTCTGCATGGCTAAATTGAATTTCAAGGTATTCGTTCTGAAAAAAACAGCATCATTAAATTAGGTTTTCGTAATTAATTGCAGGTGTAATTCAGCTTGATATAAAGAAACTCAACTGAAAGGAAAATAATCCATTTCAGCTTTAAAGCCTATGCTGAGTTGTAGGATTTAACACTGGGTAGCAAGACACTTTCTGCTGTGAAACTGAATAAATTTCACACTGAGCAGGGAAACAGAAAGCTACTTCTGCAAGAAGTCACAATTTAAGATCAGTAACTAAGACGAGTGATCTACATTTTCAGTTTTCAGCCTTACGATTCAAAGTTTAATTCCTTAAAACTACAATTCCCACGGCACTTCTACACACAGAGAATCATGTAAGGAAAAAAAAAATCAAATCCATCTGCAAAAACACATTTATAGTTGTAAAGCAAAATTCGAGCTTCCATCAAAATATTTCAATCCTCCCTCACTCCTCTCCCACAAAAAAACACTCGTAGCGCTGCAAAAGGATTAGTTTCATCATGAGGTTTTTTTTAAAGCCTTGTGTTTAGCTTTACATTTGTGGTTACCTTAACATGGTGAAAATATAGCGAGGGCTGGCAGCATCCTTCCCACCGTGGAGCCTGGTACCAAACTGACCGATAGGTTGTAGCAAATTAACGTTGTTACTTCCAACAAAGTTCTGAGCCAAGTTGACAATAGTCATCATTAACGCTTGCTGCAAGAAAATACATTTTCACAGGTATCAGTATAGAAAGGGATAGTTTCTTACATCAGAGCCATTCCTAATATATAAACAATACATTTTTAACGCCCCAAAACTGTGTGACTAAATTGAATTCAATTTTCAAATAGTAGTCTCCCTGAGAAAGGAATGTTGCAAACTTACTACCAAGAGCTGCTTGCCAAACATAACACTTCCGCTTCCACAGCCACACTGCCTCCCTGATTTAAGTGCCCTTTGGTTCTATGCTTATGGAAACCCCTGGGCTTCTCCATTTTTTCTAAATCACTTCACTGCAAGAACGAAAGGGGCACAAACTCACTGTGCTTACAACTGCACGGACTACTACTCATCGCTTTTAAAGCCCCAGAAGAAGGGCTGGAGAGAGACTGCTAATGTGGCAACTCTGGCTAATAGGTCAGTAAATATAAACAAAAGAGAAGATAGAAATAATCTTTGTTCCAACACTGTATCAGGTTTTTGCAGAACAGTATCTGGTTTTACCTTGAAAGACTGTATTTCTTCCTTAAGACAAAAATTGTCTTAAAAAAGAAAATAGTTTAACGATAGCACATAGTTCCTACATTCCTAGGATTTGAGAATCTGAAAGTTAGCTGGGTAATTAGTTATCTATTGTTTTGCCACAACGCCCAAACTATTTGAGACAGCGATGTGCACGAAGGCTCGGGAAGAACAAAAATACGCTACATACTGTTTGGTTCATTTTCTTTAAGATTAAATCTGTGCTGGGTAGGCTGGCAATTGCAATATAGTAAACATTTACATAAGATTTCAGATAGGCTATCAAATCCTCCCAACTTTACCACTCTTCATACTCACCTCCCCATGGTGATAAGCTGACATTTCAGCAACAGAACCAGCCAACTGAGCAACTTTTACTTCCCGTTTGTCGTTTCTCTTAAAGCAAGTGAACAAAACTTTGCGTTGCCCTGGTTTTAAACCTGTGAAGAAGAATATCCCACTTGCAACACATACTCAAGCTTATGTTTTGAACTATTAAACTTGTTTTGCCTTATTAACATCTCTAATCCCTCAAAAGAGGCCTAAACATTAAATGGAAACAAAGTCACACTATAATATTAAGAAAAATACACTAACATCTCTGTTCTTCCAAAATAATTTTAAAAATATTTTACCAAATGCAAAAATTTACCAGAAAAGGAAAACTTTAACCTTTTCAACTAATTACTACTGTGCAGCATACGTCATACAGGAACTTTATCATCAACGTACAGCTTCCACAAGTCAAGAGTTGTTTCTTTTCAGTCTACTCAGGAAAATCTTTTTCCTAAGAATATCAACACAAATTCAGCAGTGACAACTGTAACTGTAGCTTACATGGATTTTAAAGCCCTTTGAAATTGTATTTTTTTTGGGGGGGGGTGAAATTCTCAAAGACTCATTAAAATCCAATAGAAAGATATGTTATTTATCTCGCTTTTACATCTTTTAACGTCTTAAGAAAGAAGCAAATCTTTCTGATTTTCCAATTGACTTGTATTGTTTACGCAGACTTTAAGTACATCTGTGTGGAAGGGATTGTGTCATTTTTTCTGCATGTTATCTAGAACTGATAAGTAGCTCTAGACCATGCTCATTGATCTATTCAGTGTTATAATTCCTACACATTTCTGAAACACACTAAAAATAGATATCTATGTGTTACCACTCAAACATAAGAGCAAAAATTAAATAAATAAGACACTGACTCGAACCTCCATTTCATTTAAATATGTAATATCCAATTTTCTTTCCAACAGGCCTGCATCAAGTTTTTCTACCAAAGATCTATTGACTGTAACAGAGGACTTCCTTTACACAGGAAAATCCTTTACACAGGAGAATCCTTAGACAGGAGAATCACCAAGGAGTAAGAGAGGCAAACTAGTAATGGTGAAGAGATAGTCAAAATGTTCTTCCTCTTCATTTTTTCCTGAGGCTTTCCACCAGACTAGCTTGTTATATATCACTTGATGATACTGAAGAACAAAACACTTTGCTAGAGTACTACCCGCTGAACAGTTCACATAGAAACTTAGAACCACAGAATGCCAGGGGTTGGAAGGGACCTCTGGAGATTATCGAGTCCAACCCCCCTGCCAGAGCAGGATCACCCAGGGCAGGCCACACAGGAACAGAGCCAGAGGGATCTGGAAAGTTTCCAGAGGAGGAGACTCCACAGCCTCTCTGGGCAGCCTGGGCCAGGTCCCCTCACCCTCACAGGAAAGAAGTTTCTCCTCATGCTGAGGTGGAATTTCCTGGGTTCCAGTTTGTGCCCATTGCCCCTCTTCTTATCCCAGGGCACCACACAAAAGAGCCTGGCCCCTTCTCCTTGACCCTCACCCCTCAGATATTTATAGACATGAATAAGATCCCATCTCAGGCTTCTCTTCTCCAGATTAAACATCCCCAGGGCTCTCAGCCTTTCCTTGCAAGAGAGAGAGATGTTCATATCCATGTCCAGAATGCAGAATTACCGCTGGTAGAAATTATACATGTATAATATGTAAAATATTATGTGCATAATAATGCACATACTATATATGTACAGTGCATACTCATATGTATAGTGTAACACACGTGTAACACTGATAGCAATTATATATAATATATAACATTATATATACATACGCATTCCATACATTTATTTTTATATTTGCTTCCATGTGCATGTATTTCCCTCATTTTTTTTACACCTCTGCAGGCAACCTTGGAGAACTTCAAATGAACAGTTATCGACTGCAGGTTCACTCTTTCTTTTCAAGCTTCAGCAAAACCATTCTGCTGTTTGAGAAAGCAGGCAGGGTGCAGTATGTGACACAAACAATGACCTCTTGAGACCTGCAGCTCTACAACGAGTCTTCATCCAGAGCGGTAAACTAGGAAATGCTTGTTTAGAGACCACCAGTTAATCCATGTACCCAACTAGGGCAGAAAGTACCACCTCTACTAGCAAAAACGTACTGGAAAGTGAAGATAAAAGTGCATTTTTTTTGTCCCCACTATGAAATCTCAAGGTCTTTTTTCTGTACCTCAGTGAGCGTATGCAGACTGACAACAATCTAGCAGAAATTCCTGCCCATGCTGCCTGCAGACAGTTTTACAGATGAAGCTGTAGCAGAGTAAGCCGTTTCTTTTAATGTTCAAGGGGGGGGAATTAGCAAATCTGATTGACAGAACCCCAGCAAAATTACAGGAAAAGTCAGTAACCACTAAAACACCGCCTGTGGTATAAGACTGATGGGAGGAAACATTTGCATCTTCATCTGCACTCAGCTGCTGACTTGAATTTTAATTATTACGAGCACTTAAAAGACTCGTCTTCTCTGGCGGTTTGAGTAGGAACAAAGCACTTGTATGGTCTAGGGAATAGGTCTGGTTAAGTAAAAAGGATACACAGCAACAGCTTAAACTACTTCACAGAAGAAACATGGCAATTCCTTAGCAGATGAATAATAATGAACAAAAATATTAAAGTTCTTCTATTCTTTACCTGAATGCATCGATTTCCAATACAAACCACAGGCTTAAAAATCAACAACGAAGAGGAATGTTCCAAGAAATCATAATGAATTCTCAGCTTACCATCAACAAGGGAAGGAATAGATCTCTCGTTGTCTGAATTTGAGAAGAGGATCAACTCCTTGTTAATGAAGTCATTGTAAGTCAAATGCTTAGTTGCTGTACCATATAAAAATTGCTGAAAAAAAAATCCCACATACATTATTCATTCGATACAAAAACTAAATTCCATTTAAGCCTCAGCCACCAGATTCAGGACTATTATTCAGAACTCACCTCGGGAAGGCCATGTAGCCGACGCTGTCTCCTGTCCTCCATGAAGTTTGTTAACCATTCTTTTCGGTCGTCAATCTTCTTCTTACTGAAGGCCTGAAAGGATTCCAAGTACACTAAATTATCAGCATATACATGTTTAGATAAACACATGTTACTTTAGTCAGAATTTTACGTGCACTGCGCTACCTGATCAAGTATTCAATATTGATTTGGACAAGACAATCCATATAGCTCATGTTTAGGCTAAAGCAGCAGGACAGGCATACGACCTTTGAGACGTTGCTGAACAAGGTTTGTTGAACTGACTAATCTCTCACCGACCATAATTTAAATTTGTATTACTTTCTCCATTTAGAAAAAGCTTATCATTCTTATTCCTCTCTTCACATCCAAGTTGTCCTTCGATACAGAAGTTTAAAGGTGTTGGGATCCTTCCCCAAGTAATTCTAAGGTTGAGCTCATCATTTAGACTGAACTATAACCAGCTGTCATCATGACAATTAACTGAAGGGATGAGAAAAAATACGCCACTCTTCTCATCCTCTCCATGCCCCATTTGCTCTGTCGGCCAGAGAATGCCAATAATCTGTAGCTGTTCCTGAGTGGCTGGCCCCAGCGCTATTCGGAACACGGACAATTGACAAAATTGTCACTGCATGAAAAGACTAAGTCAGAGTCCGGGCCAGCTGACTGAGGGCCTTAGTCTTCATCATGACAAGGAGTTACTTCAAAGCAACCACTGATCACCACACAAAGACATAAGAACATTCAGAAAGACTTTGTCCGGTTACCGAAACAGAGTTGCCCTCCAGTGAGTTTCTTTGCCCGAAGACCGAGAGAGCAACGCATAAAAATCAAGTATGTGGTTTAAGTAAAATTTCAGCTACTCTGTGAAAAATTTGTGAGTTGTTGAAGTAGTGCCTTGGTTTTTTTCTCAAGGAATAAGATACAGAAGCTCCATCATGTCCTGATTTCAATCAGTTTCCTGCATAAGACGACTCATCAGCACGACTGGAGAGCTCCAAAGGAGCTCCGTGAGCAGCTTCATTTCCTTGGAGACTCTGGGACCACCTAATCAACAGTAAACCTTAGCAACTTATTCTCTGAGAAAAGGCCTAAGAGATGTCACCTTGCTTTGCATCAGATTGATTTCCTTTGTGAACAAAGCTTGACAATTCACAATGTCAGACATCTGAAGGCTTAAGATGAGGCTTCTGTAAAAACATGACTAAATTCTTACTGTTTTCTTCCAGCTCCTTTCAGTCTATCTATACTTTCTCTAAACCACTAATATGACAAATGATCAAGAGCTGAATCAGCATAAAAAGATTTTAATAGAACAAAACCAAAATTAATAGAATTACAAGTTTGAATAAAAATTGTTCTCGAATATTTATTCCTAAATAGAAAAAAAAAGATGGATTTTTTCTTTGTCCATTAAAAATTGCTATTCTAAGACTTCACTTGCTAGCAAAAGAGTTCCTTGGAATCTTGATGAACTTGCTATGTCAAATAATTTTTGTTTTCCTAGATTACAGCTATTATGAGGCCTGGTAGGGCCTATAACCTTACAACACCTATGTCCAGAGGTAAACTTGGGGCTGGGATTACAGCTAACAACAGAGAAAACCTGGGCAGGAGTGGAAGTGAAGCTTCTGCTAACTCCTTCAGTACCAGTCAGTAGTTGTTTCCAGAGTAACAGAGATCATAGAAAGCCTTGAGTTGGAAGGGACCTTAAAGATCACCCAGTTCCCACCCCCCTGCCATGGGCAGGGACACCTCCCACTACAGCAGGTTGCTCAGAGCCTCATCCAGCCTGGGCTCAAACACTTCCAGGGATAAGACTCCACAACTTCTCTGGGCAACTCGTTCCAGTGTCTCCCCACCCTCAGAGTAAAGAACTTCTTCCTGATGTCCAATCTAAATCTACCCTGCTCTAGTTTCAAACCATTGCCCTTTATCCTATCACCACAGGCCCTTAAAAAAGAAATCCCTCTCCAGCTTTCCTGTAGGCTCCCCGGAACCTTCTCTTCCCCAGGGTCAACAGATCAAACTCCCTCAGCCTGTCCTCATAGGAGAGGTGCTCCAGCCCTCTGATGACCTTTGTGGCCTCCTCTGGACCCTCTCCAGCAGATCCATGACCTTCTTGTGTTGGGGACTTCAGAACTGGACACAGTGCTCCACGTGGGGTCTCACCAGAGCAGAGCAGAGGGGCAGAATCACTTTCCCTGACCTGCTGGCCACACACTTTTCGATGCAGCCCAGGATATGGTTGGCATGAGGACTGGCTTCACTCCAAATTGACAGAATATCATTTTAGACAATGATGAGGATCAGCTGTAACAGGTGATATGGACTGATACCAGCCTGGATACAGAGGTCTATTTGCAGAAATACTCAGAATTTTAGTCAAGGAGTTCAGGGTCTCTCCACCAATTGGTTTCATGTACACGTAGCTATACAGACTCCTTTTCTCTCCAAATGAACACACCTCTCTGAGATGGGGAACCTCATAAATGCATCACATTAAAATGCATCTTGGGAAGAAGTAAAATGAGCGGTACAAATAACTTCTGAGGTATCAGGCTGGTTTTCTTCAACAGAACAGCTACCCGCTACACACACCATTTTACAGGAGCCACAGTATAAGCTGTTTTTTCTAAGATGGATGTTTTCCCATTTGTATGTTTTCCCCCTCCTACCCCTTTCTCTCTAATACCACCTATAAATAAAACAGCGAATTCAAGTAAATAAAAGGTGAAACATTTCTTGAGAAAACAGCTTCATTCCAGACACTCCATCCTTTGTCCTGCCACAAGCTCTCCTTGAAACACAAGTATTTTCCTACACACAACTATCTAAAAGATTTCAAATTCAAAGACATGGAGCCCATGCAGCAATACACGTATGCTACGTATGCCATAAATATTTATCTGATTTTATTTGCTCAGAAACAAAATTCAGATCTCTAAATAACTGTGAGACACCATTCGTTTGGTCTCTATTGCCTCACTCAGAATACTCTTTTGCATGTGTTTTGTTTTTTACAGGTAAGTCTGGAAGGAACGTTTCTTGATATCCACACCACACAAAATTTAACAAAGTTACTTAGTGGAAGGTAAAGGTGATTCTATGGCATGGATAAAGCTCTTACTCTAAAATCTAAAATCTTTCCCAAAAGCTTCTTTCTCTTTCAAATACGTTTTCTTCAGTTTCTCAAAAAATAAATAAATAAAATCCACAACTAAGAACAGCCCCAATGTGTTAATACTTCCTCACGTGTCATCTTCAGTAAACAATGGAAACTAGAACTCACGTTGGTGAGAAACATGGCGGCAGCAACAGGAGTCCTGGTCCTGTGGCTGAACACTAGACTGAGGTGGACAAAGGAGGGTTCCCGGTGCCAGGGAAATGCACGGAATTGCAGAGAGACCAATCAGGAAGCTCAGCAGCTCTCACATGAGGTGGGGCATCGCCAGGGGCAACTGCAGGAGATGTAGATGGCCCCAGGGAGCACGAATGACCATGATTCGGAAGGACCCTGCACCCAGGCCCACAGCCCAGGGAAGGGCTCCAGGTCTCTGCCAAAACGGTGGGCCCTCACCTCAGCCCTAATTCTCAATACCTACAGGGTGGGTGGACTAGAGGATGTCCAGAGGTCCCTTCCAAGCCCTGCCATTCTGTGATTCTGTATCATACAGAAGCATTTTTATAAGTTCTTACCAGTGTAATGGCTGCATCATCTTCAGGACCAGCATATCGAAATAAGATCCGATGTCTTTCCATGTCAGCAAAATATTCTTTTGCTTCTTTAGCAGTGCTGGTACCCAAACCTGTACAATAAAAAGAAATAGTTTCTCCATATTTGAAATTTACGTTTTAGTATTATATCCCTTTCATTTTACTGGGAATATTATAAAATCATTACAGAAGATATCATCGCGAAAACAACTACAAACAAAACTTCATAATCTCCATTATGATGTATTTTTAGATCCATGAGGTTCGCTTATTTGTTTTTAAACAAACCTTTGTAGTATTTTATCTTCCATGCTTTATGATTCTCCATGTGTTTCTTCCACTCGTCAAATTCAGGAATACTATAGAATGAAAGTTCTTGCTTATTTTTGCTTGCCTTTAAGAAACAAAACAAACAAACAAACCCAATCAACTTTTCTGTTGCGCTGGAAGTAATAAACCACAATCTCATTAACAGAGCCCATACCTTTACAATAGGAGTGATGAATTCCTCAAGAAATCCGTGCTTCAGCAGCGACGGCCAATTGTGATGAATAAAATTGATCAACAAGCCTTTAATGTGAGATCCATCCTGATCCTAAAGCAGAACACAAAAACATGAGGCAATCTTCTAAAATGTCAGATTCTCCCCCAAAACCACCACTCACTGGCCCTGGATACATCAAAATAGTGTCTGTTGACAGAAAACATAGAAGGGAATAGTTAGTTTGAATTCGGATTCCAAACCGGACCTGGGTGTAAAATAGCCCCCTGTGAATGGCACCACCCCTGAGCTAGTGACAAGCTCTTCCAAGCCAAGTCTCAAAGGTTTCTCTGCCTGCATCATTTCTTGGAGAGCTGGACAGCTCTCCCAGACACCATGGAGCTGAATCTTTGTGGAAGAAAGCCAAGCCTGGCCCACAGTTCTCACTGGTGTTAAGATGCTTGATAGTTCAACCTCTCTGGGAAAAAAAAAAAATCACAAAGCTTGATAAATATCCAAAGCATAGGATTCCTAGACTTCTACAACATGAACAACAGACACACACTTCAGGAGATCATGCAGATAACTGCCTGCATTCTTGCCTCTCCCAGACTTGCTAGCATTATTACCTCATCCACTCTTCCATTTTGGTTTTACTTTCAACCTATTTTTGAGTTATCAAAAGTATTCTTGTTTATAAGTGGTTTTATTATTAATAAGGTGCCTCTGCCCTTGTGCACTGAAGCTCAGTTGTCCATTTGGAGCAGTCAAAACACCACACAGAGAAATAATTGCTATAAAGACACCTCATACATTAGGGATTCCCTCTGAACACATCCCTGTTGTCACAACACAGAGGCAGGTTACGCTGCACAAAAAGGTAACACACCAAATTGCAGCAAAACACATTTTTAAAAGCTCTATATATTAAAACTTGTGAATTTCAGACCAACCTGATCTGTCATGATCATAATTTTCCCGTATCTCAAGCTTTTCAGAGACTCTGGATCTTCATAGCTTTTCTTGTATTGTAGTCCAACTATTTTGATGATGTTGTTGATTTCAGCATTTTCCATAATCTGTATAAAAAGAAAAATTATTTTTGCAGCCAGTGTAAAAACCCAGAAATTCAGAAACATCAGAAATCCAGGCCAAGATTTTAATTTAAAAAAAAAATTAAAATATGAAGATGTAACCCTAGAAATCCAGGTCAAAATTTTAATTAAAAAAAAAATTAAAATATGAAGAAACCAAAAATAAACAAGAGAGATCCATTTGTCAGCTAAAAGGAGATGACAAGACTACCCACCTGTTTGTGAGAAGCTTCTCGAACATTGAGAATTTTCCCCCTGAGCGGGAACACTCCGTATCGGTCCCTGCCAATAACACCTAAGCCAGAGACGGCCAAAGATTTGGCAGAGTCTCCTTCTGTCAATATTAACGTGCAGTCCAAGGAATGTTTGCCACCTGCAGTCCAGGAAAAAGTAGAAGCAAGGCAAAAAAAAGCAGAAAGTGTAATTTTTAAACTCAAATAACAGCAATACAATCACATCAGTCAGGAATGTTCTTCCTACTCTACGTCAGGTAACTGAAATTGGCAGAACTTCTATTTCTAGATTTATTTTTTTTCTATTTTTAGATTTTTTTTCCCTATTTTTAGCACTAAAGATACAGACCAGGAGTAAGTATCCTTGCTCTTAACATTACCCTACAAAGGGCTAAATACCCCAAACCGGGATGTGATGGTGGCTCATCTGACGTCACAGTTCCCACACACCAGTCGCTTCTGTACCTTTATCATTTCATTTTTCTAGCTGCAAATTTCTTACACACATCCATAACGCACGCCTGAGCTATTTCACATTCTGCATTTTCCCTTTCCTCACAGTGTATTTTCAGAAGTAATTTAGTAAATTACATTTGAGGGATTTCTTTTTTTTTATTGTCTATCAGGTGAAGCCAGGCAATTTTAAGAAAAACTTGACAGAAAACCTCCAAAGATCAGAACATTTACGCTTATTATACATTCTCAGAAATTTCTTGAACACAAGAAACAAATCGTTGCTAACAGTGCAATTTTGATTCTACAAGACACACTGCATTTTGATGCCTCTGCGTTCACTGTGCTCAAAACCGGTTATGCATATTCTGCTTATTGCAACTGCAAGAGTTGAATAGGTGTTCTAAATAATAAGCAGGTTCCAAAAAAAAAAAAAAAAAAGAAAAAAAAAGACTACAACCTTTTCCAAGGGTGCAAATGCTCATTAAGCAGTTTTGCTATTTTATCAAGGCCAATAGGTAGGGAAAGACTGCAAAAATCTTCAGGCTGGATAAGTCTCACCTACTGTTAGTAAGATAATTTTGAATACATTGGCATTTAAAATAGGTGCTTTGATTTGCCTTTACCTGGTAGGTAAAAATAACCCCACACTTCCTATTATACAGAACTTGCATTCAAGATCTTTGGTGTTCTGAATCAGACAGACAGATTAATATCATCTAAATTAGGCAGCTATTCACACTGTATCAAAAGGTGTCAATAGGTGTCATGCTGTCAGCAAGGTGGAATCCAAACACCACGAAAAATACCAGTCTGCTGTTCAAGAATATAGGAGAGCCATTTTTTTTTTCCCCTAAATGAACTGCAGAAAACACATCTGAATATCATTCAGGTGTACTTTCTTCCAGAATGAGTGTGATCTTTAGCAATTAATTTCATGGAAATGTAAATGTGCCAGGTATTTTCCTGAACACAACTTAAGAAAAAAACAAAAAACCTCAAAGAGAAAATTACATGAACTGGCAGATTCAAAGAATGCTTTTATGCTTCACCAGATCTTGCTGTCCCCTTACAAACCTACAGTCCTCTCCTCAGTGCTTTGGGTTTCGTTTCTTTTCTACCTCTTCCTCTCTAACAAGGCACAGAACTACATCTACCTCACCAAGATCTCAGGAAAGCGAGAATGAGCAGGTATAGAACTCAGCATCTCATTCTTTTCGGTGAGAGAGGAAATCTGCAGCAAGTTCCTAGCTGTATGGATCCATTTCTCTCCTATTCCCAAGTATTAACCAGTATTGTTTCAAAAATGCAGAGGTACCTGGCACCCAAGAAACATGTGGATGCTGGATCTCGGTTTCAAATTCACTTTTGAAATAAAAATAAAATCTAAAAACCACAGGAAGAATTAAAGCCAGAGAGGTCTGTGGCCAGACACTATTCCCTCTCAGCTGCACTGGATGACTTGAGTCCAACAACTACTGGCACCTGCTACTAGAATCCAAAGCCAACCCTGTTCCTTCATCTGAACTGAGGTGCTTATGAAAGTGTAAATCCTGGGATCCTTAGAAATATTTATTTGTCCTGAAATACAACTACATGAAATAAAACTACTGCATTTTGCTGCCAGATTACAGATAACCTCTACGTGACCGGTATGAATGTCCTGAAACAATCTCTCTGAAACTCTATCTCCATGCATCAGTTAAACCTTTTCTGCCGCTTACAGGGAGCTCTGAAATTCTTTGGAAAAGACTATTTCTAATTGTGTAACTCTTCACCATATGCTGAGTCATGTGCACATTCCTAGCAAATAGTCCTAGAGCACAGATGAATTTTTCAGACCTAGAAGAAGTGATTATCACTTCTCACTCACACAAAGAGCACGTACAGCCCTTACTTCACCTGACCCCGAGAATTCCCAATCCTTCCTATCAAGATCCCAAAGAAAGATTGATAGTTCTACAGCAGTTTTTAATGTGTACTCAAGGAATTTCCATGGCACCAGGACTTCCTTTTCCCCTTATGTTAAGTGTTCACCAACAAAAGTTCATTGAGACAAGTTCTCAAGAGCAGAGCAAGCAACTCAGCCACGCTGAAGGAGTCACTCTTCTGTACCATCTTTTGCCTTCCCCTTCTCAGTAAAAGCAGCTTTTTACTGAGGTCAGAGATCTTGATTATAGTATTAGCTTAGATCTCGCACAAAAAAGAACAAAGAATTCCTGTTGATTTTCAAGAGCAAACAGGTGATCCATATGGTACTTTCGGTCCTTAAAAAGAAAGGATTAAAGAACTTCTTGCACCTATTACTCGTGATCCTCCAATTTCAAACACCTCCGCCAGGATATGTAACACTTCATAAAGTCAGGCCAAGCGTGTGTGTGATCAAAAAAATATATGACGAAGAAAGTGTATCCAAAATCATTCATGATGTTATTTAGGAGCTCTAGGTTTGATAACTGCAAACCCACAGCTTTTCTCCAAGTACACCAACTTCTAGGCATGACAAATGCCAGAAACACGCATCTAAATAATAACATTTCACAAGCAAAACACCAGCGAAAGGAGACATGAATACCAACTTCTGAGGCAAAATATGACGCCTGAATAATTGCAAAACTAGTAACACACTGAAGAATACTCAACTGAAGAGAAAAATAATAAATTGAGCCCAAGGAATCACAAAGAAAGGGAGGAAAAATAAACAGAACTCACCACCTCATCAAGTTATCCTTGACTTGAACACTGGAGCTCCGAAAAAAAAAAAGCCTGTTTACCAGTCTTACATGCTTTTATCTACTTAACCCACACACCCACCTCATTGCAATTTATCTTTGCTTAATGTAAGAATGTATTTAAAATCAGCTAACGTTAAGACAGACTGGCAACATTTCAAGCTCCTTAGATTTATGTGCCCCTCAAGTAATTCAAGGGCAACTCCCATCCCATTGTTATTGGCACAAAGATCCTGATTCCTACCAGTGCTAGGAAGCAAGCCAACAGAGACTGCCAGTTTGCCCTATATCCCCAGACAGGAACCTAATGGCATTTAAAATCTCATGAAACCATCTCTTGAATCATTCCCTCAGGTCTGCACACTATGTGATCTACTTTCTATAGCTTGTGACTCTATAAAGATGTTGATCTTTTTATATTAGAAAGGTTAAGAAGACTATTCACCTCCAAAATAGAACATTGGTAACACTGTTTAGCTGGAAAGCACAATCAGCTGTGGAACAAGACCGCCGCTTTCGTTTGGTGTTATTAATGCTCTGCCCTAGAGAGGATGGTGTTCTTGCCACCAAACTCAACGCCGTGCTGTAATTCTAACTCTAGAAAGCTGAAAATAAAAATCTTTCTCGTTTTCTAAAATAGACACAAGGATGAGAAATAAAGTCAGGTTTAAAATGTTGACATCTGCAAAAAAAATTATGAAACATTAAAGACATTTTAAATAAGTGCTCTTACCAGCATCATTAGCATCATCCAGTTTCGGAATGCCCTTGATTTTACTGTGTTTCACCGATGAACATTTTTTGTTCAGCTGAGTTTGTGCCTTAAATTTGACCCAATTCAAAATGCTCTCTATGATCCCACAGTTAGAGGCCTACAAGCAACAGAGCAGAATTATGGATGAGAAAAGCAAAGCTTCACACAGCAGATTGTTATCTCTCGATTTTAAGTCACTGTTTGTCAAAGCCCTCTTAATTTTGAAAACTGCAGCATATAAAAGGTCAAGAAATGATCACACACCTTACTGCCTAGCATTTTATGTACACAAAAACCAACACACGATGCTCACAGCTTCTTTTCCATCCGTTGTACTACTAGCGGTAGGAGGAAAAGAGGACCAGAGACTTAATAAGAGACTGCCTTACGTTGTGTGATTGACGTGCTGAGACATTTTAGGTATTAAGCACTTGCTTCCTGGACTCAGGCAGCAAAAAGGAACCTTATGGGACATTTGTGACCATTTAAAGTTTCTTTGGAAATGACTGAAAACAGCTGAAAGACAATCAGAAGCACCTAAGAATAAGGCTCTAGACCAACCACTTGAGAAACCGGTAACATTTTAAGAAATATCTGCAGCAAAAAATAGCATCTAGCAGATTTTGGAAACTAAAACTGCTTTAGGTTCGGTTCCACCTCAAAAGAAAACAGAGGTGGAGCAAAACACTGCGAGTTTTGGCTTCTCATTATCCCCTACAACGCAGCACTCATTAGTCAGATACTCTGCCGCAGGTTTATCACCTCTGGAGAAGAGTGTTCACTTCTGGGAATATTAGAAACACTGTAAATCAAACCTCCTGATAGAAACACAATATGTAAAATAAAAAGTGAAGACTGAATCCAAGATTGTGTTGTGTTATTCTTTCCTGGAAGTTCTATAAAAGTGTCACCAGTAGCACCGAACGAGAAGTATAAAGCACTGTATAGTAAGTAAAGATTTGATGCCAAGAGTATCAGCAGCGGCACCGTTCTCCTTACTACTGGACTTCCATTTATGCTACTGGCACTAAACAGGATTCAATATCATGAGTTCTGGATAACATAATTCTCCTTTTCTTTCCTTGTAGAAAAATGTAGGAGATTAAAAACCTCTACCACGTATTTCTATTAATACATTCATTTAGAGTAGCAACTCTTAGACAAAATCACTTAACTTGTTGCCTGAGAATAACAACCACTTTAAATATTAGAGGCAAAAT
This sequence comes from Baryphthengus martii, assembly GCA_013396935.1. NCBI lineage: Eukaryota > Metazoa > Chordata > Aves > Coraciiformes > Momotidae > Baryphthengus > Baryphthengus martii. Next base: position 34,764 of record VWZK01007633.1, on the reverse strand, counting down.
TTTGCATTTCTTTCATTACTGGAAGAACAACTAAATTTGACATGTTCTTTCCCTCTTTTTTTCACTTCTGTGTAAGTGTAAGACTGATACCAGAGAACATGGTAGACATTCTCAAGTTCAGAAAAATACTTTAACACAAGAAATGAGTCAAGGTCTAGGTTTATATTAGTGCAATGAGTTTGACTCTTAAAACCTAAATACCAGAATCTTCATCAAATGAGCTGATCAGGCAAAGCTTGCTTTTAAATCCAAGGCAACAGCCAGAACACCATCACTGCTTCCATTACTAAGGGTCCCTCCATCCCATTTTCATAATATGCTAATGTCACAGAGCACCATAATACACTAATTAATCTTCTGCTACATAACAGACATAAACTTGATCCAGCACATAAATTCCTGCTTCGCAGAGAAAGAGAAATGTGCTTTACTTACTGCTTTAAAAAATTTCTCGGATAGCTGGCACTTGGACCCAAAACTTTTAGGCTGCAATGTCATGTTTTCCTTTGTCTGGGAATCAAATGATGGGTTTTCAATCAAGCAATTAACAAAAACCCATATATGATTCTTCACCTGTTGAAAACATAGAAACAAATTTACTCAGCAAAATTACCGCATTTCTATTTTTCAATATTTCTGTTTAAAGTTACTTGCCTGAAATGGTTTCACTGAAACTCCAGCTTTATTCTTCTTTTTCACCACTTCTATCAGTTTGCCCACAACCTGATCCACCACATAATCAACATGTCTACCACCCTTAGTGAGAGAAAACAGAGAAACAAAAAGAACAAACCCATTGAATTTCCTAATAGCTTTTAGCCATATTGAAGTTCCCGTAGACAGACATAAATTTGGAAATCCATGCACAGTCAGTTGCAGCATAACAAAAGAAAAAATGTTTTAAGGTATCTCTTTCATGTCATTCAGCCTTCATACAAGTGAGGATGGTGGATGTTACACGAAACAGAAGAAGCAGGAGACCTTTCAATCACTGCCCGGGGGTGGACTTCAAATGAGATTGCTTACAGCTTGCAACAGGATGCAAAACCTTAGGAGCATGGCAGAGCTGAAAATTATTCTGTAGCACTGGGATGGTATCTGCAGCACCACGTCGCTGTCAAGACGTTATCTTTTTAAAAAGGCTCATAAATAACCTTTGACTGAAAACATCACACATTCATTTAGCAAATTTACCTTTCCCCATTTGCTTCACAACAAGGGGGAAAAAAAAAAAAAAAAAAAAGAGCTCCCCCTCAGCTATACAGCATCCCCGCCTATTATTTCTCCAAAGTCAGCTCACCTTTTCTTGGCTGGATTAACAGAACTCTTTGAACAAATGCTAACAGCATTCTTTGCTAGCCTGGGGCTTACACAAGGGTAAAGGAAGAGCAAACTGCAAAGAGTCAACCACAAGATCCAGAAAACTCTACAAGAACAGAGGAAGATAACCTTAAGGAGACGAGTAGTTCTCCTTAAAAACCCACCAGAGGCTAAACCTGCTCCAAATTCATACCTGATGTACAAGAGAGACATGCAGAGCATACAGTTAACCAGAAGCTGGCAAAACAAGCCCTTAGGAGACCACAGGGCAATAATCTGTAGCTGCATGATTAAGTTTCCACCTGTCTTGTAGCAAACAAGGGCAGTCGCAGGATTCCCTTACAGCCACTGCCCAAATGAAAAATAAAAAATAAATAAAAAAGAAAAATAAGGCTTGTAAGCAATGTCTTGCATCATCACACTGTAAAAAAAAGAAAAAGGAAAAGGAAAGAATATAAAGAATTTTCTGATTTTCTCCCTCTGTTGCATTATAACAGCTGGAAGTGAAACATTTACAGTGCATATCACAATTCTTCCCATTACCCTTAAAAAAAAGTGGGACTGAGTACTCATTATCCTTGCTTCAGGCCTTTCCAACTAGATATTTCAAGTGAAGTGGTTACTGCAAAAAAACTTTTGGCAGAGGCAATATATTCACCTCTCAACTACAATCCCTAGCACAACAGACCCCGAGGAAGAAATCCTCATGTACTTAAACTTTGGAAGTAAAATCAGAAAATTTACCTTTTTGAAGCCATATATAACTTGTGCTTTGCAATGCAGCTGGGTGATGAAAGTAGAGATTATTTTCCAATGTTTAAATAGTGGGTTTACTATTGATGAAATTCAGTCTAAATAGGAAAGCACTAAGGATTTATACACCTTCAGGAGGTGCCTCAAAGCTTCTATCACTTTCTCCAGCTACAATTCTCTTTGGATTTAAATTTCAAACCAGCTGCAACAACCACCCCAAAACAGACTGCTAGAAGACAAGTAATTTTGAGATTAAATTGTTTGGAAAATAAAGGCATTTCACACAAGGTTTCTGGAAATAAAAAAAAAAAAAGGGCATCTATTATAGATCTATTACATCTTAACAATGACTACCAATTTACATGTGTAAAAGAAACCTCACAATTATGGGGTATATCCCACGAAGCAGAAGTAATTTGAACCAGAAGCACTAGCAAAGACTAAACCAGCACAAACTTTTATCAAGTGCAACTACTATTTGATGGGATGTATTCTCTACTCTTTAATTCTATGGGCACAGTGACTAAATGCCTAAAAAAAAACCCCATGGTGATAAATACGTTTCAATATTTACAAGCCCAAGGAGACAAAACTACCCTTACAGGTAAACCAGCAGGCTTTGTTTGAAAGGATGTCAAAAATACAAATGGTCCTAAAGCCCTGGATGTCTGAAAGCTGGTTATGGCTTTGAGGATTCAAACGCCTTCCTTTAAATGTATAGGCAAAAAGATACAGATAATAATAACCAAAAAGCTAAATTCTAGTGGCTGTTATAGAAAGTTCCTAATGCTTTAACTAAAATCTATTTATTATCTTGTAACAAAGAATGCAGTGACGCAGGAATATTCTCTACAATTCAAATATCTCCAACTCAATGCTCAATATTTTACACAGATCACCACCTTTGCTTAGTATCAACTAGTGCCTTACAAATATACCAACTAAACAGTTTCTGTCCAGACCCATTTGCATTAGTGCAGACAAAGAGAAAACACGTCTATGGAGACATTCAGCATGAGGTAACAAACAAAGAAAGCCTCCCTCTTTAAAGATATTCTAAAATTACAGAACTCAGGAGAAAAAAGCTTTTGATGGGTATGAGGAAGTACAGGATAGATAAAAAATAAAAAATGGAGAAAAATATAAATAAAAATAATCAAGGCAAAAAAGAGCCCAAAAGACAGAGGAATAGAAAGAATAAACAACTAGAAAGGAAAACCCGAAAGTTAGAATTTGATATTTTAAGGCAGAGCTTGCATCTGAAAAGCCTGAAGATGATGAGAAGTAGTTGAATTGATAGGAGACAGCAGCTGTGTTCTCAACTTCATATAGAAAGCAGAAATGAAAATTAAGAAACAGAGAGAAGAGGTGAAAAAAGGTAAATATTATTAGTCATAACCAAACCAGTACTTGTGCCTCAAAGAAACCACTACGGTTTCTGTCAGCCTCTAGAGACACTGAAAAAAACAGCAACACAAACCACTAGTGTGTTTTAGAAGCACCATACACACATGTATTTCTCCTTAAAAAAAAACAAAACAAAACAAACAAACACCCAAAGCCTAAACAGCCCAAAATTAAAACACAGCAGTTTTTATTCCCCTATGGATGACAGTTTCAGCATAGGGAGAGTTCAAGTGAAAGCAGGCACATCAACATCTTGCCACTTTAAATAAAAATAAATCCATTTCCATATCGTAACGAAAAGCTACTACAGCAAAACAGCAAGCTACACACTTCAAAAACATTCCACATTTGAATGGAAATTTTAAACTGCATGACATTTATACATCACATTACTGAAAACTTGATTATAGCAAATCTCAGTACATTTTTGTATTTACAACTTTAGCAATTTTTTTTTATTACAATTTTAGCACTTCAAGTATTTTGCTAAAACTATCATTTGACATTTGAAAACCAGCTACTTACCAGTAATTGCTGTTCTTAGAAGATCTTAGTTACTCTAACAGTTCCCCATTCCTGTGTCCATTCTTAGTGTGGAGCAATGAGTGAGGGATGTTCAGAGCTCAAAGTTGGGAACCTTTGGAGCATCTCACCAGAAGGTGGCATATTTACCCACTATAGAAGCATAACAGCCTATTAACTGCCCCAACTGTCAGCATATTTTTAATGCAAGGCAGAAAAATGAAAAATACCCTCTAAATCTAGAGGGCTGTCAAGGATTATTTCGACTTTATTGTCAGCAAGAGCACTAAAACTGCATAATCTTTTGTTTTTCCAGAAGGGCACCCATAGAGATTGAATTCCAGTCTTGCTAACTTCAGGATGCAAAGACATCTAATGAAATAGATGAAGCTTCGACTGGCTCCTATATACATCCTATTCATACTGTCACCAATAGTCAAAAGCTATCCTGAGGTCATCCATATAGTAATTCTAGGGACAGATAAACAGATCATATGGCAAAGAAACCCAGAAGCTAATTATCAATTGGAAGTTTTCATTTCATTAGCTACACAAATCAAATCCTGTTTTCTTTTGCATTTGTTTTCTACTATATTTATTTCATTAGAATAAATCTGAAAGCATCAAGCTCTGGAATAGTCCAAATTTTCCCAGGTTGGGATGGTCCCTCCTCCCAAGTTTACTCTCTGATACTGCATCTGAGCGATTCTGCTAAAATGATGAGTAGCATTACAGTTAGCAGGGCCGCCCTAGTAAAGGTATTGGTAGATTTCTGTGTTAATAACTGGTGTTTCTATTATATTTTCTACTATAGTTACAACTTGAACTTCAGAACTTGTATATAAACTGTTCAAATACAGTCTTCTCAAGTCTCACTAAAGATTATCTGCACAACCGTAAGAGCTACGAACGTTTTTTTCAAATGCTGCTTCAGAGTCTGAGGTCAAATACTGGGGTAAAATTTTGAATAAATGGTGACCTGACCCGCGTAACAAATTTACTAGAACAGAACAAGGGAGTTGTGCCTCAACAAACTGCCTGACTCTCTAGACATCCCTCAAAAATACCCCCAACAAACCCCCGTCAACCTAAAAAAAACTTGTTTTGAATTTAAAGCAAGTTTAAAAAAGGTGGAAGGGAAGTTAGGACTGGGTGAAATTTCTCCAGAAACAGAAACGAAAAGCTTTCAGCAAACAGCGATAAATAACCAAAGAACAGCTGAAATGAGCTCCTCACCTGTTAGCAGATAAGGGGACAGGCAGTTGCCGCAGTTAGTTACTAGCCATTATGTCTCAGCAGTGGGTAGTTGCACATCAATTGCTGGGGAGGTGGTTCACCGGCCCCGAACATTCCACATCCAGTCACACACATAAGGCATGGATCGGGAGAGCGGGAAAAACTAGAAATTACAACACTTACCTTTGAAGAATACACAGTACTTTTGCTATGAATTTGCTTAAAGAATATACGATAACAATGGACGTGTCAGGGCATGACGGGGGAAAACAGTTCCAAAAAAAGTCAAATTCAAAATCTTTTGAGTAAATGTAGGTGATACTTCTAACTTTGGAGTCAATAAGGATTCTTTTGGTTTTTTTCAAATACATTTTCTTAACCTGAATATTAGTAAATTTCTCTACATTGCCCAGTTTCTTCATAAAGGTATTGTATACATCTTTAAGGTCATGCTATTTTTCTTCTTTATGTTGCATAAAGAGGCCTGAATTAAAAAGTTTTAATCTTTCAATATCAGCGCTGTTTGTTATCCCTAGTTTTGACAAGCATCAGATAAGCATTTCATTAAAATGCACACTTAGAAAGTAAACATTCTACAATCAAATCAACTATTCTCCTTACTACCGAAAGCTGTTTTAGCCACACTGAAAAGGACACTGGAAGAAGTTAAGGAGTAAAAATTAAATACCATCCAAACACCGGCTACACATCATCTGCCACCAAGACCAACACTGATCGTTCTGGGCACTTGCCTAGATTAGGGACCCCACTCAGTGTAGAATTTTCTTCTGTTTGACTGTTTTAGAAGAGATCTGAGCAAGGAGAGGTTTTTAAGGGTCTGCTTGCAAATTCTTATCTTTCTCATCTTTAGGGAAGCTTGTTAAGATTCCCTAAAAAGAGCCTCACGGATGACTGGAATTGCTTGATCATTGTTAGTTCACTCATCGATTGTGATAATTTGCGAAGAGAAGAAAGGACAAAGACTTCTTTCCCTGTGCTGGATCACAAGGCTCTAAACTTGGGCATAAATGAGTTACGCTGGCTGATTTCAGGCGATTGCCTCGGTGTCTGACCACCCCAGCAACTTCAGAAGCACAAAGACTGTGTATGCTGAGCATATTTCTGCTTTATCATAGCAAATCCTCCCTTCTAATATCATTTCACTACTACTAGTTGCTCCTAAGCACAGAGAACACCTAGATCCCCTTACACAGAAGCACAAATACAAGAAAATTCAGCTCAACATTTCAGGCCATGTTTATACATCATAAAGCAATAAATGGAAAGCCATTTTCCAAGAATACCAAAAGCCATTATTTCCCTCCGAAGCTTGCTACTACTAGCTTTCAAGGGGGTTGTACAATTTTTAACCTTCATTTCAGAATTATTACAATGTGTTAAAAAGGAAGGAAAAAAAAATAGTTCCAGTCATTTCCTATTTAATCAATACCACGTATGGTCACAGAAGACATCGCTATCACTGATGATTCCTAGTGTATTAAAAACCAGAGCATATTCAGAATTACAGCCATGAATCTATTTTGATTGCATCCAATTGCTCTGCCAGATCCTCTCATGCAAAGGATTATCACACCTATTTATTTTTAGCGACCCAGATTTAGGTTTTTTTCAGTCAAATAGCTGACTAGGCATAACCTTAGTACACGTGATTGACTTTTTTTTTATCGTTTAGTATAACTACTCACCTTTGTGGTAGCTATGCTATTTACAAAGCTGATTTGCTGAAACCCCTTTTCACTTAAAGTGAGGCACACGTCCCATCGCTCATTCACAACTTCATGAATAACTTTGAGCGCAACTCCAGTTTCGTCCAGCTTGTCTTTTACGTAGAGATCTACGTAACTGCGAAAGCCGTTTACCTACGAGCGATGCAGATAATAGTTACTGTTCTTCCCATCAAATACTCCGTACGCTTAAAACACTTCAAAATGAGGCTCTTACAGGTAATTTCTTCCCATTCAACATGACTTTGACTCCTTTGCAGGACCCAGCCAAATCATACGCTCTTCTTGTCATGAGGGCCACGATATCCTTATCGAGCTTTTCCATTTTAAATTTAGACAGGTCTGGCTGGAATGTAATGCATGTGTAGTCATCGCCCTCAAAATGCTTAATCTTGGGTTCAGAGGTCTTCATCATATTGTTCATCCAGGTCTTCGGAAACAAAACGTTTTAGATGTTAGTTGACAATATACGTCATCCTTCTCCTTTGTTCCATTTTCCAGCTACGCTGGGATTGCAATAGCGTAAAATTAATTGCACAAGCATTGGAAAGAGGGGCTTTGTGGGTATCATTACACTGATGGACTTGATTCTAATGCAAAGAACCCACCACCAAACTGACTACACTAGAAAGAAGTGAGCAAGCTAAACGGTCCAGTTTAACGCTTTCCATCTCTTACACACTTCTCTAGAGAGCTTTATTAGTCCCTCTGCGGAGACACGGTGGTCTCTGAGATAGCATCTGTGTGGCTGTGCAGAGTACCAAAGCACGTTGCTGGACAAATCAGTTTGCTGGGACTTGATGCAACCCAACATCTATTGACTTTTTGGCAGTCAGCAGAAAATCCAATGTTTTTCAAGAGACAGGTAAAACCACTGAAATGGGTGGTTTATGTAGCGACATGATGGCATAGCCAGAAATTAATTATTTGTTTAGGAATAAAAGAGAAGGAAGCCAACAACTGGCGAGGATTCCAAAGTCAAAGAACTTTGGTATCTAATATTTAATCGAAACTTCTTCACACTTACAGAAATTTTGGTCATTCCCAAGAATAATATTAGTTAACAAACCAAACAAAACCCTAATAGACAGAAGTACTTATTTTACTGAGTGAATTAACCTATCCTGCAAACTCTACACATCCACTTCAGTGTTAAATGATTCATTTTGTTGAATATTCATGAAATACAGAAAACATGTTAAATTTTAAATTCCAGCAAAGGAAAAGAAAAACGTCGAGATCATTTCAATACCTGCTTAAAGCTGTGTTTGTATTCTTTGCAAGCAGTTTCAACTGTAAACTTTGTACTAAATATGTTACAAAGTTTTGCACCGTAGCCATTACGCCCACCTGAAAAAAACAACATATTGTCTGTTTTGGACAGCAGAACCGTAGTTATGACATACAGAGAATAAAGTAAAATGTTCCTATATGAGAATCAAGTTGGGCCACACGTCAACAGCTATCAGAGGATGCCAGAGATGGGAGTTTCCCCACCACCTCCAATCTGCTGTCACTGCTTCTGCCTCAAAACGAGCAGTTTGTTCCTCCCCGCCCCAGGCCACCATGCTCCCCTGGCTTCCTTCACGTTGATCAATCCGTTGTTCGCTGAAAGGCCAGTGACCTCAATATCCCAATCCATCCGAAAATGAGGTCATGATCAGATCCAAAACACTCTGCAATCCCACATCATAACATGGGCAAAATATATGGGGTAGAGTAGAATGGAACTAACTTGCTTTCATGATCTAAATTCGGGTTACTTGATTAAGGACAATAAATCATATGCTAGTTTATTACACATATTTTTTTTCTGTCATTTCAAGAGTATTTATTTAAATATTTGTCTAAGTAGTTATTTAAATATTTATCTAAATATTTATTCAAATATTTATCTAAAATTTTATTTGAATATTTATCTAAAGATTTGACTATTTAAATATCTAAACGCTTGCACACGTTATAATTAAAATAAGAACATACGCTGTTTGTTACTGAATAATGAGTATTGACATTAAAGATGTAAAGTTCTCTGTAAACGTTGGTATTAAAGACAAAGTAAGTGTTCTTACTCCAACAGAGAGCTATAGTAATGGTGGCTAAGCAATCTGCTGTTCTGATAGAGACTAAGAAAGAAAAAGTGAGAAGAGGAAGTACACTGAAAAGCAACCAATGGCTTAATTGAACAAAACAAAGCATGTTAAACGGTCTTGCCTGTAACTTTTTTCTCATCATCATCATAGTTGCTGGATGTCAGCAGCTGCCCAAAGATTAAAGCAGGTACATATACTTTTTCTACTTTGTGTTCCACAACTGGTATACCCTTTCCATTATTCCATATGCTGATAATGTTTGATTCCCTATAAAACAGTAAATACATTAAGCCAATTAATGCAATGATGAAAAGACTCCTACGTATATTGTAGCTATTTAAATAACTACATAAGATACAAATGACCATATTCTTACCACATTTATTCACAGCTCTATCAATTTTAATGATAAAAGCCCACTTTTGTGCTTATTAACATAATTGCCTAGACATATATCAGCAAAATAACCTCCACAAATCTGTTTGAGGAGCTTTTACTATCAACATGATCTACAACAGAACCCTGAAGTTTAATGACACAATTATACTTAAGTTAGAGATGTAACTGTTTAGGTTTCACTGATGTCCACCCAGACCCAGTCAAATTATCATCGGTTTACAACTTATTTCCCAGTTATGATAAACATCATAATATATTTTATGCATCAATGCTAAAGGATGGATCAACACCTGGCATCATTAATACTTGTAGCTCTAACAAAGAACTTTCATTTTGGAGTATTAGAGAGTTCAAAAGCATGATAGGTCAGGCAGATTTACACTACCCTTTCCCTCCCACTCCATGATAAATGTAATTTGGGCTACAGAAACTGATAATGCACTCAAAACCTGAAGAAAAATGACTTCTCAGAATATTTATCTTAAAGATTATGTGTGAAAATTAGGCGTCTAAAACATTTAGTAATCAGTTAAATGTCACTGAAAAGGTACTCCAGTACGAAGCTAATGGAAATAATTCCAAAACTACTATTTTGGTTTTTAAAAAAATCAAATTTCATTTAGTAAAATCATTTGTACAAATGTGAATTACTATAACACTGGCAGAGAAATTAAATGAAAACATGCTTTTACTTACGGATCAATGGATATTTTAATACAAGTCATATTCTTGTCCCTCTGCTTATTGTCAGCAGCATTTACTAGGAAACAAAGCAGCACAAATTAACACTTCATAGGAGCAATAATGAGGTATTTGATCTGTAGAACTGATTGTATACATATTCCACCACAAGTTACAATGGTTCAGGTATTTCTTAACGTGATATCACTTTGAATATTCTGCATCTTATTACTAAAGTCTATAAATATGACCAAGTACCTACAAGAAGGCATTTTTCAACCTTCTTATAATTACTGATTGTATTTCTAGCAGTTGGGCTATCTTAGAAAAAAAGAGACATGTATTTTGTGATCATAACTGTTCTAAACATACTGAGCACTTCATTCTCTTGCTGTACTTGTTTGGATATTTATTACACAACAGATGTTAAAACCCCTAGAAAACTATATGCACCACCAGATCAGAACACACATCCTTTTGCCACTGAATCCCAAACCTCAAAAACTCACATCCACTAAGGAGTGTTTCAACTGCAACAAAGGTGATAAATCTCATGGGCTCTTTACAGAGAACTAGAAGTTAACTTAGTTCCTAAACAGTTTACGCAGTTTAGGGTCAAAAGAAGGGTAACCGGAAATTAACAGTTGATCAGAACGTAATTAAACTGCACTCTAATGTGTATTAACTATAAACAACAGAAATCAGAATTGTGACCATGGCCGTTAAAAAAAAAAATCATTAAGTGCAGTTTCATTCAAAAGGACATACAGCTACAATAACCAGTTTTTGTCATCTTCTTACGCTCACCACAAGCACTCCAACCGCACTCTGTGGAGCACTTATCAGTGCTACACAGAGAAGAAATAAGCCACACAGTATTATGATAATGATATGATAATAATCTTCATTTTGAATAGGACAAGATGGAAGTGGACTCCCTCCTGTGAAAAGCCTGTACATTGCAGCTGAGGTTGCACTCCAAAATAGAAATTATGAAAGAGCTTCATTCCCGTATTTCTCAAATTTAGCAATGTGTAAAAAAATAAAAACAAGATTTCATGTCAATTAACCAAAAATATCAGTTCAGCTGACAGCACACTATTCAGATGTTGCACACCTCTGCTGCTGGTTAGCCTTCGGTATCTGCCTGTCACCAAGAGACTATCAGAATCTAATAAATCACAGCCACTCAGGGACTTAGGACAGTCATTTGTTGGTGCATCAGTCAGCATGCTTAGAATGGCACTATCAGTCATTTTAAAACTGTCTGAAGTCTTGAAATGCTCCATGGAACAATCACCATTACCACCACTGTCCTGTATAGAAGGAAGTTGTTTACATGATTCATGAAATGATGATTTAAATTAACACTTTCACAACTCTCAGTTGTCTGCTTTCAGAAGAATAATCTTCTTTCAAATGTCACCTGAAACCGTGGCGCTAATCAACTTTGCAGATGAAAAATCTTGTAACAACACAGATCACAAATGTCTCGTTTGGACATTCCGTAACAAATATTTACAGTTTCTTAAAAGTTCAACTGAAAACTCCACCCTCTTGGAACTCTTCTCTAGTGCCAGAATGCACCAAAACTTCCATGCCCTTCAGTTCAGTGGTACTCAAAATCTGTGATTTAAAACTTAGGTCTAAATTAATGTGCTTTGAGAGCGCTCAGAAAAGTCTGCACTCCATAATGCTAAAGCAGTATTACTGTTAAAAATACTTACCGAGGATTTCATCAAAGATCTTGTACAAGCCTGGAACAAAGGTAACTTCTCTGCAATTCATTCCTACATCTTCATCATAAACCCACATTAGCTACACGTAAACAAATGAAAAGAAAAATATTTATTGTCTTGGTAAACCAGTGTACGATTCTCTAAGATCTACTTACTTCAAGAACTTTACTCTTGCAATTTGATTGCTGCTGTCATATGAGACAAAAGCAGAAGATTAGCAAAAATTACAAAGACTTCCATAATGAAAATCCATTATTTTCTGCTGGTGGGAAACTCAAACAGTGTTTGAAGTTCAGTGTATGAAGACAGTGAAGTTCAAAGCAATTTGCAACTTCATAAAAACAGCTGGAAAAAAAGTGCCAGCAGGAGGCTTAAATTCTCTGTGCTCAACCTAAACAGACAGACCAAAGCATTTCTGGACCTAGAGCATATCATAGCTACAAATATGTGTATATATATATATCTGTGTGCATATAGGCATGTTTGTAAATACATACACACACATATAACTGGGTCTTTACACACAGAGGTGTGTATTTGTGTTTTGACCGAACTTCAACATTTTCAGAGCATGGTATTTTTTTCAGGTGAAGCAAACACTGCTCTCAAAAGTCTTCTCTTGACCCCTATCCTACATTCCACACATGCCTACATAAAGATGACCACAATTTTTAGCATGATAATTCAGAATACTCAAAAATGTAGAGATGTACCAGATACTGCCAGATAACCAGCATAATTATTTCCTCATTAAAACAATAAATTAAAACTATTAAGACTGTAAATTTAGCCCCTCTTACCTGAGTTAAGGGTTCAACTGACCCAATGTAGGTATCTGGACGGAGGAGGATGTGCTCAAGCTGAGTCTTTTTCTGATAAACTCTCTCAACAGACATCTTCTTTGAAGTGTCATTTTTGTTGATGCTTTCTGAGTCTTCTTTTTTTGAAGCATTGATCTGATTATCAAATAACGTCTTGAAAAAAAAAAAAGACATAACAATCAACCTCATTCATTCAATCTGTCAGTCTCAAGATATGAACAAATCCTGACAGATACTTTCAATTACAATTGAAACTTGTCATGTAATCTAAATGTTAAGTTTTCAGATGCATTAAGATCAAGTGATCCTCTCAACAGAAAAAAAGATCAACAGATTATATGACAGTTTCTTAAATTGTAACATCTTCAAACTTGAGTGATTTACGAAGCATGATAAAGGAAATTAAGGAAACCCCAGTATGACAGAAGATACCTACTTCCTCAGGTCAAGTATTTATAAAACCCATTCTGTGCTGAAGCATCTGAATTCAAACCACCGAATACCATCCTGAATAAAAATAGTAACCCCCTCTTTTTCATTTTAGTTTGGACACTTCATTCCATGGGACTAACACAGTGTAAAGCTTCTCCTACGGCTTCTCAAATGCTGGAATTTACATTCTCTATTGATCTGAAGCATTTAAACCCAATACAATCCCAGTTTAGAATGCTTCATGATTCAATAAGCTAAGGACTGTAAAACAGAGAATCACATAGGCTAATGCTGTGATTTAAACAGAATTCAAGCCTAATGTGGCTGGAGATGATGAAAAATGCCTTGGTAGAACAAGAAGCAGTGTTCTTCTCTGGCAGAAAGGGACCTAGGAGTGCTGGCTGACACTCAATTGAACATGAGCCAGCAATACGCCCAGGTGGCCAAGGCCAAGAGCATCCTGGCTTGGATCAGAAATAGTGTGGCCAGCAGGACCAGGGAAGGGTTTAGGTTGACAGGATGAAAAAGGTCTCTACCAAAAGGGTTATCAAAGACTGGAACAGGCTGCCCAGGGAGGTGGCTGAATCACCATCCCTGGATGGATTCAAAAGCCGTCTAGATATAGTGCTCAAGGATATGGTGTAGTAGTGGCACTGGCAGAGTTACAGAATGGCTGGACTCAATCATCTTAAAGGTCTTTTCCAACCATAGTAATTCTGTGATTATGTGATTAACAAGTACAATTTTCACCACATTATTCCAATTTGTCTTACTCCAGCTTCTACTATTTAAGCTTTGAAGCTTTTTTTCCCCACCTCTCTCTTAGTAGGCTCTTCTATTCAGAATAAGGGAAATTACCTTTCTCTCCCAGATGCAGAGATCACATTTTGCTAGTTTATTTACAGAAAAGTTACGAAACAGGTACTTCAAGAACCTTGGAGACAAACAGACTGTGTACACCAGTGACAACAACAGTCAATTGTTCAGCTGTGAGTAAACCTGAATAGGCCAAATGAGAACCAAATACTCTCCACTACCCAGTCCTGTAACCGTCAGCATCCAGAAGAAAAGTGGGAAAGAACCCAGGGCAGCCCACAACCCTGCCCCAGGATTACACACAGCAAGGTTGGAACCACAGCACTAACTCTCGGGACTTTTTTTCTGCAGCACGAAACATCTCCCACCCAACAGGGAAGCTGCAAAACTGCTCAAATGTGTGATTAAAGTGTTCTGGTATTCAAATTAATTTAGTCTCCACACTATCATTTGGTCTTCAGCTCCAACTACTCCATCACCACCAGCCTAAAGAGATTAGTTACAGATCAGCTAAGCAAGCAGAAAACAAAAAGGACTTTGCAAGTAGATACAGCAAACATATATGGAAGAGGAGGGAGAATTGTTACTAAAGCAGCACTGCCAAGAGCTGCAACAAATTTTATTTCATTGACGCAGTTCTGTAAATGACGTCCAGACTTCCAATGAGTTTCACTGTGTGTATACAAATATTTCACATATATATATATATATATCTTTCTGACCTTACTGGCTTTATGATCATCTAGAACAACTCACTTATGAGGAAAGGCTGAGGGATTTGGGTCTTTTTAGTCTGGAGAAGAGAAGGCTGAGGGGGGAATCTTATCAGTGCTTATGAATACTTAAAGATCGGGTGTCAGGAAGATGGGACCAGTCTTTTTTCAGGGATGCCCAAGGATAGGACAAAGGGCAATGGACACAACCTCAAACCCAGGAAGTTCCATCTAAACATGAGGAAGAACTTCTTTCCTGTGAGGGTGACAGAGCCTGGAACAGGCTGCCCAGAGTGGTGGTGGCATCTCCTTCTCTGGAGATAATCAAAATCCACCATGACACGTTTCTGTGCAACCTTCTCCAGGTGAACCTGCCTTGGCAGGAGGGCTGGACTAGATGATCGCCAGAGGTCCCTTCTAGCCTCTATCATTCTGTGATTGTGACCATTTTCAACATCACACCTCGTCAGAGTCACCCTTAGCTCCCTTCCTGGTTCCATAGCTCTAGCTGCACTGTTTCACTGCATTCAGCTGTTCTAAAGGGACCCGTGAGTAGCAGGAAAACAAAATAATACTTCTCAGATGAAGTAGAAGTGTTTGAAAGAATGGAAAAGAAGAAATACTTTTACTTCCACTTTGAATAGTATTTCAAGTGTAAAGACCACCAGATTCCTGTTCAAACTCAACTGTTCTATTTGTTCCCAAGTCTTAGGCCTCAAAAGGTTTTTACAGTCAGTGACATACACCATGAGTTTCTATTACTCTACTCCCTGTGACAGCCATGTCTATTATCTTGTCAGAACATGATAATGTATGATTTGGGGGGGGGAACAAACTACACACAAAAATGATCAGCACAACCTTGTTTCTTCATGGTCAAAAATTATTACCAAAAGAAAAACCAAAGGAAAAAAGCAGTCTTAAACTTTATTCTCTATTTTTTACTGAGACACCACGAATACTTCTTCAGTGCACTTTATTTAAACATTTAAGCTTCATTGTTACAGAGCAAGATAGATTTTATTTGTACAATCCTCCAAGTATAGCATACTTTCTATACGCAAAGAATACTCACGCTATAAACACTCAGAACTTATTTAAGGTAACATCCTATTGAAACGCAAGCATAAACACAAAAGCCAGAAAGCATTCCACCACACAAACTAATGTTATTATACAGACATGCAAGTATCAGAAACCTGCAGTGCTTTCATCTGCCGAGTTTCTACTACTTAAAATGCAAGTAAATATGGCAGGAAAGCGTGCGTGTCCCTTTTTTTTAACTGAGCAAGAACTACACTGCAGTGTTAAACTGACAATCTCTTCTGTATATTTTGGAATTGTCTCAAGAATGCCTTTTGTATTCTGTCCTCTACGAAAGATCTTCATATTGTTAGAGCTCCAATAACACTTCTCAAAACAGCACCAGCTGTTGTTTCACGAGAAAACCCCTACAGAGAATTAACCAAGTGTCACAAATGGCTTAAGTCTGCTTCACAGTAAGTCTGGTTTTTGTTTGTATACAGGTTACTCAATTTTCAGAGTCTGCTTTGCAATCACAATGTCATCCATTCGTAATATTTTGGGTTTTGTCTTAGCCATAGCATTTGACTTGCCCAACATTCTTGTGATGTTCAAGACTTTACAACTTCTGGATAGTCTTTCAGATTTTCTAACCCCCTAGACTGATGACAAATATACAACATCTGCATGCACAAGAAGACAGCAGGATGACCATCCTTCAGTCGTTTGGAACGCTGTGACCTACTGCACGGTGGATCCTTTAGAGTATGAAGTGTAAAGTCTCAAGATTCAGAACCCAAGCAGCATTTCACAGCCAATAGTTGGGCAATAAGACTTTCACTGTCTACCTTCAATCTAAGCACTCATGTATTTGGCTTTGGCATCTTCTTTCTTCAGATTTTACCTTTTTTTTTTTCTTCTTACAGTCTTCTCCATTGTAATTTCTGCGTATAACAGAGCATGTGTGACATCCATATTAAGTTGGAGATTTTTACTGCCTTTTTTTTGATGAAAACTGGGTCATGTCATATTCATTTGCATTTTGAAATCATGTTGAGTCACCATGCTGAGTTTGGTTACTTATACTGCAAAGAGTTGTACTTCAACATGTTAAATCTTAATACACATTTGATCTGGAGAGTTTGGAAGCACCAGAGAAAAAAATATTCTTCGCTAAATAAACAGGAAAGTATCTACAACAAAGAACATAGGTTTCATCATCACGTTCAGTCTTGCCGTAACTGGAATAAATATCTTTGGTTTGACTCCTTACTTTACATGGAAGCTTAACTTTTAAGTAGCTCAATTTCACACTTGTCACAAGAAGCTGAAAATCCTGAAAAATGTTCATGTCTCTCCCCACTTAGAGACTTAATCCAGTATTAGCCACTGTCGGCATCTCCTCCACACTGCAAACTATCTCTAGATAACAACAAAAAACCCCCAATGAAACAAAACAACAAAAAACCCACACCCCTCCAAATCCATTTTTCTTTAGTCTGCCCATTCTTTCTTCCCTGTATTAGGTGGCACAAAAAAATGCTCGTTTTCTAGATTGGCAGACAAGCATAAGTGAAGAGAGACATTAGCATGTGAACAATAAGTTACCTTCATGTTAGCTTTGTCTTCTATGCCATAACCTCCTAAAACTACTACATGCAACGACTGTTCTCCTGAAAGGCAAAGGCAGCCCTGGGACAGGAGAAATCAGAAAAGTACATGCCATGTGTCCTACATTCCTTTAAATAAAGTGTAGGATAAGCACATTTAGTGGGACAAGACAGTAAATTTTTAGTGTAATTAAGTAGTAAAATCTAGGGAGGTTAATTAAGTAATGAAATCCAGGGATGTGGTACATTTCTATCACTTACAGTTCAAAACCAAACTACCTCTCCTGAGGAAGACATGCTGTACCTCAAAAAAAAAGTGTATAGGTGCAATATGGCAATTCCTAGCTAATTCTATGGATGACATGCACTTGACTGTAGTGTCGTGTCATATATGGGATAACGGCCTCTTCTCGCCTTCGAAAAACGGCGATGAATACATTGTTCCCTAAACATTTTGCAATTTTCCCAAGGAAAACTCTTGGCTCAGAATACCTCCCACCATGAAAACAAAACTGGAGGGAGTTTCAAAATAAACCACTCTCCTGCTGTGTTTAACAAATGGTTGGGCTCTCCCACCAAGATGAAAACACACCGAAACCCTCTTCCTACAGCAAATTTCCAGAGACTGTTGCATCCCAATAGCGGCAGGAACTAAACCTCTCTATCCTATCCTCCCCAAAGCTGATCATAGGACGGAATTCCCAGTAAACTCACCAGAGTCTGTCTCACTCCAGTGAGAGTAACATGGTCGTTCACTGGCTTATTTTTCTGAACCCTAGATTTACATGAAAATTTAGGGATTTGCTTTCTCCACGTGACTTCTGAAAAGTGCAGAATATCGCTTTTGTAAAAGCAAGTAATGCATACTCGCTATAATCACTTCTAACTGGAAAAACTATGTATATTGTTCTAAATATGAATTCACCTACACTTACATTAAGTGACTACAGCAACAGCTCTGCTTTATGTAGCACAGGTTTGGACATAACCAGCAGTACATTCTCATCCTGATGTCTATTATTTTCTTTAGAAGCAAGTGTCTAACATCTGCCTGTGCATGACAATAATTTAACTGAATTTCCATGTTAATTTTTTTTAAGGCTCTGAAATTTTTTAGTTGTCAAAAAAATGACCCATCTGTTTGGTCCACTGTTTCATCAGCCAACTCATACTCAAGCCCTCCACTAGCCAAGAAATTCAAAAGTTAGAGGTACTGACATCAGAACCTTCGGTTATTGGCATCTGGCAGTACCTCTTTCTAACTCAGTGCTTCCCTTGTTAATGGTTTCCTACATCGGCAGTTTGAGTGTTGTAAAAGTATTCTAGACTCTGGGAACATTTATGTTTCCCAACTGCAAAGATTACTTTGAAAGTGAACAACACAACCTGATAGATCCTTCTGACAGACAAAATCTTGGAAACCCCTTCAGGTCCATGTGTCAAATATTACATTCCTAGACTAGATCCTTCTAGCCAGATCTTGGGGGTTCTGCAGCCAGCTGAACCCACACTGTACCAACAATGGATTTTCACTTTGTTGAACTATCTTCAGATTAATAAATGAACTCTAGAAAGGAACTGTAAAAAAGAAAACAAAAAAAAGCTTCAGGCACAAGTAAGACAACACTGAAGACATTCTATGTATTCTCCTGCGACATGAAAGAGCAAATCAGCCCAGGTAGTTTTGCAGCTCCCAGAACAAAGTCAAGCAGCAATACGCTGCAAGAAATAACAGAACCCACACTGGAAGATTTTATTCTACACAACACCCAAAGGCCAGTCTTTTCTGCTTAGCTTCAGGATTACTAATCACGTTACATTAGTGAGAGGAGAGCCCAAACATCACTCAGAGGTGATTTATCCAACTGCACTCTTCAACAGGAAACAATTCTCCACTCTACCGTAGAATCAAATGTTTGAACTCTCATGAATGTAACAGCCAAGCAGGAGCTGAGGATTGAGAGACCTTTCTGTTACTTGCATGCCTACCTCACACTGGAATACTAAAACACCTTGACCAGGATCCTTTTAACATATACAGTAGCCTTAAAAACACCACAGTACAGTTAGAAGTAATCATTAGAAATCTGCTCCCTAGATTCTTCAACAGAAAGGCAACAGCAATATTTACTTAACAGAAGGTACCACAAAGAAATTCATGCAGCTTTTCTCCTTTCAGAACTGTCCCAACCACCAAACAAACTCTGAAAGTTTACAAATAACATTCACATCGCTTTCTCTCAAATACCAGTTTGCTCCATAACAACATAATTAAAAAAAACAAACATGGATGCATATAAGTGCCTATGCTAACACAGTGATTTTTTCTGGTATTCTTAATTTTTAAAATCTATTATCTTCTGTCACATTAAAGTAAATATGAATCCACTGTTCTTGAAAAAAAAATGTAGCTTGGGTTTAATTGCTCAACTCCTACTACCGCAATATCTATTCTTCCTCTGGAGATTTTATAAATCTTGAAATCTTTTACAAGTCTCATAAATATATCACGTACTCTAGTCTCAATCCTGTAGAAAACTCCAGGAGAAAGGAACACAGGTTTGGTGTTCTGGACATTTACAGCAATTCAAGAGGAACACAGCAGCAGCAATGAGTTAAAAAATCCGGAGCACTGTTCCAAAGCTCTCCCTTCCTCAGCCATGCCACTCATCCTCCCACAACAACATTCCTACAGAAGTTATTATGAAAAGCCTTTCAGGATCGCTTCCTAAAAATGCTGACAATCCTGAAGATCATCAAAACTCTACCCTTTACTTTGTAATTTCAGAATTGCATCTCAGTAGGCAGGAGAACTCAACCCTCCATAAAGGTACCATGTAAGACTCAAAACAATTTCAAGAATTAATTTTTAAATTGTTCAGTGTTTTCATCGTCTTTCTGTTACCTGACAGTATGTTTATCTCTCAACTGGCAAAGAAGAAAGTCTACATGCTATATTCTGAAAGATTTAACTAGTCTCAGGTTAACACGATGCAACTTCAGGTTTGCTTTCTCTCAAGTATCTGGACCACTTTCCTCCCTCCCTCCCAGCAAACTCAGGTGAGAAAACTCCCCCTCAGCTGATTCCTCATATGCTTAAATTCAAGAAAAATCCTCTCCCAGGTTTGCTGAATAACACGTCAGAGTAACTGCCTCACCTGGAACTGCTCTTCAAGCAATTCCCCTCCATTTTACTCAAAGACTGTGACGACACACTTCAAAGTTTTCATGACAATACTGTAATAATTCGGGGGTGGAAAAGACTCTGTTAGGATCACTAACGAGTATACGAAGAAAACACTGCCTCAGCCAACACGCAGCTCTGTTGATGCGCGGAGGCAACGGCCTGCACAGCCGCCTGCGCTCCAACGCTCTCTGCAGCACTTGTTCCAAGCCAGGCTTCTTTTTCCCCAAACACCTTGTCATTCTCGCAGTACACAGCTACCCAGGGAATAAACACCAGACTGAAATGTTCATACACTGCTACGTTACCTTTCCAAAAAAAAAAAAAAAAAAAAAAAAAAAATCAAAAAAATCAAAAAACCCCAAGAGACTGGACAGCTGCTTTCCATTATTTCCACTGATAATGGAAGAACTACCAATTTCTAAGAGGTAAAGATGCTCTGCTTAGAAGATGACCCCAGAATTCTAACTGCTCTTATACAAACACTCCGTATCAAGTTATCTGGCTGCAAGAGCTTTTTTTTTTTTTTAAATTCCTACTTTATCTCAGCTTCTTTTGATTTTTAAGAAAACAACTTTTCAGTGTTATCTTATAGCTCCTATGATTTTTCCATGACAAGAAAATGTTGTTCTTTGCTCTCTCCTTGAAGATACCTTCACAGATTGAGAAAGCTGAAAAGTGGGGTTTTTGGCACCTCGCTAAGGCAGAAATTTGTCCAGTTTTTCATACACCTGTTCTTGCAACTGTTCAATGTCTTAAAGGACCAGGAAGCCTCAGTTTAACCAGGCCCACTCATTCTCTAAAGAAAAAAAAAATAAATAAAAGAAATCAATACCTTTTCAAGACACACAGCTTCCATGAAAGGAGGAATGCTAAATACTTCAACCACAATTCTACCTCAAAAATCAGGAAAAACATACATAGTAGCTCAAGCAATTTAATCCTCTTTTACACTTTTTATTCTCCTTTAAGGTAGCTTTTTTAATTGTGTCCAACAAGAGAAAACATAGATCTGATGTTCAGACCCGAACCTTTCAAACATTTTCTAATTCAAGTAGTTTCAACACTAGTTTTGCCAGTGTCCTTTTTTCTTATTTACTCAAAAAAAAAAAATCTAGAATTGCTTAGATGTCTATAAGCATAACAAATACACAGATTTATCACTAACAAAAAAATAAAAGTAGTAATTTTAAATTCAGTGGGAAAAGGCATTTATATGTAAATTGAAATTGCATTAAGATGCAGAGAGCATTTTAAAACAGCGTTATTAAATGAAACTAGATGAGCTAATATCCTAGAAAAAAAGTTTAACACTACGCACTTGAAAACAAAAGAACTCAGTTCATAAAAGTAAAAGTATTTGCAATCACATTGAAGTTTTAAAACTAGCAGATCTGACCCTCACTTATCAGGAAGGAATTTTTCCATGCTTTTCACATCAGCCTTTGGAGTACTCATTACTGAACTGCCTGAAGAAAATGACAAAGAAACATTTTCTGAACAAAAATTTATTACTAAGAGCTGGTCTACCACTTTGCTTCTGAGGAACACTTTTCTCCTATCCTTACAAAAACAATAAACATTTGGCAAGTTTCATCTTGACATCTTTGCTGGTTGTTAGAACTTAAACTACACTTTAAATTTCAGTAATTATTTTCAAAGTTATACAAAAATATTTCACATGCCTTGGTTTGATATTCACTTTTGATTTGGGATATTAGCATTAAAATCTAGTCTTCCAAAATACCCAGGTTTCCCTGCATGTATTTGAAAGGACACCTTCTGGTGTCCAAGCATGTAATTTTCTAAACAGGCTTCTTCACAGAATTATCCACATTTAGAACTACATATTTTTGTTCAATCTGCTTCTGAAAACTATATGCACGTATATAGTACAGAATAATATTTTTTGTGATTTCCAAGAAATGTACTATTTTAAATGAGGAAAAGTAAGCTTTCTGCACTAATTTTGCTTTCCATGTTCTCTCTATATAAACTAGAATATATTAAAAACCTACTCCTATCCATCAGCTATGAATCACATGGGCTGCTTTTAATTCACTGAAATCTAAATATACATTTGATGACTGCTATTTGCAAGTAGACACAGAAGACAGTGTACATGCAAAGTCAAAAAGCGCTTCTGGAAAATTGAGTCTATGAAAATAAAATACTAGTTTTAAATAATCGTGTGAGGTTTTTTCCAAACCTAAAATGCCTACCTTAGATGACTTATATGCTCCTTTATTTGGAAAGATTACTTTATTCAGACAGATAAAGTAATTCCTTACTCTAATACAGCAAGTATATCTTAGAAATTCCCCACCAAACATCTCAAGCAACCCCCCCATGGATTTTTGGTTTTTAAATCAATTCTCCTCACCCTCAAGATACACATTTCTTCCTAGAGTTCATTGCAATTTCTTTCTCTACTTCTCCACATTCAGCATTCTTTCACCTACACTACAACAAGTTCAGGAACACTCAAGGTGAAGCATCTTGTTCCATCACCAAGCCTTGACCTCCATCACTTCTTTGATCCTGCAACATTCAGGTCTCCGACAAGGAGAAGACTGGACCAGTAAGACGGTGGCAAAAATATTTCACTGGATGGTGGTGCAGAGGATCGAGGATAAGAGGTAACAACTTTATTTTGGCAGGCAAGGCCTAACATCTAAGGAAGAACTATTGTGTCTGACTTGCCAAATTGAGCCACAGACATTTCCCTCTAGTGCCAAAATATTCGGGCGAGTCACCACATCTCGTTGCAACGCTGCTTCCTAAAGGGCACCAACACCAGAAAGGCAACAAGAGCAGGAGGGAATGCTGCTGCCCAGCTGTTGATCTACTACAGAGCTCCAAAGCCTACAAAATGCACTAGGTTTACTAAAAGTAAGGAGTAACATATTGGGGCACCTATTTCAAGCCTGCCCTCCCTTTCGTTGCATAACAGTTAAAAAAAAAAAAAGGGGGAAGGGCACAAAAAAACTAAACCAGCTCTCTGGTCAGTAGAACGGCAAAAGAAAAGCTAGCTGCTTATAAAAAGCAAGAGAGGAGCACTGAAACAAGGCTTGGCAACAACATAAAACTTTTGGGTTTTCTTCCCCCTGCAGACAACACAACACAGCAGAGCAAACAGGAGGCAGTAACGAGCAGTATATGGAACAACCGTTCCATACATGACACCTGTGTCCTCGGCCCAGCTTCAACCCACCCAGAAACAGAAGGCTCCATCCAGATAGAGACATGGGAAGAACGGAAAGCTAATTCTGAGCTTTAACCTGGGTCTAGAGAGGCTACTAAAGAGGTCAGAGGATTTAGGGTTAGGAACTTCAACCACTTACATCCGTTTTTGAAACGCACAAAGTGGTAATAAGCAGTAATGAAAAACAAGGAAGAACTATTTACACTCACACATAGATCACTTCACAGCGTTACCTGCAATGACTTCACTTCCACTATAAAACGCATATCAAAAAAAAAGTTAAGTACTACTGCTGGACTATTACAACAGTTTGTTTTCTGTAGTCCCTAAACACACAGAAAGGCTGAAGATAAGAATGACTTCTCTGGTTCAAAGTTAATTTTTCTAGCATTAGAAAATGCCATTATGTTTCACCAGGAGAACTCCTCTAGTAACAAATCCAGGCTTTTGTAACTAACTCCTAATACAGCTTAATACTTTCATGGGTGACCCTTGGAAATCATCCACCAGAAGTCATTAACATCAATCTCTTGGTCAAAACTGCACTTTCTACCAACTGTTAGAGTGGGTAGCTGCAAATTGATTAAAAAAAAAATCTGTTGGACAAAAAAATGCTCCTCAAAAAATACCTAGTACATTTGACAAATCAGAAGTTATCTTGGTTTATTTTCATCTATCTAATGCTAAATCATTTTCTCAATAAACATTTTCAGTTGATACCCTCTCATATGTCTCCAATTACTGGTAATTTGCCTGGTTACCTGCTAACCATCATTCTAGTTCTGTTTCTTTAAGTTCTACATTTCAGGTAGCTGAAAACACAGATCACTTGCTGTTTGTTTCCAATTCAGCTTGCTTTTAAAAGTAAAAGTAGGTATTACTTGATGCTTGTATGATGGTCTCATTGTGAAATTCACTCTCAGGTAGATTCCCTACCACAGGAAGTATCCTGCCTTCTCCATAACTGCAGAGAATTCTTTCCTAGTTAAAGTGCACGTGAAAGAAAGAAGCAACACCCTACTGTTTTCTACAAAAAAAAAAACAACCAAACAAACACGGTTTTAACTAAAACCTATTTATTTCCCTACAGCTACTCTGAGCTGACAAACACTTTAATTTTTACCACTTTTAGAGAAAAGTTTGATTACTTCCAGCTGTAGTAAACTGTTGACTCACCATAATTTCATCCCCTTTATATTTAAGAACATGTTTCATTGAAAATGCCCACTCGGTGATTTTTCACCCTTCAATCTACAGTTTTCTATATGAGCCGTAAAACTTTAAATGACTTGGTCCAACCTAGCTGGTAGAAACCTTAATTCTAAAGAGCTACCCAACCATCACAGTTGATAAAGGTCATGGATACCGCAGGAAGAAAAGGTAAATCATTTTAGCTTCTCTACTTAAGCTGTTCCCATATCTAAACTGTCTAATTTCAAGTGGCACTCCCAGAAACTCGCTCATCTTTACATACCTTTCCACACTGCCAGCTTCTTAAAATGAAAAAGAAAATTAGCAACATAAAATGCAGTAATTAGAGCCAGAGAAACAGTCCACCATCAGAACATGCAGGATTTCTTCATCCCAATAATGCTACTCACAGTCTTTTCCAACAGCTCAAAGATGTTGAAAGACACAACAGGAGAACAAGTTTGCTATTATTCCCTTTAACAAGACTTCTTAAAAGCTCCTAACTCTGTAAAACATATGCATCTGATTAAACATGCAGCTACCTCACCATCTATTTACAAAGACATACTGCCTTCGGCTTAAACATTCAAGACATTACCCTCTTTTGAACCCTACAGTGAGCAAGAGAAAGACAGGGAAGTTACTGACTGGCTGAACCAGATCCCTTCAGGTCATCTTTGCTCCTCCTTCCTCAGGTCTTACTAAAACCACTACTCCAGATGAAGAGAGCATCCCTCGGCACTCTAAAGCGGGGCTAATACTCTCAAATGACTTTAAAACGGCTCAAAATGATTCACCAGTTATAGAGTCAGTTATCACCTACATCCTTCTCAAATCTTGTTACTTCGCACCAATCCATGCAAAGCAGTAGAGACGAACAAACAACAAACCTTCTCGGCCTTGTTGCAAAGTTACAACTTCTGGAAGATGAAGCTGAATTCCAAGATACAGTAGCAAGCACACAGCTCCAGACCGGAAAGTCTCTGAAAGCCTCCTCCTTACCTATCTCTGACACTGAGGAACTTCAGGTACCGTCTTTTTCAGTTGGGAAAGAAGCTGGGATCAACACAGAGATGCTGTGCTAGCCCGCCAAGACCTTGCTCTAGCATCAAGAGGCAGTCATCGCGACTTTCACGGGACGACCGACAGTCAGCCCGCAGCTCACTCGGGAGGTCAGCAAGTTCAAAACAGCCCTACTGACCCACCCACTCCCCCCACCCCCAAGGCAGGAGGCTCCTTTCTATCCGTTTACTCACGGACTAACCTTTTCCCTACAGCCCCGAGCCCCCCCCGCTCCCCCCTCACCCCAGTCGCAAGCCCAGGGCTGCCTTCTCCCTCTGCCCCCCTCACACCAGCTTAAAAAAAGCCAACCCGCGCTCTTTACACACACACAAGGAAAGCAAAACGATATAATCATTTAAAAAAAAAATTAAAATAAACACCAAACAAAA
>VWZK01007632.1:94110-201290 GCA_013396935.1 Baryphthengus martii | reverse complement strand
TGGAAGGGACCTTCAAAAGTCATCTAGTCGAACCTCTGGGCAGTGAGTAGTGACATCTTCAACTAGATTAGGTAGCTCAGAGCCCCATTCAAACTGACCTTGAATGTTTACAGGGATGGGGCATCTGCCACCAACCTGGGAAACCTGGGCCAGTGTCTCATCACCCACATTGTGAAAGATGTCTTCCTCACATCTAGTATAAACCTATCCTCTTTTAATTTAAAACCATTACCCCTTGTCCTATTGCTGCAGGCCCTAATAAAAGGTTTGTCCCCATTATTCTTATTGATCCCCCTTTAACTACTGAGAGGCCACAATAAGATCTCCCTAGAGCCGCCTTCTCTTTTCCAGGCTGAACAACCTCAGATCTTTCAGCTTTTCTTCACAGAAGAGGTGTTCCAGCCCTCTGATCATTTTTGTGGCCCACCTCCAGACCTGCACCAACAGGCTCATGTCTTTCCCAGGCTGAACTCCGGAGCTGGACACAGTACTCCAGGTGAGGTCTCACCAGAGTATAGTAGTGGGGCAGAATCAGATCTCTCAACCTGCTGGCCATTCTTCCTTTGATGCAGTTCAGGACATGGTTGGCCTTTTGGAAAGTAAGCGCACACTGCTGGCTCATGCCAACTCATGTCTAATTCAACCTTAAGGGACATTGGATTAGATGATCTCTGAGGTCCCTTCCAACCTAAGCTATTTTATGTCAAGCTTTTCATCCACCAGTAGGCCCAAGTCCTTCTCCTCAAGGCTGCTTTCTATCACCTCATCCCCCAGCCTGTGTTGTTACTGATGATTGCCCCAACACAGGTGCAGGATCTTGCACTTGGCCTTGTTGAACCTCATGTGGTTCACATCGACCCACTTCTCAAGCTTATCCAGGTCCCTCTGGATGACAGCCCATCCTTCAGGCATGACAGCTACACTACCCAGCTTGGTGTCAACTGCAAACTTGCTGAGTGTGCACTCAATCCCACTCTATGTCATTGATGAACATAGTAAACAGTACTGGTCCCTGTACTGACCCCTGAGGGGCACTACTTGTCACCAGTCTCCATCTGGACATCGAGTCATTGACCACTACCTTCTGGATGTGACCATCCAACCAACTCCTCATCCATTGAACAGTCCACCCATCAAATCCGTATCTCACTAATTTAGAGAGAAGAGAGACCAAACCAAAGGCTTTGCAAAAGTTCAGATAGATGACATCCATAGCTCTTCCCTTGTCCACTGATGTGGTCATTCCATCATAGAAAGCCACTAGGTGGGTCAGACAGGACTTGCCCTTGGTGAAGCCATGCTGGCTGTCTTGAATCACGTCCCTGTCCTCCTTGTGCCTTAGCATAGCTTCTAAGAGGACCTGTTCCATGATCTTCCCAGGCACAGAGGTGAGGCTGACATGTCAGTAGTTCCCAGGGTCCTCCTTTCTACTCTTATTAGAAAATGAGTGCAGTGTTTCCCTTTTTCCAGTCACCAAGGACTTTATCTGACTGCCAGGACTTTAAAAACATTGTGGAGAGTGGCTTGGCAATTAAAACAGCCAATTCCCTCAGGATTCTGGGATGCATCTTGTCAGGTCCCATAGATTAGATATGTTCAGGTTCCTCAGGTGGTCAGGAATTTATCTTTCTCTTACGGTGGGAAGGGCTTTGCCCTGCTGGTCCCCATCTTGCAGTTCATCAACTCAAGAGGTGTGGGAAAAGAGATCACCAGTGAAGACTGAGGCAAAAATCTTGGTGAATACTTCAGCCTTCTCCTTGTCCATTATTAGCAGTTGTGAATCTTGCTCATCAGGGAAGGTGCACTTTCTTTGATCTTCCTTATCTGGCTGACATACCTGTAGACGCCCTTCTTATTATTCTTTGCATGGCTTGACAAGTTCAGCTCCAGATACATCTTGGCCTTCCTGACTCCATATGGCCTTCCTGA
Source organism: Baryphthengus martii (assembly GCA_013396935.1). Classification (NCBI taxonomy): domain Eukaryota; kingdom Metazoa; phylum Chordata; class Aves; order Coraciiformes; family Momotidae; genus Baryphthengus; species Baryphthengus martii. The sequence continues at coordinate 199,361 of VWZK01007632.1, read as the reverse complement.
CTACATATCTTGTAGAACTCTTATACTGTATTTAACATTAACTACATTTTTACTCTACATTTCAAGTTAGTTTTCTACACAACTGAGCAGTGTCCCTACACTATTCCTAGGATACCTCTCCCTACTTCCACTGCCTCTGCATTTCCTTGTTACCCTTCAGTTTGACCAGAAGGTTTCAACTCAGTCATGTTGAACTCTTCTATTCCTTGCCTGATTTCTTACTCCTTAGGACTGAGAGCTCTACTGATGCATGATCACTACAGCCCAGACTGCCTCCAATCTTAACATCACTGGCTAAGAAATTTAGTTTTATATATATCCTTCATAAGAAAATTTCATTTTAAAAATCTGGAATAGTTTAGATTCTATTAAATAGATCTCCTGTAGAGGAATTCCATGGTAGTATTCAAACTATCACTTGTTCTACTGTTTCTGTAATTCCTATAATCAAAAAGTTAATACTCTTCAAAGTTGTAGACATTCCTATAGTTAAGAAACATGCTGAGGCAAACAAAATTATTAAAGGCCAAATATATTCAGAGTACTTCCAGTGACTTTCCTTGAATTCTTCTTGAAGGACAAACAAACCCTCTTGAAATTGAAATACAAGTGTAAAACCCTTCAATATAAAGAACTGCCACATCACTGCTTATCCATGATTCTTAGTAAATTCTGCAGCCATGTAGCTTAGTCCAGATATAGCCTAAAAGAATTTGAGATGGCATTTTGAAAAGCAGTAAACGTAAGTGCCCAGTTTGGGGCTACAGCGTTTCACATCCAAAGAAAGTGTTATACAGATAACAATAAAAGACATAAAAAATGCCATGAAGCTCATACTACTTTTAACCCCAGTTTATATATATTTACAAAGTGCAGGTGAATTCACATATATTACTTCCAGATTAATATAAAAATAACAACAAATAATAAAAATATTTTAAATTAAATCAAGATTTCTTTCTGTAGACAAACCCTAGAATGCTGCAAAGAACAGAGAATGCTCCAAATGATTTTGTCTTTGTAGAGCAGATCTATCACATAAATTACAGAAACATATTTTTCTAGCTCTTCCTGGGTTCAGGAAGAAATCACCCCAGTTTTCAGGTTTTCCATTTGGATAGAAACTACAAGGTAAAATATACAAGAAAATGTTCAACTGGCAGAGAAGTCTATTTTTCTTGCTGACTAGTGAAAAGCATACTGTCTCAGAAGTTCACGCCATATACTGAAGAATAAAACATGAAGCAGTCAGTCAAGAAGCAACATTCTTATGTAGTCCAGGTGTGCAAGTACACTGTCCAGAGACCACAAAAGAATTCTCTGGTGCGAAATCCCAGTAAAAGCTCTGAAATATGGCAAATTTGCAGAACTTCAGATACTTCTGCAAATCAAAAAGACTTTGGAACAAGATCACAATTATAATAGAAAGTGAATCTCAGCCTAACTACAGAGCTGTTTCTCTCTTACAAATTGTTCAAAACTTTTTCAACACTTGTAGTTTAGAGCTGCAACAGTTATTACTGGAGTCACAGGCTTACTATATTCTCTCTTGTCAGGAAGCAGCATTTTCAGTTGGTAGTTATGTTTTGCTCAACGAGTCATAAATTAAAGAACTTTGCAGAGGAACACAAAGAACGATGGTTCAAATGTTATAACGCATCACGCATTAGAATACCAAAAGGCTTCTGCTGCATTTTAATGATTCATTTTGCTGCTGAATAGGAAATGCCAGCTGATGTACACTAAAGTTAATAAGGACCTGAAGGAGCTAAAACTGTTACTTAGCTTCAAGTATCATTGGTACTCACTGTAAAGAATTGTGCCATTTAGAGCAGTTGTTTTCACTGTCAAGTACAGAGTCGTCAAATTGCTTGTTTCCTGCCCAGATGCAATCCTGGTCTCGGATACAGATGTCAGAGATGGGAGTTCCAAATAAGAATTTCCAGTGAAGGATGGAAAAAAAAGCGCTGTGTCTGAAATGAATAACCAAAAGCTAATTTTATTAATTTATTATAAAATAAAGTAATAAAATACAATATAATCAGCAAAACACAATTAAAAATAATCAGTCTTTTGACTACTTGTGAATAGCATAATCAACTATAATATTTACAGAGCACACAAATGTATTTAATTTCAAGCATTCAAATTAAATATGCAGCAAATTAAAATGCTCTAGCATCTACATATTACCAGGAGTTAAAAGACTGTTATAGGATTGACTATTGCTTGAAGATGCAATGAAGTTCAAAAGATTGTCACAAATTTTCACCTTTACAGATGTGTTCGTGTAGAAGTTTTGTCCTATGACATCCCTTTGAACTGCTTTTGATTTATAATTTTAGATAAGAAACACAGGTTTTCTTCATTTTGAGGATAGTCAAATGTTCTGGGTTTGAAATTACGATGAAGATGCCATTGGGCAGTATATACATTTTTCCACTACACACTGCTCCTGTCTTGAAAATCATCACAAAAGGAAATTCTGAACTATGAAGGCTTAACATTTGTAATATTTATTGCATTAATTACCTTTGTCATTATAGTCTTGTGGTTTGTTGTTTTTTTTCCCCTGTAGCTGTGATGATAATCACTCAAGCAAGCAAAAATATAGTAGAACTAATTGAGGTTAGGTAGAATGTCTTCCTGATGCCTTAAGCATCTTAGTTAAGCAATGCTCCTTGAAGAGTGTCCAAATTCATCACCAGGGATATGAATAAAGGATGAGCAACAAGAAAAGCAGTCTGATTTCAGGTAATGTTTTTGTAAAGAAATGTTTAATTTAAAGAACTAAAAGTATACTATGGATTTGTGACTGATGTTTACATATAGGTATGAGTAGTACACAGAAATTATTCAAAATTTTTATTCACCTTATTATGGTTTTTTGTTTATTGTGAAATGTGCCCACGATTTATTCACTGTCATTTTTATTGAACTTAAGAATAGAATGAAACACCTAGCTAAATAAACATGTGTTGAAGGGTATTAATTAAAAAAAAAAAAATGAAACCACAGTCTGATAGCCAAAAAAGGCAGGATGGAAAGCAAGAAGCAGTTATATTTCTAAACGGTAGGTCTGGAAAAATCAGGACTGTTGGAGAAAGTGAAAAAATTAGTGGATGAAAAAATTTCCTTGAAAGGTAAGGTGAAGTTCAAAGGTATTGCAAATCATAAAAAGTCAGAAGCAGAGCTACATAATGTCGTTTGTCTCATTAAATTCATACTTTCAAGGGAAGCAGTACTAGTAGATCTAGATAGTCCAATGCAGGGACACAAACATGATGAAGGGACTGGACTCTCTTTCATATGAGGAAAGGCTGAGTGAGTCAGGACTCCTCAGACTGGAGAAGGTCGGGTTTGGGTGGATCTTACCAAAGTCTATAAATACCTGATTTGAGAGGATGAAGAAGAGGGAGCCAGACTTTTCTCAGCCATATTCCCTGACAGGCAATGGGTACAAATCAAATACCAGGAAATTTCACCTGAACCCATGAAAACACTTTTCTACTGTGAGGGTGGTCAAACACTGGTACAGGTTGCCCAGAGATATCCGTCAAGTTTCAGTCCTAGGAGATTTTCAAAGCCTGACCAGACATGGTTGTGAGAAACCTGTTCTAGGTGACTTTGCTCTGCTTGAGCAGGTGGTTGGAATAGATCATCTCAAGAAGTCCAACCTCAGTGGTCTAGTGACTCTGTGATCTTTCACAGAGAGGCTCTATGCAGACAACATTAATTCTTAGTCTTCAAAGTAGTACCTTCAGAAACCTCAGTATAGTATAATACTCACAATATAGTGGTACATTTTGCAGCTGAAGCTATTAGAGTCTTTTATTAGGCAGTTTTCAAAAAACTACTCAACTTTGAGATTAACTGTCCACAACTTAGTTTCTACATTAATAATAATATTTTGTGGTTTCTTTCAGCTAGCCGAAGGAGAAGGGGAGAATAGAAAGAAGGGTAAGGGAGCATAGGATGTATGGCAATCACACAAGGTAGGACAACCTTATCAGTCCTCTAGTTGGGTTAATTCTCTTTAAAGAAGACATCTTTCATAAAGACCTGCAACTTTCCAGGGAATTCAGCACCCTGCATCCAGAAGTTTCTGCTCTAATGGATAGCCAAAACTACTCAAAAAAAAATGCTCGTTCTACTGCAGTGACTATAACTGCAGTGCTGTGTCCAAAGCACCCTAAGCCTTCATCATCAATGCAGTGAAGTCCTCCCAAGAATCAGCAGAAGGGATATAGCAAAGACAGAGGCTCCACCAGAGACTAAAACTCCAAAAAACCCCAAAAAAGCCATTCAGACCTGTGAAGATGCAGAGTACATCTCTTCCTCATGGTGTGCAGGCTATTAGCCTGATGAACCTCAACTGCCATTCTCTGCCCTAAAGCTGTACAACAGTTGCAATCTCTTGCAGCTGTACAACACCAGCAGAGAGGTCACTGAGAACACAGGGATTAGTCCTCTCCTTGGATGAAGGGCCTAAGTGGCAGAAAACTAAACCGCAGATATTTCTTGAGCTTTCATCTTCACATAAATTGAGACTGATTCTGTGCAATGTAGATCAGAAGAAGGAATGCAACCTCTGCAGGTAGCACAATGAGGCAAAGAAACCACCAAAGGCACAAGAAAAAGCTCCTATCCAGCAAAAGGAATCAACTGTGAAGTATTCCAATTCAACAGCTGAGAAGCACTGAAACAGGACATGGTCATCCGCGTTTTCTGTGGTCCATACTGCATGGGAGGAAGATGTCTGAACAGCCACAGATCCTGCAGGAAATAACTTTGCAGAGTCAGGGAGTGCATTCTGACAGATCATCTTCTCTGCTGGAAAATGTACACATGAAAACTCTCTAGAGCACTATCCTCCACTTGGCTTAAAATCTAACTTGCAAGTGTCACAAGCTAGCAGAAGTGCTTGAATGGCAGGGGAGAATCGTTATTGTTAATCATACTGGTTAGTCTATAGTAGTTTGCTTTTCCTTTTGCAACTTTATTCTGTAACTACAAAATTGTTTTAAGTGTGCATATTCTCTTGTTCCTTAAATCTTGAGAAATGATAAAGCTAATTCCGAGTAAACTAATATACAAATGAGAAATCAGTTCCAAAACAAGGTCTGGAAAAGAAACTGTAATTCAGTGTTAAGCGTTAGTCAAGCAAATAGTTCAGCATATGGCAAGACAGTGAAGAGCACTTAGGAACCCCAGCATCCCAAGGGTGCCTGTAGCAATATCCAGGAAGTTTAAGTATTCTTGACTTACTTTGCATATAGTGGAAACATGTTTTTAAATACTCTCAAAATTTGTCAAGCAGTAAGCCATTTTCAGTATTGCTGGATTTGTCAAAAGTAATAAAATCTACATCCCACTTTTGAATCATTTTTCACACCTCCTGATATATCATTAATTTATAGAATTATATTTATATCATTAATTTATAGAATTATAATTTATATAGAATTTATACACCCAGCTAACTGTACACCCAGCATCTGAAATTAATTCACTAATAGCAGCAAACAGTTTGATAACAGGGAATAGTTTGATGAAATGTTAACAGTTGTTTGCAGCAAACTGCAGTCTCATGCACAGCATTATTCTTCCTAAAGCTTATCAAGATCAAACTAATGGCACTCACAGCATTTTTGGAAGAATTTGGCAATAACCTTCGAGAGATTTGAAAAAGATGAGTGTCAGGAGATCTCTGACACTGGAATATTGCTATCAAAATAGTAAGCAATCCACAAACAAAAGACATGCCATGATTCTAAGTGAAGATCTTGATAAGATGTCAAATGAAGATCATGCTACATTATACAGATATCTACAGACCCATTTCACAAAACTACGTTAAACAGTAATACAAAATTCCCTGTCATGAAAAAGGTGACATTCTGTGGACTGTAAGAAATGTTTAAGTGTCTCAAACTTATTAATACCATCGATTTACACATATAATTGGTAGTGGCAGACAGTGAAAAGATATCTTATATTATGTTTAGCATGAATACATAGTAAATAAAGATGATTACTGTAAATTCTTTCTGAAAATTAATAAAATAGTATCCCTGAAACCAATACTTGGGATTCCAAGTGAAAAAATATGGAATAAAATGTAACTTTGGGGGGGGGGGAAGTAAAAAATGCATGTATGTAGAAGCAGAACCTATACTAAGATAAAACCATGGTTCTGAAAAATCTGTTGTTGCTCGTTGATGTAGTTGATTCAGTCTGCATATTAAGAGCCTAAAATTTTTTACTAATAGTGTGACCAATCAAAACAGTTTGGAGACCACTGCACTAGGGGAAAACTGAAGGGCAGTAGAGACTTACCAACCATGTTCCCCACAAGGAGGTGGAACATAATGGAATCAACAGCACAGCAGTCCTGAGGTATGGGGAATTTCTACAAAGGAATTGTGTTATGACTTTTTGACCTATATTTATTGAACAGAATGTAACTTTTTGGGATATTAGCTCTTGCTACAATTAAACAGTGGCAAATGTGGAACTATACCAAAAGAGGATAGTGAGAAAACTAATATGGCGAAACTTCTCAAAGCTATACAGTTCTTTCAAACTCAGAGTATGTGCCTGTTCCAATAAGCAAAATGGCTTAAACAAGTTTAGTCCCTAGTAGCATTTTTTTAGGTTATATAGATATCTAAAATCTAAATTAATTAAACTCAGCTCGCTTATCAGCTCACAAGCTTTATCTTTAGATACTTAAATACATCAGTGATCAGGAAGAAACAAAATACAATAAACAAAATTATTATATAAAAAAGACTTTATAAGTACAAGGAACAAACAACTGTAAGTAATGTAACAGTTTTACAGGTCTCAATTATACTGGAAGAAATAATAATAAAAAAATCTAACTTTTTAAAGGTAAAAAAGGAAGCTAGAAGTAATTCAAGATAAAATATCTGCAAAATTTCATGTGAAAGACTGCAGATTTGGGTCTTGCATTCCTTGAACAGCAGTATAGATTTAGACCAGATATAACAAAGAAATTTTTACAATTAGAGTGGTGAAGCGCTGGAATAGGTTGCCCAGAGAGGTGGCAGATTCCTCATCCCTGGAAGCCTTCAAGGTCAGGTTGAACAGGGCTCTGAGCAATCTGATCTAGTTGCAGATGTCTCTGCAGGGACGTTGAACTAGATGACCCTTAGACGTCCTTTCCAACAAAACTGTTCTATAATTTTATAACTCTGCTACTAAGAACTGTACTGGTTTAACTAAAAGCTTGAATTTTCTACTGAAATAAATAGGTTATCTGGGTTATTATCGACTACAATTTTCATAATACATAATATAACAAGAAAATGTTGAGAAAACTTTAACAAGATTCTATTATGATCCTGTTTGTCTTAGAGAATAAACAGCAATAGGGGGAAGAACATAGTTTTTCACTGCTGGTAAATTGGAATCAGTCTGTTCCCACTCTTATCTCTAATTTTGCATTTGCATTGTTTGATTTTCATGACAAGTTTGGCTTAGTACTGGATTCTATTAAATTCTATTGAATTCTATTAAAAATAGAATCTTGAAGACAGTAATATCCATCAACTGCATCAGCCATCACTAAGTAAATTCAAATAAAAAATAACTAACACTTTTAATAATAAGGATGAGTATCAGAAAAAAACCAAAACCACCATGAAAGCCTAGAAAGGAAAGTAATGCATTTATGTTCTGGTAAGGGAGATCTGACTAAACAGCTGACCAAACTGTCTATAAATCTACAGGGTAGGTAACTGCACTGAAAGTCCTTGGTCCTCTTTAAAAATGAAGAGAAATAAGCAATCCTAGGATGTGTTTCTCCTCACTTTACAATAAACATCTAAAAAGGTCAGATGTATCACTGCCTAAACCCACCTGATTTTCTCCACTTGCTACAAAAGACCTTGAGGGTCACTGGCTTGGCTGCATACACGTACATCGACAATTTCTGAAGTTAGATAAACAATTGTCTCTCTCAACATTTGTGAATCAGACTCAAATGTCCTGCCCAGTGGAGGGTTTTCTTCAGGCAATACCAAGTTAATACAGTAGTTCTGAATTGAAAAGCTATAGATGTAAACTGAATAGGGTATTAGAATAGTTAGGCAGGGGCTTAAAATATGAAATTGTTATTTGTACTTTTCGGTTAAAGTGGTAAATATCCTATAAGAGAGATTTGAAACTTATGGACAGATGTTGTGCTTGCTCTTCTTTTCCATTGCTCAAAGAATATTGTAGAAATACAGAAGATAAAAACTTTGCCAAACAGTGCACCAAACCTTTCCATATTTCTAAGAAGAAGTGGAGGTGTTCCCAGCAGGCAAAAAGTCAGTTTAGCAGCAATATCAAAGGACAGATGAATACGTGACTTGCTCTATCCATCTCATGCTCAAAAAATATCCCAGGGAATCAAATTTAATGACCCAAGAGTAATACTTTCTTTTATCTCATGTTCACAGTGGGAAGAAAATCAAAGTGAAATAAATATGATTCAGAAAATTCCTAGGGATTATGTCTGGTACATACAAAATCTGACTTGGGTATTTCATAAAGCATCACACACACCTACAATAGCACAGAAATACAATAACCATTTCCTCAATGACTGTAACTTTAGAAAGCTACGAAATAATTGATTAGGTGAGTTCAGTTGTTTCCAGACAATAAAATATGAAACAAAATAAATCTCACCCTTGCTGCTTCCTTTCGTTTGTTTCAATGTGCAAAAGCTGCTTGCTTGCTGTAACTGAACTCCTATATTATGAGGCAAAAAAATCCTTATGGAATAAAATGCTCAAGTTTTTCTTTATCAGGCCAGCCTCGTGCCTTGTTGATAATGCTCTCTGCTATCATCTGGGAGATCTAAACTCAGATCACTGAGTTCAGATCTCTTACTTTGCGTATTTCTAGGGGCTTCAAAAGGCAGAAAAATGATACATTTAATTGTGAAGACTCAGAAGAAGTAGTGAGAGGCAATGGGTTAAACGAGCAAACCTTAAGAGCAGCACAAAATTTAATTTTCATTGAAGGAAACTACCATACAATTGGAAAAGTATTAGACAAAAAGAATTTAAAATTTTCTGGAAAAATAAAGCAGATGACATCATTAAAAGTCTCTTCTGAATTTTCCAAGCAGTCTGGTAATATGGCTCTGCAAAGGTACGATGAAACACAGAAGAGAAGCAGGGATGATCAAAGGGATGGTATGACTTTCGGAGTGAGAAACAGATTGGGCCTATTCAACATGGATAACACATGCAGAGGAAAATGCAAATAAGAAATAACCACTCCATGTCTTGTAACAGAAAAATTAAGAGCACTCGATACTGGCAGGTCACAAACTTGAAGAACAAAGGGAAATGATTAAAAAGTTTTCACAGAGTGTGTATTTGTTTGGAGTAATTTGTTGTCACAAGACATGATATGGATCGAAAGTATTAAAAAAGAAAAAATCGAGAAAATTAAGAAAAATACAGGAAAATCAGTCCACCAGACCAGCAAGTATAATGAAATCACAGCTCAGGAAATTCTAGTCTTACTAACTGGTGAAAGCTGAAGTAATGTACTTTTGGAAAAATCACAGTTGCCCTGTTCTTTTATATCCTTTTCAAAGTATTTGTGACCGGTTTGCTCAGAGATTGAGCTAAATGACCTACTGGTCTGATCCAGCTGGTAATTTTTATATGATTTTTTTCTGCTTTCAGTATCACCGCTAAATTTGCATGACAGAAGATAAGAAATATGAATACCATTTTAACATAAAATAAATTAATGATTCCATAGTTATCTGAAACATATAGCAGTTGTCATTACCTAATGCCTAGAGATAAAGTCACCTTCCTCTTCTGGCAGCTGCACTGTAATAAGTAGATCAACCAAATGTGCTTATGTTACTGGCTTTATCTCAGGAAAAAAAAAATGATATGTTGATAGTTTTAGCATTTCTTGAATATTGAGAAGTTCAAGAGTTAGATATATGCCTGACAAAACAAAATCATGGTAAAGCAGCTTGATGTTCATATATTTTAGCAAACAGGGATCCTCGGTTGCTGTACATCACCAAATTTATAATTGCATCAGTTTACAGCAGATGAGAATTCAATGTTTTCAGCAAACTCCTGTGTATCTATAAAAGGAGGAAAAGGATCCGTCTCACAGAATGAGATTAAGTTTGTTCAGTTTATTCATGAAGTACGCTAAACTGCCCATATGAGAGATACTTTGCAATTATTTAATTCTGCTATATTTTATGGATATTACAAAGACCTGTACAGTAAGATCAGATGTGTAAGCAAGTGGAACAGCCTAACATGAAGAAAGGAAAATGGAAAAAGGAAAAGTATTCATTCACATTTTGCTCAAGATTTTGTGAAAACAGGTATGACAGTAATACTTCAACAGAAGGTATAAAAAATAGTCACAAAATTGGATGTTGAAAAAATTACGAACAATCTAGTTGTTGTTAATCCAAATCCACAAACAAAATTAACATCTTATTACTTGGTTTTAGTTATTTTGAAAATCACCCAGTCATTTATCTTTTTCTGTTTGATTAGTTTAATCTTTCAGATTTATTGCTTTGCTTCTAAATGCCTTAGATTTTGAAGTGTAAAGAATGTTCCTAATTTATGTATTTTACCACCTGCATTCAAAATTATGTATAAATGCTAATCTCTTTTCCTGAATTTAACACAGTGGAAATTGGGAAGATAGTATTTAATATTTTCTTCAAGCTCAACAGATTTAATAGAAAATATGATCATCCTGCAGCAACATTAGAGTTTTATCTATTAAAAAAAAATAAATCCCATATAGGAGAGAAATGAAGGTCCCTTATATTTCTCAATCTCTCTCAATTATCGGAAAATATCTAAGGGAGACTTTGAATATCAAACCACAGTTTACACCGGAGCTGTCACAATGCACTACTATATTTGACGTTGAAAAGCTGGTTGCTTTTAAGGTCACTGTGATACATATTACAGCAAATTTTAATGAAGCAAGGACTGGTAAAAATCTTTTGAAGTTCACTCATTAATATGATTGTTCTGTGAAGTATTACAGAAGATCTACTTGAGTGTTATCTTTCACCTTTTTGATTCAAATCTAACGAACTGGTGAAAGGAGTGAATGAAATAAAATATTGGGTTTTGGGGGGGAAAAGGCAGCTGTCAAAATACATTTGGAAATTGACTTTTCCTAATATGCTGATGTATTAGAGAAAACAATTGACTCATTGTCATGAAAACTGCTTGGTTACACAAATGAAGTGACCCAAAAGCTTAATTTTCTGTTTTACAGTGAGTCTCATATAAATATGTACATATTTTATTTGTCCATTTGCAATTCTCATGTTTATGAAAATTCTAAGGCCATCTTTTTCTTCATGAGTTATCAATGTATTTTCTGTCACTTTAATTTTATTTCTGTCAACTAAGTTTGATTTTATTCTCTGCAATGGTTCTTGAACACATAATCTAACATTCCTATCCCAAAGGATCAGAGAAATACTTGACGAGTAATTAGCTATAAAGTTTAATTTAAACAAAGACTCTTTCAGTGTGTGTCATATTTAGTCAGTTGAAGAGGAATCTTCCAACTGGGCAACACTGCAGGCTGATTTGTCATGTGGTTGGCATCAGATAACAGATGATCAACATTCTTTGTGAAATACAATCTGTATTTTTAAGCACACAAAATTTAATGTGCTCATATAAATAATACAGCTTCTGTATTGCTACAGTGTGCATGCACCAAATTTTTTATCACTTTACTAGGAGACTTTGATGAAATTTTCATTAGACTTTCCTACTATTATTTAGACATACAGATACATAATTTACAGAATTGTGTAAATCTAATCTGAATTCTAATCTGAGATTGTCTTCATAGGTTTAGGGTGCAAATGTAATTCCTGAAATTTCTCATTTTCCACCTCTCAGTGCCTTCCCTGTAAAAATAAGTTCTTCCTGCATGTATGTGGAGAGAAAAAAGAAAAAATAGTTTTCCAAAGATACTACTACTGTGTTCCTATGAAACCAAGAAGTTTCATTACCTTCCTGCAAAAATTTTGATAATACAGCGATGATGCTCATTTAAGTTATTTCTGAATGATTTCCTAATCTTTTAACAAATATTGCATAAAATCAAGAAAATAATTTGGTAGGGTATCAACTTATTCATCAACCAATGATTAATTGACATCCCGCTATCCTTGCTTTTAATATCAAAAATATTGACTTGACCTTTTTAGATGACTGTTTTGGAATCAATTTCAGCCTGCTTCCTAGGACTTTGCAAAATCTCTAAACCATATTTACAGGAATATATTCACATCTTGTTTTTTATGGCTCTTTGTTTTGGTATACAGTGAAAATCTGCCTTTCGTATATACAAATAGTTATTTTGTTCTAATCTAGTGTTTTACGTCCTATGCAAGATGACCTCAGGCACAGATTCCCTTCATACTTTCGGATGTTGTCCCTGGAAGAAAAGGAAAATATTACTTCCACTCTAAGCTGTGGCTTTCTTGGGAAGCTGCCAAGTACTTAACCTGGACTAAAAGCTCTTATTTCAGAAACATTTCTGGTACAGTTTTCCAGTTACCACTAAATACCACAGGCTTATTGATTTCAGTGAAGCATTACACATTGTCTACCATAATTTCCCTCTTGTTTGACTCTACAGAAATGGATATCAGCACTACTGTAAGACCCTTTGTATTGGTGTAAGTTGGTCTGTTCAAACAGGTTGTTGATTTGATTTACAACACTAGTTTATGAATAAACATAGTTAAATGAACAGGAAGGTTGTCAATGAAAGAACAGATGACTTTATCCTACAGAAAAGTATATGTAGACAAAAATTTCCTTTTCTCCCCGGCTCTACTGCAGAATTCAGACACGTTAGTTTGAAGATAAACAAAACTTGGTACTTGATAATACCTCAAGTCCAAGTGGCCCAGCTACACCACCAGAATGCAAGTTAGAAAATATACTAAGTGATATGACACAAATGCTGGAAAGCAAATGACAAATTATTTTTCAGTGTTTGCCAACAATTAAGAAACACTTTCTTGTATACATGGGTATTTCTACTGAGGATCCCAGGGGGAAAATAGTCTCTTTCAGGCAACAAAACAAATACAGCAACACTTGTCATGGATTGAAGTAATCCTTGTACCTCAACACAACACAAAAGAGAGTTTCTAAAGCAGAGCATGTCAGCAGAAACATATCTCAAGGATACCTAGCTTGATTATGAAAAAAATACAGGAAGTATTAAAAAAAATTATTTGATGCTCTCTGATGCAAGGAACACAAACTAGAAGATATATGAAGGTTATGTGGCAATAAAACCATAAAACATGCCAATGTTAGAGAGTTTCTCAGTGAACCAGGACAAGTCTGTAAAATATTAATCTCTCAGTATGCTTTTTTTATTTTCCTTTTTCAGTCCAAAAGGTAACTGCACTTGGTCTACTGGAAGGTGATCTGTTCTAAAAAAAAAAAAAAAAAGGACACTACTGTGGAAGTAAAAGTGACTCGCAATTTGCAAGCCACTGAGGTCCGGTCTGTTCTCATGCTATGAACATCTATTCTCTCTACCCACACACTGAGGAAGATTATCTTGGGGACTGCAATGTACAAAGCTAAGCAAAAGTTCTGAAGCTGTTTAAGGGTATCATCAAATAATGAATTACGAATGATATATTTAACAGAAAACCTTCAATTATACATTTTTCAAATTACATTTATTCTCACTCACTTTTACATCTCTAAGGAAACAGCTCTTATTTTCATCTCAAGATTTGGTACTGCTATAATGAAGCAAGTAGAACTTGAAGATTATGTCAGTTTTTCAAGTCCTATAGGACTCCCTGCACTGCACAGCTTTTCAGCATTGTGTCCAGAGGATGAATGTAGAGAAAACACAAAGAGCTCCAACTTAGAAACCACATCCAGGTCTCCAGCATTATCCTGTTGAAATGTTCAAAACCCCTTTTGTTCTTTACTTTTATTATTCTTGTCTTTCAAGGGACAAAAGTCTAAGCAAGTGTAATGGAAAAATACTACTAAATGAAAAAAAAATACTATTTACCACATGCAGGACACATTTCATTAGTGATATCAATCTATCTCAAAAAGAAGTAAATTTAATTTTAGTCATGTTTAGTACTTTATTTTAAGTAATTGCTGAGCTAGGCAATTAATCTCATGATATCTTATTTTCAATTAATTATCTACTTTTAAATAGTATGCTGCATTCTTTCATACATTTTAAAATTGTCTATTTCTTTCATTGATGTCAATGATTTTCTTGTCATATTCTTAGGGGGGAAAAGTGATAATTCTAGCAGTTTTTCATTATAAGACCTGTTTAACAGCTAAGTAGTAATTACAAAAGATCAGCTCTGAGAGGCTGATACTGAGCTCTTTGTGGCACATGTAGTGAATCTAAACTGCTCCATTTTAGACTTTAATGTAATACAAAATCAGGACAGTCTTCCCTTCAAGTAAGCAATGAAAAAGATGAGAGGGAAGTAATTATACAATTTACGAAATTTTATAGATTTTGGAAGTCAAGTCAAAGTAAACAGAGAGTATGTGAGAAATAGATACATTTGGAATACAGATCCCCATTTCCACAACATTGCCAAAATATTCAGTTCAGTACAAAGGTCTGTGGACAATCTGAGGAAAAAGACACATCATAATATGCGCACTTTCCTGTATGTAAAGATAACAGCTAAACTCATAGAACAGAAGCATGTTTGAAGTCAGAGACACTTAATATTATATACTTGGTATACAATAGAAATCTGGTGGTATAAGATTTATACCACCTGAAGGTGTTGTATGCTCCCAAGACTACCAAAAAAAAAGAAAGAGAGAAATAACAATAATTACAAATAAAAAAAAAAAAGACTTTGTAAAAATACAATATGTACTAAGATTGAGTTTATCCTTCAACATCTGTCCTAAAAACGTGACCTACGCTGAGCCGTCAATCTCACTTTCCCCAGCACACAGAATGGGATGCATTGGGATACTGTGCCATCAACTTGGTCAGAGCTCCCACTTCCTTACTTAGGATCTAGAAACCTTCAGATCCCCTGATCTCCAGCTCTGGGGAAGGACATCCTACACTTCAGGACAGCCCTCAGATCACCCAGAGGATTCCAGAGTATTCTGTCTGGAGACTGCTAAACTTCTGCAATACTGAAGAACCAGCTGGCTCAAGTCTGGATGAGTTTCTAATGACAGTAATCTCAAAATAATAGGTCCCAGTAACCATCAGATTTTATTTTCAATGTTCCAAATTAAAATTAGAAGAAAAAATCAAACTCCTGATTCTTTTTTTTCATAGCTGCAGAACCCATTTCCCAAGCAAAGCTTGAAAACTATTGATGAAACACCCTGTGCAAACACTTTTTTTTGCTTCTAGTCATTTATGTTATTCTGCATTATTTATTACTTTGTGACCCTGAACATTTTTAACTATGCTGATTGCAACAACCAGGAGAAGATATCTGAAATAGCCTACCTTTTTCTCATGCTTGTCTTAAAAGGGAAATTTTCAAGACAAAAGTTTAGGTAGAAAATACAGGTATAAACTCATCTCATAAATTCCAGTGTTAAAGGCAGAATGGAACCATATAAATTTGTATACAATATATTAATTCATTTTCCAGATTTAAAAAGAAGTGTTTTAGCAACTCCTTGTTATTTATTATTTCACTAGAAAATCTTACTGATTTATGACCAATTGAAATCTTTCTAAGCAACTTCTTAAGGATATCCAGGGAGGTTTTATCAAGCTAATGCTTTTGTGTCCTATGGGACATCTTCAAAGATAATCTTAAAATTTAGTAACAAACAACATAAGAAAAATTACAGTATAATCACTGTAAAGAGTTTTGAGTCCAGAAGCATTTTATAGATGTGATCCAGAAAGAAAAGTGATGAAGATACAGAGAACAAAACCCAACTCAGAAGACAAATGTTTTTCACTCATGGGTATAAAAGGCAGATGGAATCCCTCCCTCAAGTTTAAATAGGAAAAAAAATAATTCAGACATCTTTGACAAGCCACAAATATTAATTTTATACTACTTATTACATCTTAATTAGAGGTTTAATGTTTGTATATCAGTTGTTCTTTTCTCTCAGCAAATTCTGAAAGGTCATTTCAAAATGAAGCTGTGGTTGCTATGAGAGTTAACTTGTTTTTAATAATATCATAGACAACTCGGTAAATAAACTCTATTACTATGTTAGACATTTATTTCTTTAAAGCTGAAATAAATCCACTTGTACATTCCATTGGAATATTACTTCAGTGTTATACATGAAGCTAGGAAATCAGTAAGATTTAATACAGAGAGCTAAGATACAAGAGATTTCTCAGATTGGAGAGGTGAACACACCAGAGAGACAAATACTAACTGTTCATTACATTTTGTGAAACTATTAAAGTTTCAATTTGATTCACTATCAGAATAATAATAAAAAAGAATTAAGTAACACCTTCCTTTTAAAAGTAAGTATTTCTGATTATCTTCACTTCCCTCCTTCCATCATGATTTTGGAACATATATTCTCATCAGCTCCAAGATTTAGAGATTAATACTTCACCTCATGTCTGGTATCGATTTTAGAGTTAGTTTTAACAGTCTTTCAGTGAGCAGCTGCTAAAATCAAAACTGTACTAAGGCAGACAGGAATGCACAAGGCAAGATGATAATCAGGATTATGTGATTTTAGAGAACCCAAACTACAGGAGCTAGACAGTATGCTGCCCACATCAATGGAAAGTTAAAATTGCTTTCAGCTTTTCAGCTGGTGTATTTCTGGTTTTGACCTTAGAGTTGTTCACAAAGCACTTACTATATCCAGCAGAGCTGGGCAGCATTTCTTTTACTCAAAACAACTGATGTCTGTGCTGCAACAGCAGTTAATTTGCAGAACAGGTTCAAAACTCAAATACTTTTGGGTCTAACTTTGTAATATAATATTATTGGCATGTTGTAAAATAAACTTATAGTCTGATGTACTGATAGTGAAACAACCTAGCTTTTAGGGATTGCTGTTTTCTCCTTTGTTCCATTCATCACTGATCTCCTGCTGACACATATTAAATAACAGACTATCTATCATTTTGCACTAACTTAATTTTATTACCTGGTATATATGAAGACACTATTAAAATACGAGCGCCTGAATTTGCTTGTATATAGCTAAAATTAACCAATAATCTAGCATAGTATTAATTGTTCAGTTTGCCAATCTTTTGCCAAGTTAATAGGAATTTCAAGAGCTACTTCATGAAGTTCAGTACTTCTGTTGTCGTTATGGTTTATAATGTTATTCTTTTGTTTTTAAACCTCTGATGTTCCACAGTAAACTTCAATGGCATGACTATTGGTTTCGGCTAGGATAGAGGTAGTTTTTTTCACAGTAGCTGTGTAGTACTGTTTTGGACTTGTAATGAAAAATGTGTTTCTAACTTTCACACTTCCCATTCTGTTCCTCATCCTACTGTGAGAGAGGGAGTGAGCAGCTGTGTGGAGCTGGGCTGTATATTTGGGTTAAACAACAACATTGTTCTATTAAAATGCTTCCAGGCCATCTAGAAAGCATCGTGATGCAGTTTACTGTCATTTTTAGGAACTAAGTATTAATATCTCTGAAAAGCAGATGAGACTCCTTGCTCAGCCTTGGATATTGTAAATAATAGCTGGGAATTACACACCCACCTGGAGTCAAAGGACTAATCATAGAACTTTCAAAATAAACATAGTAAGATCCTCACTGATTGGCAACTGCAAGATTTTAAAAATAGATCTGCAGTGTCTGAAGTAAAAGAATTCAGAACAATAACTGCTAGATTAGAAAAAAAAGAGGTATCACTCCTTCTTTGACAGACCTGTTTGTATATTGTCTGTTCTTTTCTTCCAGCAACCTCTGAAAGGTCATTTCAGAATGACAGGCTTAGCCCAATGCAATGCAGAGGACAGAAAAGAAGAAATAGAGGAGATAAATGATATCTCTGAGAGTCATTGCAAAGCCAAAATAAATCACAGCATTTAAACTGCATCACTGGCACAATCCAAGAAGAGTAGGTAAAGGTTGCACACTGAATTGACTATATTGGTTTTGGTTCAGAAACACAGGTCAAGTAATACTTTTAATTCTTTGTCTCCGGAGACCCATGGGCCTGAACCATGTAGAGTTCCCTCCCAGGATGTGCTCTTATATAATAAAACAATCTCTTGTTAATACAACTTGGCATCTTAGAGTGGGAAATTTGATTTAAAGTCATTGGCAAGGCTGAGCTAAGTTTGATTTCGAGAACTACTTGTACTACTGTAGTATTAATTTTCTATATTTTTTCCCAGTATGATGAGCAACTCTAATTGTAAAACTACCTTACAGCAATGTCACAGCTCTGCCACTACACATATGATTGTCTAGTACATGATTAGAAAACCAAACAACAAAGCAGTGAATAAAACAATACTTAAAACACATTTACTGCTACTTTTAAATACAAGTTCCCAATCTGCCTTACTAATACTTGCTTGACTATATTAGACTATAAACTCTAATTACTTCTTTTTCCAATCATAGGTGAAAAATGACTATGAGAGGAAAAAACAGGGCTGAATTGAATTATCATTCAGCATAGCTCAGATGAAATTTAGAGCAGTAGCAGTGCTGATTATTCTTTTGAAAGAAATTCAATCTCAAAATACACTGGAGGGGAAATAAAATCAAACTATGTTCATAAGAAGATGTCCCAGGACAAGGAACACCTGCCCTTTTAGCCTGTGGTGTCTAATTATTAACAAAGTTACATTCTGTGTTTTAGTGCTGTCTGATTTTTCCTCTTTGAACCATATTTTACAGTGAGTCACACCTCGGATATTTTCTTTCTAACAGTGCGTATGTTTTTCAGATTAGAAAATGTAATTGCTTTTCTGAGTTTTTACTACATTAATTTGATAACAAACCTACTAAAAAGTATCACAATGGATGAACTGCAGGTAAATGATCCAAGAGAGGTTTAATATAATTTACCTACTAAATCACTTTAATTAATTTCAGACTGTCAGCTGTTACTTCTAGACTTTTAAAACTATAAAACAAAACATTTCATTTGAATAAAGACTCCTACACACTTTCCTCAAGTCAATGTCCCACAAATTAAAAACCAAATAGAGAAAAATCCAAGTTATTAGTAGATCACTTCCAGTTTACAACTTAAACCATGAAACCGAAAATAACTAACATCTGTCATCTTGAAAAGAGACATTGAACAGTCTTGTTTAGACTGATTTAGATTTACATTTATTTTAATACATAATTATAAAAATTGAAATTTGCCATTTGGATTGTTTTTCTACATTGCTTATTGATGTCAGATACGGTATTATAAAGCCAAAATATAGAGTCTGTAAATGTATGATAATGACTGCTATTACAAAGTGTGGGTGGCTGTTACTAACAATATAAATTATCATTAAAATAGACAATATTCTTTTGCATATAGGACCAACTCAATGAAATTTTTTTTTTGTATCTACAGTATGTAAATAAACAACAGATGTTTAAAACCTCATTAGTGTGTGTTCCTTTGTTCCTGAGTATCAACTCTTTTGAAAGAAGCTTCATATTGATTTTAAAGAACTGTGTGAAAAAAAGCCATTATTTCAACAGAAATAAATTTTCAAAATTATACCCCAAAGTGAAAAGAATTTGTAAATCATGTTGGCATTAGTAACAGCACATACTAGTGGTCTTGCTAAGTTACCATATTGGCTTTGTTAGACTTAATCTTCTTTTCAACACAGAAGAGGAACAAGATAAAGAAAATGATAACATGAACACAGATTGAAGCTGATACCTTTCTCAACCATCTAAATCTTACAAGCTGACGTATTTGCTTGTTAATCTGTGGGAAATCTTCATTTCTATTAAGAAATGTGTGGCTTCTATTTTATTCTTTGGCAAAAAAAACAAACCAACCAACCAGCCAAAACCAAAACAAAGTGTATCTGCTACCATGGCATTCAACTCTGCCATTAAACAGACAAGTGTGGTAACTCTTGCCAAAAGTACTACTTTCTCTTTAGTTAGGTTCACACATTTGCTTAAGTGAGGATCTGGAACCAAAAAATTTTGCTGCTTCTTTGCTTATCTTTAAATATCAAGGAGAAAGAAACCCCAATGTCCTGATGGATCAACAGAACAGACTGGTAAACGTTTCCCTAGCGGGGCTGGGAAGGGATCAGAGCAATAGCTGGTGCAGGTCATGCACTAAAGCTCTACTAAGAGAAACATCAGAAAGGAGCTTTCCAAGCAGGAGACAGAAGAGGGGATCTGAGCTATGGCATCTTCAGATATGAGAGATCTTAGGTCAGAAATATCAAAGCGGTGAGTCTGTTCTCAAGTGCTGACCTCTCCAGCTTGTACTTGCATCTGGGGCAGACACACACCTAAAGAGACTCTCACACTCACCCCACTCATTATTATTGCTAGAAACAGAATTTGTAACACAGTAGAAATTTGCATATGAGCCGAGCTGTTACACAAGTAACATCCTAGTGGCATAAGAACAGGTAGTCCAACCACAGCCTAGCCCAGGATTTTCTTTATGATTGGGGCTAAGAGAAAAGCAGCACACAAGAGGATAGCAACACGGCAAGCATGTAGTGAGGCTTCTGAAAAACGTCAGCCTCCAACAATTTGCAACCTGTAGACTTTTAAGAGCCAAAGGTTTTGTCTTTGCATTCAATATCTTTTAATGGATCTTTATCTAACGAATTTATACATTGTGCTTTTTGAACCTATGTAACTTTTAGTATCCACAACATCCTACAAAAAAAAGCCCCACTGCTTAATTATGCTATGTGAAGAATGCAAGCAGAAGAATCTGTAATGCTTCCAACCATTCTGAAAGTTTCTTTTCCCTCAGAATATACAGTGCTTTAAAAAAGACAAAACACCTAAAAGCTATGAGAAAATATGAATTCCATGAAACAGTTCCCTGAACATTCTGCTAGCAGTTCTGCATTGCTCCCCAAGAAATTAGTTCCAGAACTGATTTTTTTTTTTAATATTTCTGAAGAATTTCACATTTATCTTTATAATCTGAAAACTAAGAAAATCTATTATAGGTTTCAGCACGTTTGCTGAGAATAATGAGAGCAATTGATTCAACTATTGCAGATTACAAATAACGTCATAATGACTGCAAAGTACATAGGCATAACAAAAGTATAACTAACTACCATTCCTAATATCAAAAGGAATAACAAAGAATATATTTTGTTAAGAAACTAGTTTATACCCAAATACAGGGGGAGCTCAAGAGGCGCTGAGCCTTCAATTATTTCTCCACACATGCATTCTGGTGCCATAGAAGAAATTCCTGTTCAAAACCCTCATGTTCCTACAGGCGCATCTTCTCCTCATCTCTCTATCCGTAAAAGTAAATTTAATTCATGCCTCAGTTCATTAGTTTGTTTTTTTCTTTCACATATACCACCATCTAATGAAAGATTGAAGTTTAACTAACTTACCTGAAAAAGAACATCAGAGGGCATAAGAGAGAGAGCATGAAGAACTTGCTAATTTGAAAATGAAAGGAAAATCTGTCTGTAAATGAGACACAATTCTGGGAATAGTGGAAATCTGACACTATATTCATGTTCATTTATGAATTAAATGTAGTAGCTTAAGATGTTACTGTCCTTCAGCTGCTCATTACTATGTCCTCAGATAAGATCTGCTAATCATGTGAATTGTGAATCCTTTCAGCATCGTTCAGGGCACAGTAAAACACGTTAGCTTAAATAATCTTACAACGACAGCATTACAGAATCAATTTTTATCACCATGAATGACAATAATAAATAAAATTAGGTGAAAAATTAGGCAGCAGACTCACACTTTAACAAGCCTCTGAAAAGCCTCTAAAATAAGCCTTTTGCTTCACACATTCAACTTTGTGCTTCCAAAAGCTAAATAAGCGTACAGCTTTTTAGAAAACAGAACACAGTTTTTAAATTTGGTTAACTCTTATACAAATCACGAAATGAGTACTGCCTCGGGGCAGGCATGTGGAAAACACAGCTTTCTAAAGGACCAGAACACCCTTGATAGCTTAATTAGCACAAAATAGTAATAATAATCTCCCAAGACATTCACCAGAATCTTCTATGGTCTTTATTTCCTGTGCTTATTTAACTCATGTGTTCTGCATTAGATTATATTTTATGTAAGTATAATATAATGACTACCATTGCTACATTTATTTATTTATTTAATTATTTATTGAGATTTATACCTTTGTCCTGCATTTAGTATTTTGGTATGATCCTGTTCAGAAATGTTCATACAAAAATAAATAACTCTCAAGTATGACAAAGAGGTTTGAAGTGGTGACATTTCAGACAAGCAAAACGATACTACTGTTACATAAAATAATTGCAAGATTTTTTGCTCAGGATTTTGTGTTTCTTGGAGAATTTTTAGCAACAACACCTTGTGTGAGAAAGTTTTTGTCATAATTATGGAAGAGCTGTTATGACGCTCCAGTCTTTACAGGTATGATATTGAATATTGATGTAAAATGACCACTGAAATTGATATAATAAAGTTTGTAATGGACTATTTCTGTTTCTTTAGCTCTACTACACACAGAGTAAGGCTACATATCATGGTCTACGTGGGGCATTACTGCACATTTCCTTAGAACACAGATTCGATTTTTCAGTACTTTTTAAAATCAAATAAACAAATTTTAACCATGTGAAGACTGACTCGTGTCCAAAAGGTGTTACTAGAATGCCAAAATTTAACTGTACAGATTGAAAGGCAAACAAGAAAACTAACATTTATTGTCTGGCTCAGAAAAAATGCTCATCACGCACACTTAGAATCATACAATAGTTGGAGTTAGAAGGGATCTTTAAAGATCTTTTAGTTCAACCTTCATTGCTTGAGTGAGAACTGTTAAGGGATGTACAGGGAGTGGATATTTACACGCTGTGTAGGAGGTAGCTGGGAAATAGCCTGGACAATATCACACATCCATGCTGCAGGGAGGTAGAGCTCTGATTACACACATAGAGCACCAAGACCTGCCCAATCTCAAGCTGCTTTGCCACACCAATTAACCATGTAAAATGGCACTAAGGCCCTTCTACAGAGGTAAGGAGATCACTGTGAGATAGTGAACTGTCACTAAAATCCACATAAAAATACCAATATTCATAAAAAGACTTGGTGGTGCTATGCCATTTCCAAATCAATTTCAGTACCATGCCGTAACAAGTCATACCATGAATAATTTTAAAGCCATTAGTTAGCTTGGAGGAAGATTTGTCAAGTTCTAGGGGTAAACTCTTTAAATGTTGCTGTCAGTATTTGAGTGAGGATGCTGCTATTGATGGTGTACCTGTTATAAGCACTCTGCTTATTTGGAGAAAAGAAACAGGAAACTTACAGTTTTGTTGTGTGAGACTCATAAATCCTAAAAAAAAGAGACTTCCATTGCAAAGGATAAAAAACTTTTAAGGAATGTTCTGTTTCTTAAATATCTTCACAATTTATTTTCTCTCAGTTTTTAAAGAAATCCACTAGGAACTGCAATTTTATAATTAACCATGAAGTCCATATTTCTGTCACATAAGCATACGGTGGTGCCAAAAAGGTAACTGTTAGGATGGGAATTAGCTGTTTAGCTGGCAGACAAACACTGATAAAGCCTAGTGAAGGCACGTTTAAGACTCTGCCTAACGTTCCTCATAGATTTTCTCTTTAATTTTTCTGCTTTTTTGACCAAGATGTTTGGGTCAACTGATATGACAGTTGCATTAAGCTGCATTGTGTCAGCAAATTCAAATGGTTACAAGCAGATGATCTTCATCCTTATCAGTAGAACAAGATCTGCTTTGGATCCTGAAGAAGAGTATATTTTATTGCATCATTATTGTCTTCAAATTATGGATAGATTCCCTGAAATGGAACCTAACACCTAACTGTGCAAGCAGCAGAATCTATGTCAACAGGAATTCCACTTTTCTGAATTATTTATCACTGTAATAGAGAAAATATATCTTATCCCCTCAAATAAATAACAAATACATTAACATGCAGAACTGATGATACAGAGCACTGAAAACAAATGGAAATTATATAAAATGATATGCAAAACCCAAAGACAGCAACTGATTCTATCATTCTGTCACTCATTTAAAGGACCTACTTAAGGGATATTTCATACACGGTTACTTTTATCATTTTATAGGTGGTTCGTTAGGATATCATAGGCAAAATACATAAATCATGAAAATAATATGACAACTTATATATGAAATATATGCGAGTGATGACAAACACTGAAGTGCCTTATGGCAGGTCTTGAGATGTACATGGTAGTATTTTTCTCTTTTCAAGAAAGATTCAAAGCATTCAGTCCAGAGACTTTTCTATTTACCAAGAGCCGTTGGGTAGTTCCTTCTCTGAAAAGTTCTCATGACTATAGTGGGAACAGAAGGCACATCACAAAATGCAGCTATAACATATTTCAAAGTTCGTGTACTGGGAGATCAGGCAGTTTCCTCTGTGAGTGGCTGTGTCTCCATTTAAGGTTCAGGGCAAAACCTGCAGAGCAGGATTCCTATCGGCCCTCTCTCCCTCTCCCCCTTCCCTCCCAAGGGAGGATACAAAGGGAAATGAGGAAGGAAGTGCCTCACATGAAATTGGAAGTTAAGACTACGAACAAAATTTAATACGTAACAGAGATAAACAGGGAAAAGGAAATATGAAGGGAAGGGGGATATACAAGCATATACAAAACCAGTTCTGGGATGGTGATGGGTTGTGCAGAGCACGTGGAGCCAGGCCCAGCTGCACTAGATTGCAGTACCAGCAGCACCACAGTCCGAGGGAGAAAGAAAAGAGAGTTGAAACTGGAACTTCCTGTCCTTTTATAGAGTGTGGCAGGGAAGGGGAGGGAATACCAGTTGCCCTCTGACCCCTCAAGGTCCTACAGTTACCAGGTGTTCATCCCCCCCTCAATTTGTTAACTCTTAAACCGCAACAGGCTGTGTGTATATATTCTACTGCTAATAATCTACGGCAGTTTTTCAATAGAAACTGTGACAAAAAAAAAAATTTACACAGTGACCAAAGCAAAAGATTAAAAAACATGGCTCTATCACATTCCGCAAAGTATCCAAGCTAAATAATTGCTTGTGTTCAATGTTCATTCGATGGGCCCAAGTCCTAAAACAAGTAGCAATTTTGTCAGAAACAGCAAGTCTTTCATAAACATGATGATATAATCTGATACATTCAGATATTCCACTGCAGATCCCTTCATTAGTGCTGGACCTGTATTTTAGTCTTCAACCATATATTCCCAACTCTCCAGGACATTTTCTAAAATACACCCATCTAGATAGAGTTAAAACTTTCTGCAAATGTGCAGAAAGTCATTTTGAAATGCTGGTGAGGGGATAGGTTCCTTTATGAAGTGACACACAGCTTACTCTGGCATATGTATAAAATGCAATTTCACAGAAACTTTATGAAATGTGGCAGGCGATTCAATTATCAATGTCTGTTACCCACTTCTTTCATAGAGATGTTGCCACTAGTAATGAGATATAAAATATCCACGTTTGAAATGTGGGATCATGAGACTTGATAAAGCCAAATGCAAATATAAATTCAGTACGCTACATCCACTTAATGGACAATTTTACTTAAATCCTTTGGAAAGGCTGTCATTTGCTGACAAAATGCTGAAAAAGCCCTGAAACTGATGATACGTGGCTGAGGTAACAGCTAAATATCAAATCCAGTGACAGGCACAGCTGCTGAAGCAAATAGTTTAGGATACCCAGAATCTGAGATACTGTTAGTAATGGATGTTATGGTAGAGGAAACGACAGATTGTTTTCTTCTCAGTTTGCCAGTATCTAGGTCTGCTGGAATTGCTTCTGTTATGTTCAGACTTCTGTGGTGCTTCTAAAGCATGCACATTGTCTTGGGGAAATCATGCACAGAGCCTCCAGTAAGGCAGGCTGCAAGATGAGCTGAAACAAGGCTTAGGCTCACTAAGTCATGTACACCTTAAAAAGACTGTGTTCTGAAGTTTGTTAAGTATGAGAGGCCTCAGTGAGCAGCTACTCACAAGCTATTTAATCTTTATTATTGTCTTTCAGAAGAAACACAAGATTACACTACAACCACTGCTGATCTTGTATAATGGCCATATGCTTTGAGCATGAAAATGAAAAAAAACAGCAAAATCTCTACTGTCTATGAAAAACCAAAAGAAGACTTGAGAGTCTCCTATGCTCACAGAGGGGAAAATGACACAACCACTGGAAAGACAACAGTGGTCCACAGGGGTTAAAAGACTTCTGTTTTACTTCAGCTTCATTACCGTATGAGGATTGACACTCACAATGAGTCAGAATTTCCCAGAAAATACAGCAACAGCTACATCATCATGGGATAAGCTAAGTCTGCTGTATTTGGCAGTCTGGGTTAGAGTGCCAACAAAAAGGAAGGATAGAACAACTGGGGAAAGTGACTTTAAAAGTTAGGTGACACTTAAGAATCTGGTTATATAAAGTTGTTATAAGGCACTTGTAGATTTTTCTTTTTTTTTTTTTTTTTACTGCCGTAAATTAGAAACTTAAATGTTTAAGTAAACAATTA
This sequence comes from Baryphthengus martii, assembly GCA_013396935.1. NCBI lineage: Eukaryota > Metazoa > Chordata > Aves > Coraciiformes > Momotidae > Baryphthengus > Baryphthengus martii. The sequence continues at coordinate 172,605 of VWZK01007632.1, read as the reverse complement.
AAAATACAAGAGCTGTCCTCACACGACTCTCAGGCATTTACATAACCTTTTTTGCCTTTTAAAGCTTCTGTACATCTCATGTCTTTAAAAAGCATCTGAGGAAAATTTTTTTTCCTGTATCTGTGCTTCTATTCAGAATTCAGAGTGTTAGATTAAAATCATAATGAAAAAAATGCTTTTGTTACTGCCTTAGGATGATGTGTCAGCCTCAACAAAATGAGGGCTCATTATCACATTTTCTGGTTTATTATTAGTGTTAAAAGAATCCAAATAATGTCAGTGTGAACTATAGGGAGATGCTAGCTAAACAAAATGCAACGAAATACAACAATGAACATATATATGAGTTTACCATTTCAGTGCCATAAAACAGTGGCCAATTGTCTAATAATCCTCTCAAATAAGAATTCCCTTTATTTTACAGGAGAAAAACAGTGTTCCTAGTCATGCATGTTAAGGCAGCTAGGAAACCTGTACCCTCAGCAACGGCCCAGCAGGCTCAAACACAACACACTTCCATCACGATGATAATCAAAATTCAATTCTTGCCTTCAGGCTTTGGGTTTAAATCCTCATCTAATGTGGCACAGGGCCGGCCTTGAGGCAACTCCCCTGTCACTGTGTGCTAATGGCAGCACTCATCTGGGTGTGGAGAATCCTGTAGAGCAACAGGCAGGGAGCACCTGTTGTGACAGCCAATCACCAGGCGCCATAAGAACCTGAGCCAATCAGAATGAAGTGTTCCCTCTCCACCCCTGTGACTGACAGGAGCTATGGCCACTGAAGGTAGAGATTCCACATGAGGCAGCTGGAGCACCTCAGGGCTCTGATGGCCTCTGGCCCTGCCCAGCCCACACAGTTGGAAGCGCTGTCCTGATCTGCCTTACCTCCTTCTGTGCTGTGTTGCCCCACCACAACCACCACCAGTACCGCTGCTGTTGTGAAGGGGCAGGGACATTGTGTGAAGAACGGTTTCCCTCATCTGCCAGGCTTCTCTGCCAGGCTGTCCCATCTACTCTGTGGTGCAGAAGGGAGGCCTGTCGTTAAATACATATCTGCACTAAAAGTGCCTCAATGACAAAGTCCATTTAGTCTCCACACTGTCAGTTCAGTCTCAGATCCTTTTATAAATCCCAATTCACTGATTGTTTACAGTGTTCCTAGTGAAAGGTTACTAGAAAAGGACTTACTATTACCAAGTGATTGCTTTTACTGGATTTATCGTATAAAATTTTAACAAAACTGAGCTCATTGCAAAGTATGCTTTCAACAAAGTTCATCAATAGTGTGGCATCAATACAGATTTTCTGCTTTAGGGCAAAACCAGACTCACCTCCAGCTGTCTCCAAGAACACAAGATACATGTTTGATTCCAGCTCTAAAGAACTGCGTAGATACGTTCTACATGTAATATAATTTATTGACAAATTTATTAATTTTATTTAAGGCATATGGATTTAGAATTTATTTCAATATTTTCAGGGTTTTACTAATCTTTTTAAATTTTGAATTGAACTTTTCTCCCATTCTCTTTCTATAATTTTCTGTACAGTTGCCTCAGTTGCCTACAACTGTCTTCCCTCAGATTGTATAACAGAAGGGAGATTTCTATCACTGAAGACTCTGGTCTTAATCTTAACAAAATCTAACATCTCCAGAAGTAGTGTTCAACATCCTGCACTGTTGCAGCTAAGATACAGTTAAAGTTTCTATGTTTTCAGATTTGAAAATAATGTAGAAAGACAGGTAAATAAGTATTTTTACTCCCTCTTTTTTTGAGTTGTAATGCCCATGAAAAATAGACTTGTAATAATTTAAGACTGAACACCTTCATATTTCCTGAATTCATTTAGTGTCTTAAAGCTCTCATCAAAAATACTCGTCTTACTTCTTTTATACCCTTATAGGGTACAAAATGGCTGATGAATCCTTCCTACCAGTGACCAAAGATGACAAGGGTATCCAAGTAGGCAAGCAAGCAATTATGTAAGAGGATGCTAGGATGGTTACTTCTAAAAACGACTCAGTTTTAAGAAGTTTTAGATTTTATTACTTCTTGGAGTTGCGCTGCATGCACAAGTAGAGAATGAGGGAGAGAAGCAAAGCACTGTACTAATTGCTGTTCCCCTTCTGATCTATTCAGAACATGGGCTCTGCACAGTGCTGTGTGAAGTGAAACCAGAACTACTAGGAGTTTACAGAGGCTCCAGAACAAATGAGACCGCAGTTTTGGTGCTGCAGTGAAATAAGAAAGGCATAATCCAGGAGATCAATCAATGAAAATTCTAATTAGTAGGTAAGACAGTGACTGGACCGGCATATAATTGCCTGCACCTGGCTTGGAGCTCAGTATGGTGGAAGAAATACCTATATAGTTATGTTGAGGCATGATGGATACACAAAATCACAACATACATTCTCAATCAATTAAAATCTGACTTTTGGCAGTGTATGAGCAGCAGAAGTAAAATCTATGCAAACGATCACTCAGTCAGGAGCATATTTTTCATATATTGGAGAAGAAGAAAACATTGGAAGACTAAAGCTATTGTTCTTGTTTTAAAAATGTATCTCTTCTCTTGAAACCTGGTAATAACAGCCAACATAAAACGCATCATTCATGAGAACAAAAAAACAACCAACCAAACAAAAAAAAACCCCGAAACAACAAAAAAACCCAACCCAGCGGCCACAACTGAAAAGAAAAAAAAAAAAAGCTGATTTTGACTTCTGGCCTAACAGCTGGCATTAGCAGACTGTCTTTCTAAGCTCACGTCAATCTGACTCAGTATGAGTTATTCATGCAGTGTCTGTTTCTAGCCAGTGAGTGGAAACAGGCACATTGAGTACCTGATTCCTTTGAGCTGCTTTAGATGGATGCCATAGAAATGTCTGTTTCTCTTCACTAACTAAAGGAATATAGGATGTCTAGCTCAGATACAGACATTTAGGTTGTAAACATAGTTACGTGAGACAAACTCCACTAGTAACCAGTGAGGTACCAAAATTAAGCTAATTAATCATAAAGCAAATTGAAGACCCATCTAGAGGTTCAGTTAAATATTTTTTTATTTAGAGTGGCAGACTTACAGGCTTCTGTTTGCATGAGTGAAGACTTACTTTTAACTTAAACTGAAGGAGGGTAGATTTAGATTAGATATTAAGAAGAGATTCTTCACCATGACGGTGGTGAGACATTGGAAGAGGTTGCGCAGAGATGTTGTGGATGCCCCCTCCCTGTAAACAATCAAGGCCAGGTTGGATGGGGCTTTGAACAGCCTGATCTAGTGGTGGGTGTCCCTGTGGATGACAGGGTGGTTGGATCGAGATGATCTTTAAGGTCCCTTCCAATCTAAACCATTCCATGATTTTGTGATTTTACAAGAATCTATTTTGCATGCAGAACTTTCTGAAGAAAATAAAAGAACATGCCCAAGAGTGACACAATCATTTAGATTTACATATTTGTCATATTAGAAATTTTAAAGATCTAAATAACATAAGTAAAAAAGTACTGTCTTCAGCTTAGCATTAGTGTTTGACTAAACACTGCCCATCCAGCAGATCAGGCTAAGTATTTTTATGGTAAATTGCATATTTGATCCATAAGAAAGAAGCATTTATTTTTTGCACTTTTTGAAGTGTGTAAAGCTATGAGTGATACCATGAAAGGATGTTTATGGGGAGAAAGTATAGGAATGCATGCTTAAAGATTCATAAATAATTTGTCGCATGCTTTAAAATTTCATCACATGGTTTCTGTTACTGTCTATTTGGCACATCAAAACAACTGCTTTCATCCTGTGTCCAAGAAAGATGCAAACGGTATCAGTGTTAAGTTTTAAAAATTAAAATGAAAAGCTAATGCATATTAGGGAAAAAATTACCTAATCAGTTTTTATACATGCTTTTTCAATTCTTGTTAAATATTATTTTCCCGAATCCTTCAGATCTTGAAATACAAATACTTGAAATATTCTTCTCACTAAATGAGTCTTATTAGGAATATAAAAAAAAAGTTGTAGTACAGTGCGAGGTTATTTTGATCAATTAGTAGAGCAAGCATGGTCTCCTAGCCAACTTTATAGGCTGATGATGAAGAGGGAGATATTTTTCTTCTAAAATCACACAGTATAGCCTCAGTGGATATCAGCCACAAAAGATAAATGCTGTGGGCACTCACAAAATGTCTCATCTTAATTAGTAGTGACTCCAACAGGTATCACACATCTTCACTCTATGTTCACTTGGTTCTAACTTAAAAGAATGCAAGTCCAAAGTCTGTAAACACCTCTTATTTCATATGTAAACAATTTGAAAGCCAAATACTTGCTTTTAGAAGGTAAAGCTTCCTTCTTGTTAAGGGAGAACTGGGTACATAGCACTGTATATCAAATAAAAATATAGAATCATAGAATCATCATAGAATCATAGAATCTTTGGGGTTGGAAGGGACCTCTAGAGATCATCTAGTCCAATCTCTGTGCCAGAGCAGGATCTCCTAGGGNCCAGCAGGACATCCCCTAATCTGTACTGGTGCCTGGTGTTATTCCTCCCCAGATACAGGACTCTACACTTGGCCTTATTGAACTTCATGAGGTTCACCTTTGCCCAGCTCTCTAGACTGTCCAGATCTTGCTGGACAGCAGCACAGCCTTCATATGTCTCAGCCACCCCTCCCAGTTTCGTATCATCAGCGAACTTGCTGAGGGTGCATTCTAACCCCTCATCTAGGTCGCTGATGAAGATATTGAACAAAACTGGCCCCAGTACTGATCTCTGGGGAACACCACTGGCCACAGGCCTCCAGGTTGACTCTGCCACTGATCACAACCCTCTGAACTCTCTTGTTGAGCCAGTTCGCAATCCACCTCACAGTCCAATCATCTATCCCACATTTCTTGAGTTTACCTATGAGAATATTGTGGGAGACAGTATCTAAAGCCTTACTGAAGTCAAGGTATATGACATCCACTACTCTCCCTTCATCAACCCATTTGGTCATGCCTTTATAGAAGGATAGCAGATAGATAGGCAAGATTTCCCCTTGGTAAATCCATGTTGGCTATTCCTGATAACCTTCTTTTCTTCCAATTGATTAGAGGTGGCCTTCAGAATGAGCCGCTCCATCGTCTTCCCAGGGATGGAGGTGAGGCTGACCGGCCTGTAGTTGCCAGGGTCCTCCTTCTTGCCCTTTTTGAAGACTGGAGTGTTATTGACTTTTTCCAGTCCTCAGGCACCTCTCCTACTCCCCATGATTTTTCAAAGATGATGGAGAGTGGCTCAGCCACAACATCAGCCAACTCTCTCAGCACACGTGGATGCACCCCATCGAGGCCCATGGATTAGTATGTTTTCAGTTTTCCTAATAGTTCTCTAACCAAATCCTCACTGACCAGTGGCGACTCATCCTCACTCCAGTTTTGCTCCCTTACTTCCAGTGACTGGAATTCCTGGGGGCTGGCCTTAGGAGTAAAGACTGAGGCAAAGAAGACATTCAGTAATTCTGCCATCACTGCATCCTCTGTTATCGTATCTCCTGCCTCATTTAGCAGCGGACTCACTTTTTCCCTACTCTTTCTTTTCTCATTGATGTATCTGAAGAAATTTTTCTTGTTTTCTTTCACTTCCCTAGCCAGACTAAATTCCAAGAGAGCCTTGGCCTTTCTTTTTGATTCTGTACATACTCTGGCAGCATTTCTATAATCCTCCCAATTAACCAGACCCTTTTTCCACTTACTGTAAATTTCTCTCTTCCATTTGAGTTTTTCCAGGAGCTCCTTGCCTAACCATGCAGGTCTCCTGCCTCCTCTACTTGATTTTCTTTATGAGGGAATGCATTTATCTTGATCCTGGTGTAGGTAGAGTTTGAATGGTGACCAGCTCTCTTGTGCTCCCCTACCTTCTGGAATCCTAGCCCATGGGATACTTCTAAGTATATCTCTGAAGAGGACAAAGTTAGCCCTCTTGAAGGGCTACGAGTAGACACTTTAGCTACTTAACCTGCTGTCAAGTTTTACTTAACTGTCTTCAAACTGCTGTAGTTGTACAACTGCCAGAAAAACTACATTACGTTATCTAGCAGTGAATAATGTTTGCAGTGTTTTAGATCTCCCATGCCCATGTATCTTTTTTTTTTTTGCCCAGCACTCTGGTCAATATGAAGCTCTCCTACCTGTTTTTCCAGTGTAACCTTCCATTTTTACTAGTCTTTTGTATGGACATACTCTTTCAAGCAATGGATTTAAATGATTTGCGCAGTGTTAGACCAAGGGGGAAGAAATGTCTGTGTCCCCCAGAGGAGCCATATATTTAATCAAATATAGCTCATAAATCACATTTGCAACTTTCAGGGCTCAATCAATAGGACACTTTATAGTCTGTAACAAAACTATCTGGAAAGAAGAAGAGATATAAAAGGGATGTTACTGAGGGACCACATGCTTCCAGGATTTGCACCCTGTCTGCTTCTAAGGATTAAACTGCCAAATTTAACAATGAGTGATCTGTCCCAGAACTCTAATGCATTTCTAAGTGACGCATAGTTGGCTGATAATGAAGCATTCCAGGAGACCATAATCAATAGTATCAAAGAACAGCAGGTTTCCTGTTCCACTTTACCCTAGTTTGGTGACAATTATTAATACTTTTCTCCTCAAACTTTAGTTACAGACTTTTGTTGTCATGGGCAGAAGTTTTCATGGCTTTGCTAACTCCACACTACTAAATCTCTCTGAATCTCTCTCCAAGTTAAGTCACAGAATATCAAAGACTCCTCAGTGCTAATTCAGTTACATGTCTTCCTTAAGTTCAATTTGCATATTTAATATAGCAAATTCTTCAGCAAGTGTTTAATTTGCATACATAATACTGAATCGTTTCCACTTAAAAATGCAGTAAAAATTACAGAATTACATAGTACTTCATCTAGGACTGACATACATAAGTCAATTCCAAGTTATAAATCGCTGTTAAAATACCTGCATAACTTCAATTATATATGAGATAACTTTATCGTAATTTCTGGAGTATGCAATAGAAAATAAGAACTTAATTATCTCATATTAGATACTTCTTCAAAATGTGTTGCCTACTTGTATGCTCCACTAATGACACAAAATGCACTGTTTGCATTTTGTGTTCAAGATTTATTTGAACTTATTTTCCCTGCAAAAGGCACCATGAGAATTCTTATACTCTGTGATAAGAGCACGGATAACAGAAAGTATTACCTTGATCTCCTGAAGATCTAATGACAGCAGTTTTAGTGAAATTATAAACAGATGCTTGCAGCTGTTGTGTCCATATCCAAATTGCATACATACTCCAAGGATACCACAGAGTGCTGGCTAAGTGACTTCTAAGTGACAGACTACTCAACAGCAAGTTTTCACTCAGATGAAAAACATCTTAACAGAATGAGTTCAGACAGCTTTGCCTTTCATTCCTCTTTGACACATCTGCAGAAAATATTGGTAAATAATCTGGATGATTTCAGGTTTTGAAGACAGAAAACTAGAACACACTGAACACTGAAGATGTGAGAGCTGTTATCAGCTCTTACAGCATACAAAGGATAAAAATCAGGAAATAGTATTGATACATTAAGACTTTCTATTAAAATGTACTTCCATTATTACTTTCAGCAACTTAGATGGAAATTGCTTATGAGGAAAGAAGATAAGGGAAGTTCTATCACAGCTCAGAAGCCTTTTCTCTTGCCAGACTGCAACTGGCTTTTAATATTATGTCTGTGAGGGATCATGTTGCCACGGATTTAAGACAGTTCCACAGGCTAAAATTGTTAAATTGAGGTCCTGGATGTGAGTTGGTCTTTAATGGGTTTAAATACTTATCCTTTTAAATCAGAACCTTAAATAATCTTACTTTAAAGGAAGGTGGGAGAAAAAGAGAAGTTACTAATAGCCAAGTAACCTTTGACAAAATTTAATGCCAAATTAATCTATTTCAGTTTTAATAAACTCTCTAGGATGAAAGGTACCAAGATCTCACTGGTTTCAGAAACCTCCTTAGGTATCTCCAGAAGTAACATGAAAAGTATCTCTTATATTGCAGGTCCTATGGCTAAGACAAGTGAATCCTTTTGTGAAGTCTGTAAAAGATTATTTTTTTTATTTTGAGAACTTCTTTGTTTTGTGACCAAAGATTCAGGTAGAATAGTAGGATACTGAAGAGGCAAGCTGAAAAGATTTGAACTCCAGAAACCAACTGTTTGAATTCTGCTTGACATCCATATTTTAGGGACTAATCAGAGCTTAAATATATATACACTTAACGCTAAGTCCAAGTCTTTAAAAGATATTTTGTTACATGGAGTCTTTGATTTCTCATTTATGGTGTGAGGAAAATATGTCTGCTAAAGTTTTTTTTATGCTGTTCTGCAGACCTGATGGGTGAGTCATGGCAAATATGATCTGGTGCCAGGTGGTCACCTTCCAGACAAATCCTCTTCCTGTAGATGGAAAATATGGTGTATAATAAAATTACCACACTTATTTATTTTCTATCATAATCAGAATCCTCTGACATAGTCATACATTAAAACGTTGGCAATAATGTCTTTCTGGTATTCCAGGGACAGCAGTTGGATGGACATACAAAGGCCTGTCCACATGATCTTGTGCACAAAAATACTTAGTAATTCAATTTCTATTCAAAGTTGGCATAATATGAATCAGATCTGGTCTTCAAGGCATGATACTGCACTAATGCACACAGATGGTAGCCAGTTCCCCACATGTGTGAATTCCCATGGTAATAAAATAATATTATTTATGATTTCCTCACACACTACTTCAAGACCAGTGATTTCTCATATTAAGTTAGAGCATGACCATCTGTCACTGTTCATAAGGACATGTGTAGAGTGGAGCAATAGCGCAGCATCTGGTAAAAATATAATTCAAAAGGCCAATAATGTATACATAATCTGGAATACAATATGATAGAAGTTATTGTATCATGAAACAGACATATATTCTAGCAAGATAAGTAACACTTACACTGTAGAGCCTGGATTGTTTTCTGACTGTAAGATTCTGAAATTTGTACCAAACCAGATAATCTCTAAACTTAGATTTTTTTCTCAACAGAAATCAAATATCAGAGTTACTATAGGTTTCTTAGTGTGTTGAATATACACTGAGTACCTGATTTATAAGAGGATGTTTTCTCTTATATTAACCAATCACCAAGGAAAAGTGCACCAAGATAATTTTTTTTTTAATTGTGCGTGCAACTGATTCCATTAAAACAGAAGGAAATTGCCTTTATGTAATTACTAGACTGATAGGCACAATTTTTATTAATAACAAGTAGGATTTGTTGCCAAGAATGAATTATGGATGCTTGATGCATATTAATAGAACTGATATAGAAAAATACATATTTTTAAATTGTTCAGTGCAAATGAACCCTCACATTTCTTTGGCATATTATATACTGAATTTTCAAATTCAAGTAAGCATTCCCTTGAGGAAAGAAATTTCCTTCTGGGAGAATAAAAGAAGAAAAAAATCATTGATAATGTACATGAGCCTGTTTCAGAGAAATAAAATTCAAAGTTTGTGTTCTGTGAAAACATAATGAATAGGATCCTTGAAAACACACGGAGTAGCTGTGTTGGTCTTAAATACTGGGAAGTGAATTTAAAGCTGTTGCACAGAAATACCTGTATCCACAATCTCAGGTTTATATTCCCAAGCATTCTCATGAGAATGAATTTGTGCTGACTGTCTTGTACTTAGGCAAGGACAGTTGATTCTGCCCATGAAAACAGCCTTTTTGGAAAAGCTTGATTTTTAGTGTCCTGTGCTATTTAATAACAGCTTCTTTATCAAGCACTGAACTTGTCAGATTGCAAAAGAAAAAAAAAACAAACCACATAGTAACTGAAAATAAGTCTCTTGCAGAGCATTCATGGAGCTGCTTTTAGTGTTCTAAAGTACTCTCCCTAAGGTACTCCCAGGAATAGGCTTTTACTGTAGTAAATTATTGTTAAGTTTATTTGATGGTGGAGGCAGGGATGCTCTTCACTTCCTTATCTCATTGTTCCTTCTTTCCTCAAACGCATTCTGTGTAGACTGAGAGACAGTCCCATTCTTTCATTTGTGACAGCCTTTTTTACTTTTCTTTCAGCATATCTGGCTTTGTTATTTCTGCCCTTACACTGAACAATGTCTGTGCAAGTATCTCTTCTACTGCTACCACAAAACAACTGAATAGTCGACTCCAGGAAAATAATTCTGCAAAGCTACATGACATCATCTTTCTCCAGAACATATCTCTTTCAAGTCAAACTCTCTGGAAATTGATCTCTTTCTGTGTTCTTTCTTGGTGAGGATTTTTTTTTTTTTCTATCTTTGATTCAGTTTTTAATCCACTATGTATAGCCAAAGAAAATAATTTCTGTAGTCTCACTAGAGTCTTCAGGCTATCTCAGAATATATGTGTTTCCCTTCCTCCTTAAATCCTTTCTCTCTTTCCTTTATTCTTATTGTAGATCTGACGTGACATGTGCAGAGCACTAAGCGAAGCTGGTTGGTGGATTCCAGTCTCTGCTGTATCGTATGTATGATGGTCCAGTGGTCACAAAAGCAATGCAAATAAGTAGCAAGATATTGCAGAAAACAGCAGAAACCCACAAAGTACAGGCCATAGGTTTTGTGGTCAAATATAGGATGAGGAAAACACAGTAATTGCTAATCTCAAACTGTAATACAAATGTTTTGATATACTTTCTGAAATAATGTCAGGGTGATAACAGTGAAGTTATTCAGTTTTTTATTAAAATTCTCCAATAATTTCCTAACATCATCTCTTTAGGACACCAATATGTTAACAAAATTTCAAGCCCAGATTTTCATGAAAATTTCAATTTCACCTTCACCATACTGCATTACTTTTGAAGATCACAATGACTATTATTTCAATTGAGCTTCAGGCTCTTTATAATACTATATTACCTTTTGAAAGCATCTGATCTAAATTATCAGACAGCCTTGGATTAGAAAAGGAAGTAAATAAGGACCTCCCAACACTACATAGTGAAACTTTGTGGTTTTATTCTAAACATGCTGTTGTCCAAAACCACTAATAAATTAGTATTTACAAATATTGTGAAGATATTTGTAGGTTAGCCTTTTCTCAGTTTTTGCTTTCATTGTTATTTTTCTGAGTAGTTATTTAATAGCTTTGTTGACATACCTTCACTCTACTACAAAGTTTTACATTTTCTGCAAGAGTAAAAATAATTAATTATAGCATAGAAAATACAAATGGAAGCAATAAAAATAAAGATAGTTTGGGGGTTTTTTACACCCCCAAAAAAGAAGAAACTTATAGCTTATAACCAGCTTATTATTATTTTGGGGAACAAAATCAGAAAAGAAATAAGGATGTAACACCAAAATTGTGTGGTCTCTAACACAACGCTAAGAAAGATAAAAAGAAACAATGTTGATCGGGTTCAGTAAGAAGTGTTCGTATTATTAGCAAAGATACTACTTTAATGAAATTTCACAGTAGATGCCTTCAGTATTTTTATCCCCCATCTTTTCTTTTTTGTTTTAGTAGGCATACATTGTCTGATCACATCTTCTTTTAGAGACACGTAAATCAAATGTATGGAGGGAAGATACGTTGTTAGGAGAGCTCCTTTTAAAGTGTAGAATGAAAATAGCCAAAATGAGCATAGATAAATGAAGATATTGCCAGAACTTATAAAAATCCTTATGTCACGCACAATTACTAAGCCTTATTATCAGTAAGCTTCACCACTACTCACAGAGTTAGAGTCCCATATACTTTTGGTAAGTTGTTTATGTGAAAAAATATATATAGCAATACAACAGTATATTATTAATCTGCTGCTTCTGAGACTGTAACAACTCAGCAGGATTTCAGCGTACCACTACGGGATCCAGAAGAAAGAATGAAGAGTGTCTCTGTTCTGGAAATGCAGAAAATGTATGATGTATTTTCAGAGGTAACAGAAAATGCAGACAAATGCAGGAGTTGCTAAGCTTCCTGCTGAAACCTCATTTTAACAGTAAAAAAGTAGTAGACGACCTCAGCACTACATAAGACGGTAACATCAAAGGCTGGAAGAGTTTGTGCAATTGTCAGGTATAAAACATTAGTTTTCTTCCTCACATAGTTCTGGGTTTTTATTAGCATACTCTGTGTCCAAGATTTTTTCTTTATTCTTATAAAATACCTTCAGCTGGTTTAAGTATAATTTCGATGAATACTTTTCTTTAGATTTCTTTATTTCATTTTTCATTTTCTAGATTAGTATTCCAAGAACATTTACAATGTGGAGCTGCCCTGTCACACAACCTCAGAAATCTGTCCTGCCTGCTGTTGTGACACAGTACAGTTTCTTTATGCTGTTCCTCCCTCCTTTCCTTAAGTGACATCAACTTCTTAGCATATCTAACAGGGACCAAATGCTTAATCACCTCCCTAATGTACCTAAATACCTGCAAAACTAACTCTTTGTTGTTTTACAAACAGAACAAGATAACAAAAAATAAAGCATGGGTAACACCTGCATCAAACACATTTTGAGCCAATATTTTATTTTGAATCATAATGTTCTGTTTTGGCAGAATTTATTGTTAATCTTCCTTTTAAATCTTTTGTCTCCCCAGCAGCTCTGGATAAATTTCAGACCCTAAAGCATCAGCATCTGGATTATTCATGAAAATGTTCAGGCTTTAAATCTAGGCTGACAGTCTTCCCTTTATTCTCAACTGCACCCAGGTTGGTCTCCAGAAATGTCAAAAAATGGGAGACTGATTCTGATCACCCAGAACTGAATGACATCTTACCATTTCCTGTCTTGAGTCTGTCTGGATCCTTCTTTAAAGGAAGAGATTTATGCACTCTGTTGGATTTCAAAGAGGAACCAATGAAATGTCCCTCTGTATTCATTTTTTTTTAATGCATGAAAATCATTGCTTTTCTGCACCTTTTCTTTATGAGTGATTTAAAACACTTTTATATCAAGAGCAGGATTAATATAATATGATTTCCCATAAAACTCCTATTTAAGAATCTCCAGGAACAGAGAGGGTTGCATACTGAAAGTAATGTGCTCTTAACATGACATTTAATGAAGTACACAGGTATTTAGCAGGAATATTCCCATCTTATGATTTGTGGGTTTTTCTGTTGTTTGGGGTTTTTTTGTCTATTAAAATAACAACTCCATAATGTAAACCTCTGACAAACCTGTAGTGATAATAAAACTTTTTTGTTTTGCAGCTGTGCTGCAAAAAAACAACCCCGTAGCATACTCCCTGTTATATGAGAAAAAGTATTGAAAAGATAGATGCCCAACAGGGACTAGGCTTCTGCTATTCAACTTTAAAAGAAGCTTTAAATGCTGTACTTTGCCACATTGTACATATTTCACTCATACAAATTCTTGGTTGATTTCTTGCTTTTTACTTTGCTGAAGTTCACCAGTTGCTGAAGAAGATTGTTGATATGAATAAAAAGAAAGAGTCGCTACAACTATGATTATTTCCATAAGATAGCATTAAGAATAATGCCATGTGTTGGAAAACATTTCTGGAAGTCAGATGATTCTATAGTTTTCTATTCTGATTGGTAGAGGCTAACAGGATTCTTGCCTGTACTTTCTTGGTTTCATTTCCCATATTTGCATATTTTGCATTGATTTCAACATACAAGGTATTTGTTTATTTATCTATAAATTATTCCTATTTTTGTCTTGTCTTTTATAGGGCTAAGGAATCCGTTAAGAAAAATTCTTGATACAGGGCAATACAATTCACATAGGAAAATGTGTTTCATTTATGGAATTTCCTGTCTTAAATATGAATCTAACAGAAAATAGGAATATGACAATAATTTATGTTTGGGCAATGCCTCAACGCTTTACTCTTGTTTCATGACGTATGCAGTATTTTCAGTAATTCCACTAAAGGACAGGGGGCCTGGCCTCTACATGCTCCCTAGCTTTCAAACCTCCCACACATTCTGCACAAAAATGATCTATACACTTGTAAAATATAAGTATGTAAAAAGTGAGTAAATAAGTATATTGTGTTACTGAAAAAATTCGCTTTTCAAATCCTGAATTTCCTGGATAGCTAAAATGTTTTTGCTTTATAATTACTTGTATATTTTATCACTACAAGCTGTTATTTAAAAAATGTAAAGAAACTACAGTGGTGGTAAGAAAAACTCTCTATTTGTATTATATAAGAGAAGCTGACTTCTTTTCCTCAAAGGGAGCTTTGCTGTCTTGCGGAGCCTCAAACCAGAGACTGACTAACATTTAAACCATACATTTTCCTTCCATTTAAACAAAAATAGTTTATATCACACACACACAAGCAGCAGCGTTCCATGAAGATTCATGAAAAGAAATGTGTCAGGCACTCTTCATTAGAAAAAGTGTGAGGTTTCATGCTTAAGTCAGAGTTTTATGCTTAGGCCAGAAAGCAGCAAAGCCATTTCCTCTGTAACCTCAGGTAAGCAGCCAGTGTCCTCCTGAAATGACCACTCCTCTTTGGGAGGTGACATGAAAGGATCTGCCTGTTGGCATGGCCCTGAGCAGGATGCTTTAGTGAGATCCCTGAAGAATCTTGATGTTCACTTCACATGCTCAGATGAAGCTCCTGAGAGCAGCCTGGGAGCAGACTGGCAGCTGCACACCTGTGTATGCAGGAATGAAGAAAACCTCTCTGTTTTCAATCGCGGTATTCTTCAAATTAAAATGTCAAAGTAGCACAATGTACCATTATTCTAACCAGTAACATAGGTGATTTCACTGATGAAAGACCTAACTAACTATTCTTTATTCTGTGCTACGAAAGCAAACCTGATCTTCCATGTCTCTTTCTTACAGGGTATGTAATAAAACTCAAAGACATTATTTAATATCTCACCTGCTTCATTACATGGTATTGCCCGCAGAAGAACACAAATCAGGCAAGCTCAGAAAATAAGCATTGCTGTACCGCCTGGGGAGACACATAACATTTCCGTAGATGACTTGATTATCAGCAAATTAGCACCAACAGAACAAATGGCAGCAATTCAGGCATTACTGAAAGAAGGTGTTTCCAGAAAATGCCATAAAGGGAGAAGTAAAGAAAGAAAAAAAGTGAGCACCTATGAAGCAATGGTTTTCTCTGAATGAAAAATGACTCCAAGGAGCTGGGAGATTAGCAGCTGAATAGGCTGAAAGCTTTAGAAACAGTCAATTTTTATACCAACATTTTCAATGGGAAAATGAAGGGAAGAAGGCTTGTTCCTTACAAATTCTAAACTTGACATTATTTCCTTTTCTAATATCTGGTCTTGACCAAAATAGTGTTTGTTATCAAACTGTTTCAACTCTCTTAAAAATTACTATGACAAGAAAGCTTTCATTTCACATTAAAGAAACAGTGATTCAGGAATGCCAAAATTTCACAGGTCTGATCTGAATGAGGAGACAAAGAAGTTTCTACTGCCTTTATCAATTGTTTTTTCCCAGAAATAAAATGATAACATCTTGAAAAGTGCTTATCCATGCAAGCCTCTACAACAAAATGCTACCTCATTTTTAATAATATCCAAATAAACCCCCCAAATTTAAACAATACTTAATTATTTTAAATGGCTCATGACCAGATGTGAATGGATGTGATTACAATATGGAAAATGTACTGGCAAATTAACAACTATTCAAAAATTTTCTATCACTATTAACTGTTTTCACCATAAACTTTCAGAGCAACTAGTGCCCAGCATAATGTTCCATAACGTGAAATATATGAACATTCTATTAAGTAAGAGAACTTTATAGCTCTACAGTATAGCCTATAGCAGATGATTCTATAGATGTTCTGAAGGTCATGGTTTGGGGGTGGGTGGCAGTTGCAACAATAAATAGCTTTACAGAGACTAGAACACCAGTTGTTAGAGTCAGTTAGCACTTTGAAGAGCTCTTTACCTATCTCAACAAGCTCCTTCCTTCTCGGTATCTTCCCTCTAGGTATAACTAAGGTGTATCTTCAGCAATCTTTTAAGCACATTTTCAATCCAGTCTTAATAATTATAGAAAACTGCCACATTGTTTTAAAATTTCATTACATCCTCTAGAAGGGTTTGCGATGTAGGTTGTTTTTAATTGATAAGCTACATAAAGGATAAAACTAGGAAGAGAATGGATGGATCCTAATTCAGGACCTCATGTAGCAAAATATCTGCATCCTTAACACTGAGCACATGAATCACATAGATTTCTTATGCTCTTATGGTTAAATACATGTAAAGTTTACTTCCTCCACTGGATCTGGGACCCAATTTCTAAATTAGACAAAGACATAATATTAAATTATATTAAAGGTCAGTTACACTGACACTTGCTTTTCAGGTGGTAACATTCTACAAAACTGTTTATGAGGGCAGAAGAAGGATTAGTCAAAAATTGCTTCACCGCTTCCTTGTGAGCCCAGCTGTTCTTCCCTCAAAATCCCATTTTCTTTCATTTCAAAAAAACTTCAGCAAATTAACTCACATTAAAATAAAAACCTGATATGTAGTAACTGATAAAACAAGATGGCATCACATTGAAAGTATTTAAGAAATCTTTAAAAACTTTTTCAGAATTTTGTGAATTAAGAAGGAAAAACATAGGGACCATATATTAAGTCCGGCTGACTGTGCAGCTAATGTGATTACTCACAGACGCAGGGTATTACGAAGAGTTAACAAGTTACACTTCTCAAGGTTTGTCTAGTCTCATATCAAAATGTGTGATTATATCCATGAGTGAAAGTGCAGAGAAGAATGTAAAAGTTACTTTGAAGAATTCCTTCTTGCATTGCTCATCAAAATAGTACTTCTGTTAGATTTTGTTGTATCAAGTAAACTGTATAGGAATGGCTAGCCATTTCAGCAGGAACTCTGGCAAAACAGAGAACATGGAATAAGACTGTCCTCTGTTTCTTTCTGGGTACCTCAAACTACGACTTGAATGTGGAGATGAAAGCACACTTGTCCTTCCTCATCCACACCTCTTTATATGATTCCCACTTCCTCATCCTTCTTTTTGACAAAAGTTGTCACAAACTTGTTTTAAATCATATACACAGTATAAACATTACTAAGGAAATAAATAGATCTATGACCTATTGGAGACATGAGATCATTCCAAATATGGCTGAAAGTGTTGTCCAAAATCCGTATTTGTTATCCAGTGTGCAAATAAACCAATTCTCACACACTCAGGAGGGACATTGCTTCTTTATTTCAGAGTTGTGCAAGTTTGGGTGCTAGGTGTTTTTCCACAAATCAAGCACGCCCAGCAGGACTATTCATGCTATATTTATACACAAAAAACTGCATAACAGTACCCTCCCCTCTACAATAACTGGTCACATGCTTACGTACGATTATAATTTCTGCTGTGTCGTTCTGCTTCCTATAGCGCATGATCAGGGGAAGGGCCTTCACCTAGGCAAAAGTGTTTCTAACTTGTGGGTGTGATTTTTAGTATTATAAGAAGGCAGTTCATCTACACGGACTGTAAATTCTCTTGCAAATTGGTGCTATACATGGAACACTCTAAGATACTGCTCGGAGGTAGTCAAATGTCCCTTTGCTCCTGGGCCCTGGTGTTCTTGCTGTTGTTTGATGTTTTACATATAGACTGTCAATCTTGTACAAGCACTGCAAGTCTAACTGAGCCTTTGTTCATAGATCTGACCATGAAGAAAATGCAAAATCCTCTGATCCTATATCAAAACCACAGAAACTGGATCATTTACATGTATTTTCAAAATCAAATACACAAATACAAAAAAAAGCACCTAAACTTGTCTGAGATGAGTGATGCTAGTTAATGAAGAATGCTAGAAATGTTAAGTTAGTAACAATGTCTAGAACAGCTGCTAGTAAAAGAAACCTCTAATGTTTGGGGTGATATTATCAAGTATTGCTCAACAAATCAGGAATTCAACAAGTGTATCCCAGGGAAGAAATTTAGCATAGTCTCCAGATGGGACTGCTGCAAGACAAATGCCTGTAACAACCTCCAATTTTACTCCTGGTTTTGTAGCTTTATCAAAGGAGTTGACCTTTAAGTAATGTATAGAATACACACAGGCAACATACCAAATTAAACAGATTTCCTGTTTTTTAACACATGACATTTAAGTATTCTTTTTATTGAACAATTTATAAAACTTTTACAGAATACTAAAAATTCTGGAGACTTTAAAAATGTTAATCTTATAATTAACAGTCAGGGACATACTTTCTTTACACATGCATGACAATGATATTCCAAACCTATTGCTATGAACTTTACAGTAATAGGAGAACCATCTGCCTTCATGCTAAAGCAGAAGCATTGTACTTTTTTTCCACTTATGTAGAGATTTTACAAAGAAACAGATACAGCAACTTAGCTAATAAATAATTGTTTCATGAAGGAAAGATAATACATTTCATTAGAGTCAAGAAGTTTATTTACCCAGAAAGGAAAAAGAAAAACAAAAAAGGTAGCTGAAAGTACACTATGTACCCTTCAATGTATTCCCTATCTACACAACTGTCTCTTTCTATTGTATGATGTAGCACTCACTGCTCACTAATAAAAATTAAAATTACAGTGGCAGGAAATTTTCTATGCCGTTTTTAAAGCTAGAGTTTTTAAAATGCTTGGAGCAACTTCTCATTTCCAGATAACTTTGGCAATTTGTAGTAAAAGAAAAAAAGAATAAATATCGAAAGCAGTAACAAAGGGAACTGAGGCTTCAGATGGTTGCACACATATGCTTTAGACTAAATCCTCACTTTGTATACTTTGACATATATCCAGTGTCGATACCTTCAATTTGACTTCAGCAAATACACTGGGCCGTATCCATAATTTTCTATTTCTTTAGAAAAACAGAGACATATTTCCACTTTTCAAAACTGTCATTTGAAGACATTTCTGATTTCAGAGGTATCTGATTGTTCAAAGTAAATACACTATGTATTTAAATTAACAAACTGTCTTGGTCCCAATATATCCGTAATGACTTCAACATATTTCTTGTAAGGGCAGAATAAGCTGCTCAAGTTCATTAGTTAAGGAACAATGGAATAGGAAAATGCAATAGTACAGATAAAATGCTATCAAGTTGAACTACAGAACTGAGATAGTGACATTTACTTGTTTGCAGTCTAGAAGATGGTTTTATATGCTGTCAGAAATATACGGTTGTTAGTAAGAAACTAAGTGGTGTTATCTTAACCTAGATAGGAAATAAGCAAATCCAGACATTCTAACGAAGGCAAGATGCCTTCACAGGGTTTGTGTACAGGGCCCTGTGATATGCCATGTGGAGTGTTACTATGCCAGTTGAGTGTGTGATATATTTTCTTGCTGAAATTTAGTTAGGTACAAGATAGATCACTAAGTTGATTCATAAGTGCTCATTACTGAAATGTACAGTTATGCATCACAGCATGGTTAAACCAGGTCACAACTCTCTTTAAGGAATCAAGACACAATTTCCTTGACTGGAACGAAGTTTCTGGATTGCATACTTGATAATTTACTTTCTCCTTTGCAAGTTCTATAACAAATAATTATAAAATGATTACAGATACCATAATCTCCTGTAATTATGAGTTCTTTCCAGACTTCTTACAGAACTGGTCCTTGAATATCAAAGGTTTATAATCATAGGGCAATTTCTAGTCTCATTACACTAAATTATTAATCTTATTGAAATTTTAGGATTAAATAAAATCACATTATGCTTCGGTTACCTTTCGGCCACTAAATACAGGATACATCAAATCTGATCCTGATCTATATGAATATGAAATCTGACAGCACATGCCGCGGGTTGTAGGTGCCCCAGTGAGCTGCCGATGAGCCCATCACACATTGCAGCCCTGGCTGATCCAGGAGCACTACGCACAAAGGAGGAGGCTTTTCCCTGTATTGACAATAGGCTTATAGAGGCTAAAACCAGAGCTCTGTGAAAAGAGGAACTCTAATTTTTTCTTCTCCACACAAAGGAAAAAAAAAAAAAGGAAGAGAAATGTTCTTCTTCCGGTGACAGAACTATTAAAAGACATGCTATGCATAAAAATGGATCACTGTTAAAATCTCATCATCAAGCATGCCTGTAAGTTTCATCAAAGCAAATGGCATCTCTTCCTATTTTAGAAAAAAAACAATATATCTCATGGAAACTAGATGTTCAACAATTAAAAGGATGATATGATTTTACAGCTGAGGTTATATTCTTAAAAGGAACTGCTTGTTTCAGGTTTTTTTTTAAAGCTTATACTCTGATTTTATTAACTAGTTACCATACTGTATAATGTAGGACGCTTCAGTCCTAGTCATCAGAGATTTGCTTACAACTGTTATTTACTGTAATAGTCCTTTGTTTTAAATTCACTCGTCAAGTGGTCATAGTTCAGTCATGTTTTCATATATGATTTTTGAAACAAAGCCGCAGAAAGAGAGAGAAGGGGACCCTTTTATATGCACAGGTAAGATAAACATGTGAAGTTCCCTTGGAAATGTAGTTGGAAGACAATCAACTCATCCCATTATATGAACTCAGCAGGCCTGTACTCATTAAACTTCAAAGGAGCAAACAGCTTAGGATGATGTTTTTGGAATGAGCAACTTGAAAATAGTTGTTTCAGTCAGTGGGCTGGTAGGAATTTCCACCAAACTCTGTGGTACAGGGAAGTAAGTACTCAGTCTAAATCACATGAGTCAAACATAGATTACGTAATTTTTCATTAAAAATGCCAAACCGTAGAAGACTCCTGGAGACTGACAGATCAACTGGAAGGTAAGACCAGGGCAGAATGCAGCAGCAATCAGACGCTATTAGAAAGCACCAGTGGAGTCCAGGTAACGTGTCACCCAACCGAGTGTTTATATATACACACTGATACGGCCTATTGCCAGAGGATGTCTATCAAACCTCTGCTTAAATTTAACACAGCTTATTCCTGCCATAACCCTCAGGAAAAGCCAAAACCTGCTTCCATCCAAAATACTGCAGATGGTGCTGAAACAAAGGCTGCCAATTGCATTCTTTGGAACACAGAAGGGAATTCTGGCATATGAAATGCATGTTAATAAATAAACCAATTTGTTGAAATACTGAAAGTATTTCATTGAAACACACATGAAATGGTAACTAGATCTCTTATGTTTTTATGGTGCGGTTTGCCCAGTTGTCAAGTATTGAAAGCCAGCACAGAGAGCATGCCCAGGTCTCAAATGCATAGAAGATATTCATAGAATCACATTTTAACACTGACAGTTTGAAAATACATGACTGACTTTACTGTAAACTTGAGAAAGGCCGAAAGTTAAATTATTCTCTGATATCTAAGCAACACGTGACTTTTTTTTTTTCAGCTTAGTCATTGATTGCTTTCACATAAAGTGAGTGTAATAACCTACTTTCAGACAGTAATACAAGGTGATGTTAGCTCAGATACACTACCAGTCTGACAGGGCATATTTAACTCTAGTTGCTTGGATTTTATCCTATGGGAAGATTATTAGGAGGATATTACAGTTATATAACCATAATATGGGCAATTTTTAGTTCTTTTGCTGCAGACCAGTAATGTCTTTTAACACCAGAAGAATTATTCACTGCCATCTATAACTCACTGTACCTTAAAAGCTAAAACCATTTTCAAAGCTAGCCATGAAATCTTTCATATAATAGAACTTTTTGAAAATCAGTAATGCAAAATAATTACAATTACAAACCAGAAACATTGATCAATTTGCATTATAGCCTTGATTCTTTTAACAAATAAACCAAAATTCTTCAAATAATATTTTTTTTAATTCAAATTCTAATTAAATTATCTTCATTTGACTAATCTGTGCTTTATGAGCAACAATAGTACAATAGAAGTATAAGTGAGCTACAGAGTAGAAAACCTTTTCCAACAAAGGACAGGCACAGTGGCAAAAAAAAAGCCAATCTATAGAAATGGAAAATATATAACCTTTTGAGGAAATCTCCGTATTTTCCTAAGTTAGCTTTCTTCTGTCCCAGAAATACTACATTACATAACATGCATTAACACTGTGCATAATGTGCACAGATAATATAATTTTTCATTAACTCAAGTCTGCAACTCTTACTAGTATGCCTGACTGATATCACCCATCTTACACTGCAAATAAGTATTATTCTAAATAAGTCAATGAATCTACTCCTGTATTACCAACAGTAACCGTGATCAAAAGCAGAGAAACATAGTGGTCATCACCCCTTTCCCCTTTCCAGCTCCAGAGGAGCATAAGACTTGCATTTCACAACTAATAGAGAAAGAATGAACCACAACTACCTTTTTCGCAGAACCGACCAGTGAAGTGTAGTGGGCAGTCGCACTGAAATGAGGTGGCCCCGGTAGGCAGAGAGAGAGGATGACAAGTCCCTCCATTATGGCACAGTCCTTCCTGGCATGCAGAGGGTAATTCGGGGGAAATCGGAGAGGGTGCAACAGGCTCGGGCAGCTCAGGCACACTAGAAGAAACCGTAGGGAATGCTGTTGACAGATGTATGGGTACAGGAATCCTGAAAGGTGAGAGACAACATATCAAAACAAAAAAATCACAAGACCTAAATCTAACACCATACTTTAGCTTCATTTAAAAACAGTAGGCTGTTTGGAGTTTTTGTTTAAAAATTCAGGTTATATTTCAGAAAATGTGAGCACATTAGTAATTCTTAAAGTCATCACCCTGAAATCTAGCAAAAGGATAATGAAGGTATTTTTCCCTGGGAGGCAGCAAGAAATAACCTCCACACATGTAGCACAGTTTGTACGTGCTCTCATAATTCCTTTTTTCATGGATGTCAACAATGGAGACTGTATTATTAAATATTTTATTGCTTGAAATTACCAAATCTCATAAGGCTGTTCTAGAAGACATGACTTCCATACAAGCAGCTTAAGTATGCACATGCAGAAGGAAAATGCTGTAGTGCAGCAATATAGTGTCTTAATTCATAGCAATAACTGGGGGGGGGGGGGGGGGGGGAGGAGACAATAAAGCAAGATGGTTTTCTTTTCATTTTCCCCCATATATTTTCTTGTTTAGAATGACATTATATCTTTCTCCTTAATTTCTGAGCTCTCACATCAACTACTAGATTGGTATGTTACCCATTTGCCCCTTTGTAATTATTTCCTATCTTAAAGTTGCTAGAAATTAATCAGCAATATCACCTATTTGTCCTAATTACCAACTCCATTCATTACTGCTTTTTGTTTTATGCAGAGAGACGAACTTGTGACTTGCTACCTGAAAATTGATTTCACTAATTTTCTTTTTTGGAACCCATATTTCAGAAAACACTAACAAATTTCATAATTTTCTGAATGAAAAGAATGTAACATATCCCAAGTCAGTATGTTGTGTGTAAAGATCGCTATTGAAAAATCAGTACTCCAAATTATCATTAGAGCACCTGTACAAAAACAATGACACACATTGAGAGGCACGCAGGAAGGAAAAGAAGCTGGTCAGAGGAAGGACAGAAATAATTCAGGACAAAGTAAGTATCTAAGGGCACCCAGACAAAGACACATAATTGGGAAAGGAGAAGAGCCCGGGAAAGAACAAGAGGGACACAGTTGACATGACAGCAAAGGGGAGACAGTCAAGAGCAATAACGGCAAGGGAACCATTAGCAGGGATGCAGAATATGTCCAGAACACAAGAGGCAAAACACAGACAATATAGTGGTTAAAAGTGAGGATATAGGAATTTCAAGGAGGATCCACTTCATGTGTGAGAAGAGCATCAAAAAAAAAGGGCAGACAACAGAAAGCCTGAAAATAAATCCTTAAAATATTTTGGAAGCTGAGGACTCAGTGATAAGAGGCTTAGAATTTTAAGAAAACGTGTGACTTCCTGTTTACTTCCATTACATGAATAGAGGAATAACATTTCCATTGATACTAATAGAATTACAATAAAGAAATTGCTGGGTTTATAACTACCCTTTTCCCCTAAGGGAAGTAACTAACATGATCTTCACATGCGCTACTCGATTGAGAGCAGTATTGAGTGCACCAATGTCTGTTATCTTCTACCAGGCTACCACAGCAAATTAAAAATGACTAGTCACCAGCTGCCAAGATAACAGTCACTGATTAAAATAAAAAAATTAAATCTTTATTTTCTCCCCAAACATAGCCAAAATGTTTGAGAAACTCTGAACTAGTAGTAGGCTTACACAACTAATCAGACATTGACAGAAGAAATTTTTCAGGGGATATTACTGGGTTATTATGTCAATTTTTTCTGTTTCACCTGTTAAAAAAAGCCACAAAAAACACACCAAGAACTAAATGAAACTTGGGGAAGAATCAGAGCACAAAGATCTCACTACTAGCTATTAGAAAAACTATTTCTCTAATAACAGATAATCCTACAGATCACCACTGGATGACTTACTCCTCTCAACCTGGTCATAGGTAAAAATCAGGGGTAAAATCCTGAACAATAGGGATATTTGCCTGAGTGGTACTCTTGTGTCCACTGGAAGCACTGATTTCCCGCTGTGGAAGTTTCACATCCCCTTTCTGATGAGAAGCTACTGTTTTTCTCTAAAACAGAACCATAGGACTGTCCGTCAAATTAGAAATGCAAGTAACACAGCCTCACTTCATTATTTTTTTGTTGACATTCCAATCTGTGGAGTAGAAAGAAAGGCAAGCTCTTTGGCAGGTTGATTTCTCCCCGGTTCATTTGTTAGTCTTTTGCAGGGTGTTAGTCTTCGCAGTGTTGTTCTGGATGTTTTGCTTCTAGATGATGCCTGACTGCTTACGTGCCAGCAGAACTTCCAGGCACCCCGTGGCTCGCTGCCTAACTGTAACAGCCAAGGAAAGGTTTGCCTGGGCTGGTTAGTGGGGCAGACATCTGCAGCTGCACTCACAAGCTATTCAAGATCCTGCTGTGAATAAATAATGACCTCCGCTCAGCACAGTTTAACTAGAGCATTTATTTGAATAAAAAAGCCAGGAAGTGTTTAAAGTAATTTAGTAATTGAAGTGTTAGAAGTTTTGACAAAGTGTAACAAAAATAAACTAAGCAAAACTTGACTCACTGATACTACACAACAAGGCCACAATTTTTCTGTTTGTTTTTTTCTTTTCTTTTTTTTTTTTTTTTCTTTCTTTACAATTTCCCAGACTGTCACTGACTCTCGGGTCAATAATTTACATGAAGATCTTGTAACTCTCCTGCAAGCATCAACACATTAGCATCAACACATGAGATGAGCTCATACAGCTGACTTTTAAAGGCCTGTAACCTTGTGTTTCATAGCTGAGTGCAGGTATATTCAAAACGATTGTTTAAATGTAGTTGTTAGTGTAATCTGAAGTCTTGTTGATTTTATATTGCATTCTTTACCACTCAAGGAGAAGTATGATCCACTGAATGGCAGGAGTGCAGCACTTGGAGATCACGCTCAATGCTGTGTTTTTAAACTAAAAATGCACATGCCCTTAACCACCTGTGCTCCCCGCTCCCCTGTGCTCTCCTCACCTCAAACAGAGTCGGGACAGTTCAGCCCCGATAAGAGAAAGTGCAGGGGAATTTTTTCAATTGGTATAAATATCTGAGGGGGAGGTGAAGGGAAAAGATGGAGCCAGACTCTTCTTGCTCATGGCCAGGGAAAGGACATGGGGCGATAGACACAAACTGAAATGCAAAAAATTCCACCTGAATATAAGAAAAAACTTTTTTTGGTAGGGATGATCTATCTGTAAAATGGACTTCAAACTGAGACCTCCAAAGAGAGCAGATGTGTCCTCAAAGTAGTTCTTATCAGGCTGATGGCAGCCATGTCTACAAAAGCACTCTGACATTTTTCCGTGAAGGAGGTTGATGAAACATGCAATGGCATGGGAGTCCCAATGACATGATAACATCTCCACTGCATCTTCTGATACTTATGCACTTAACATTTTATTACTGAAGTGATGGATTTAGTCTTATCTGATATGAGTGTGACAAGGAGGTTTGTATTTTTAGCTTGTCAATAAAGTAATTTGCGCTGGGAAACAACTGCTTTTATTTGCAATTTTCTTCAGTGGAAAGAAGTGTGCACATGCCGTTTTTCTTAGGTTGTGACAAAATATTATTTTAAACAAATGTTTTAGATTTTGGAGTCAAAATAAAGATTTTTCAAGGGCATCAGCGTGCATGGTGAAATACAATTTCAAAACTGAAAACAACTGCACTTCATGGAAATATTGGTTTAAACAGCAATAAAAAAAATAGTACCTTGCATGTAATTTGGCAAGAATGAACAAAGCCTTTTACAGGCTGTTTATTTCACTGTTCACAAGCATGTCGAGAAGAGTACTTTAAATGGCATTTCTCTTATTTCAGTGAATCTGCAGAACAGTAAATCTGTGCATTTACCCTACTGGAGAAAACACTTAAATAGCTCGACATAGTAATTGAGAAAACAGTTTAAGAGATTACCAGAGAGGGATTATTTTTGTTCAGCAGTTTATATCTGAATCTTATTTCCTTACCCACCTCAGCACTTGTTTGCTTTGAAAGAATCAGGTGTTTGTTTTCCTAATAGAGATGACTTATGATTAGGCATATCTCTTAAAAAAATTCAATTCTCAATGCATGTTCCAGGCTATTCTCCCTCCTACTAGGCACAACATTTGGTAGTAGATCTCAGTGATACTGTAGTTACAGCTTTCCATTTAAAAATTCACAGTTGGTATAACATCATTTGCAACTGCTTTTGCACACCCAGCATCTCATTTAATGGTGCAAACTCTTAGCAATGCAAATAACATATTCGATATACAATGCAGCAGAAGATGTGCGAATGCAATTAACAGATATAATGAAGTTTCTGAAAGCTCAGTTTACAAATCCAAAGAAAAAATGATGAACTCCAGGATGCATGGCAGTGCCAGATATGAAAAGAAGTACAAGATATGGAAACATATGTGAAAAGGGAAAAAGGAAAAGGAAATACAGGTACTAAAAGACATATTTCTGTTCTGTTTGTTTCAAAGTATGTAGATTCAGTAGACTTTGCAACAGATAAAAAAGCTAATATGACACAGAATTTACAGTAACAATACTTTATGCTGTAAGTTTAATAGCAAAAAAGACAGCGTGAGTTTTCCTTAGATGATATTTGAAATAAAACTTCTCAGTTCCTAAGTTTAGGCCATGACAAATAATGATTTTGCTAGAACTGTATTTCTGTACCAAATCCAGTCCTCTTTTTACTTGGCTTGCTTGCAGAAGTTAGTGAGCATTGAATCTTTCAATTGTTCACAGTGATCTTCACTTTGGCTCAGTTTTGCTGTTTCATAGCCTTCCCCATCCTCCCTTTTAAGCCTCTCTTGACTTTCTGTCATCCAAACATTAAACTCAAAAAAAAGAGCAATGAAAACTACTGAGCACTCAGTGGACCCACGTGCAAATCTCAAACTTTCTGAAGTTTAAGCAGATGTCGAACCTGTCTGAACTTCAGCTTTCTGTTTTACATTTAATCAATAGTCACAGTTAGAAAACCTCTTCCCAGCTTCATCTGAGCTGCTCTTTAGAAAACAGCACTTGAAATGCCTGAGTACTGCATCTTTTTGTTGCATAAGCAACTACTTTTGTTTTGAATGGGAAAAATATTCATTCCCTCCTTGAAGATTCTCTCAGCAGATAGAAATGTTACTTTTTTTTAACACAGCACTGTACCTGTCCTTCTGAAAAGCCTTTGCAAGATTAGAATATAACTATTCTGTCCCAGTCGTAAATGGCTGAGTAAATTGTGAGAGCTATCTAAAAAATCACAGAAAATTTCAGAATGGAGTCACTACTGTTTACCAAAGCTCCTACCTAGCTCCAAGGGCTAAAGACATTCTTCCACTCCAGTGATGTCATCCATAATTTAGACTCCCAAATGGAAGATCTACCTACAGAGTACTATTGCACAATGTGTCTGTGAGGGATAACGGAGAATCACTTCCGCATCTTGAATATGCAATTGATTTCCTAAGCAATAATTCACCTCAGGCATGATTTCTACATTGTAATTCTCAGGATTGTAGTAGTCAAATCTTTGGTCTTTGCCCACAGCAAATATTCTCCAGATGGCTAGAGCCTTGCTTCACCAAGAAAGAAAATTAAATGCTTCAAGTGGTATATTAAAAAAAAAATTATACAATGGAATATCCAAGACTATACTCAGATGGCTATTCAAACCTAAGGGACAGGGAACCATCTGCTAACACTTTCGCTTTCTCCACTCAACCCAATGAATGTTTGTTCCATGCAGGACAGAACAGACCAAATGACTGGCTTGAGGTATACTTATAGCACTTCTGGTAGCAGATTGGCAAGTTTATAATACCATCAAGCTGAGGACACAATTGAAGTCAAGTATCTGATAAACCAAAACATTTCTTACCACTAATCTGAAGAATAAAATGGGAAAGCAGGTATGTACCTCCATTGGCTATGTCTTGTACAGTTTCATCTCAATATGAGCAGAGGCATTCTCAGACCCTACCAGGAGTGTGGAGGACTCTCAAGAATATTGAGATACATCCAGAAATGCATGGAAAAACACAGTTTGGAAGGCTAGAATTTCAATGCACTCTGATTACATTACCGATAAAATGCAATTTTGAGAGAACATACTTTATTTTTAGGTGCCTCACATAATTTTCACAGAGTCCTTGATCCCTTTTTCCTTTTGTTTCTCCATGTGCTGAAAACAGTTCTTGCCTACAGAATAAAAGTAGGGGTGGCTTACATTGTTTTATAAATATCAAGATTGCTGGATAGAAAGCATTTTGCTATTCAAAAATTGTATGACTGGAGAGAAATGGGAGTATAAAAAGGCATTCTGTATCATGCACTATTGAAATTACCATGAGAGCTGACCTGCTAGCAAGATGAGGCAGACATGTAGAAATTATTAGTACAGAAAAGAGTTAAAAATGCAGAGTACTGCTATGTATTATCTAGTCTTTCTTCCAGACTTAATTTGTAATTATATCTTAATGCTGGAGAATGGCTGGCATGCATAAACACAAACATCATTTATTCATCAGTAATCTGGCATTTAATTAAAATATTGCTGCATTCTCATTGAGTGCATAAGGAAGAATGTTGTCAATATGACAGGACAAAAAATCCCCATGATATTAACAGACAGAGTAAAAAAATATACCTCCTAAATAGTATTTTACAAGGTAATATTTAAGGAACTAAAAATAATAGTCCTTTATGTACATTTTTTCTATGAGGAAAATAAAGTGCATGTCACAGATGTGAGAGTCAACAACAGCCATAGTGGATCTGGGTACTGGAATTTACTTAAGAACTGACAATATAAGAGTTTCTACACTGCTTCATCATCTCACACACTCCCTCACTCCCTCACTCCACACTATGTCTTATTATGTTTCCACTTTCCTTCCCAGAGGAGAGGTTGCTGGTGGTCTGGAAAGCTTGAGTGGAAAGTCATGTTGATTCACACTGAGCCTCTACTCACAGTAACTGGTCTTGACTGTTACCATCCCTTGGTATTCATCTCCATACACTTTTCTCATCTTCCCTCACTTCCAGGGACTTTCTTCCAGCTGGGCTATTTTACCTCCTACTTTCCTGGCCCCCTTCTTTTGCCTAAGATCACATCTCTTTTTTCAGGAGTTCTTATTTTTCATCACTCACTTTTCTCTCCAGAACTGCCCACCACTTACTTTCCCCCTGTCAAAACAGTCTCTCTTTGCAGAAGCCCAATGTGCAATCAGCCTCCTAAATGATGGTTTTATCTTACGCCTCTATTAATTTGAAGTTTCAGGGTGTGCTACAATTTTGTGGTGCAGACATAATAAAAGTTTGCAACTACCTCATCCTGGTTGCATTTACTAAGTAGGAGGCTTCTGTTTGAGAATTCAAAAGTTTAGTTTAGATATTTGTGTGTTACCTGATGTCTGCTGCTGTTTATAATTTAGTATTTTATTTTTTTTCTCAGAAGTATCATATTTTAGAGTATCCTAGTAGAAAAGGATCCTGGTAGATGTCTTTTCCTTCTCTTTCATATTAGCATGGAATGACTGTAAGTGTACACTAAACAAAGTTTTGTTCTTATTAATGGCACTTTCCTGAAGGAAGGTTGTTAAATACTGGTTTGCTCTCATGAAATTAGAAAACTATTTGAATTTTGGCCACAATATGTTTTTGTAGTGAATATTTGCTCTTTACTTAAGTGTGCACAAACACTGTAACAATTTCAATGACAGCTGGAACAAGAACAATCAATAACTAAGTAATTAGAATGTTCAATACTTAGGACCTCATGGTCAATCTATTTTAAATTCCAAATTGTCCAAGCCATCAAAATGCCACCCAAAATAGCTTTTTCCCTCCTAAATATCTGAAGAAATTTCATCTGCCAATAAAACTCTAGGACAGAATTCACTTTGACAAACATTATCTGCCTAAGAGCTTGGAAACTTGCCTGAGCTGATCACCTTGATTCTCCCTGTAGATGATCTATATGCAGAGAGAAGCATCCCCAGTCCATCCCATTCTAAGAAAAGTGACCACCTTTCTTCATTAACTAAAGATGGAACTGAACAAACTAACTCTGATGAGTGAGGACAAAATCCTTCTTCTACTCATGTCACACTTAAAATCATACATGTTTTGATTATATAACTGAAAAGCAACCTAAATAATTTTTAGGTATTCAAAATATGTACTAAAAGCATCCTCTATGAATTGCATACCTTTACTGCATAGAATAGAGCTTACTTTACCCCATTACAACCTAAAGTGATCTTTTTAAACCTTTAAGCAATTTAAGTTCACAATGAAGAAACTTATAGGACTTTAACATGAGTAAGAGAATGTGACTCTGGCTTAGCAAAATCTTAAAACACGGAGAGATAGTAACAGGCAGCATTATCCAGACTGAGATGTTTTATTATTACTGTGAACAACTGGAAGAAAAGCAGAACAGTTCACAAGCAAGAAATAAGGAAAGGAAACCCCACATGCCTTGTCAGCAGGTTTGTGTCTTTCAACTTGCAGAACAGTGCTCAAAACTATCTGCACAGGAACCAAAATCAAATGCAGCAGCAGAACAACATGACACTGTGATGTACTAAACTATTCAGTTTTGGTTGGGACTAGGAATAATTAAGAAGCTACCTTTTCTTGACCTGAATTACTTAACAGAAAAATGCTAAAAATCGATTATTCATACCCTCCTGTCTTCTTATGAGCTCAAAGGCTGTGACATGGTAAGATCATAGGGAGGCAGGGAACACAGTAAACTAAAAGTACCTTATATTGAAATCATGTGGTTAATCTGTTCAGGATAACATGTAAATTAGTTGATGTTTTGCATCTATGAATGGCTTTTATCTTAAAACACTACCTAAACACAAATGCTATATCACTGAATGTTTAAGTACCTGGTTATGATATGGGACGAGGCAGTATCAGTTGCCAAAAAAATCACTGATCTTTTCAATGGCAAAACAAGTTTCAAAGCAAGAGGGAAAAAGAAACCTCAGGCAAAACTAGGAGAATATTCTCAATGGTAGAGCGAATACTTCTTATTGTTACCTTCAAATTGCACTACTTTTTTCCGCCATTCTTTCTTTGAGTCATGAAGGGCACCTATATTTAAAGCATTGACACTGGCAATTTAGCAAGGCCATTATCACAAAGCAGGTCAGATTTCAGAATACCAGCCAAACCCTCTTCCTCACAGCTACAAAACAAGCCTTTTATGAAAGCTATCATCTGAATAGAATTAGGAGTTTAAAAGATAGGACATTACTTTGTTGTGCATAACTTCTCACTTCTTTTGGTTTCCTTGTGAAAAGTTTTGAAAACTCATTTAGAATTCAAGATTCAAAATATCTATACTTTTATTTAAATGTTGAAAATAAAATCCACCATGGCAAGCAGACTGTGCTTTGCCATATACAAAGGGCTTAACAGGGCTTAGGAGCTACAAATATACCTTTTTTTAGGAAAAAAAAAATAAAAAAAATTCCTTTGGATTTGATGAAAGCCTGTCAAAGGCTTAATTATATGGCCATATTCACAAATTAGAGAATTTACATTACTCTGTTTCCATTACGAATTTATTCTGAAGGAAAAAAAATATTTACTGTAAATAAAATTAATCTTGTAACTAAGATGGCTTTCACAGAATCACAGCATCACAGAATGGTAGAGGTAAGAAGGGACCTCTGGAGGGACCTCTGCCAAAGCAGGATCACCTAGGACAGGTTGCAAAGAAACACATTCAGCCAGGCTTTGAAAATCTCTAGATGAGACTCCACAATCTCTCTGTGCAGCCCGTTCCAGGGCTCCATTACCCTCACAGAAAAGAAGTTTCTCCTTACATTGGGGTGGAACTTTGTGTATTCCAGTTCGTGCCCATTGTCACAGGGCACCACTGAAAAGGCATCCTTTCTTGAGATGTATATAAATATTGATAAGATGCCTTCTCAGCCTTCTCCAGGCTAAATAGATGCAGATATTCTAGTCCCTTAATTGTCTTTGTAGCCGGCCATTGAACTCTCTCCAGTAGCTCCCTGTCCCTCTTGAACTGGAGAGATCACAACGCCCCAGATTTCATCACACCAGGGTAGAACCTCCCTTGACCTNGGTAGAACCTCCTTTGACCTGATGGTCAGACTCTTCTCAATACACTCCAGGGTACCATTGGCCTTCTTGGCCACAAGCGCACAATGCTGTCTCATCATTAACTTATTGTCCACCAGGACTCCTGGGTCCTTCTCTGTGGAGTTGCTTTCCAGAAGGTCAGCTCCTGACCTGCACTGGTGCCTGGGGTTATTTGTCCTGAGATGCAGGACTCTACAGTTGACCTTGTTGAATTTCATGAGGTTCCCCTCTGTCCAGCTCTCCAGCCTGTCCAGGACTCACTGAATGGCAGCACAGCCTTCTGGTGTGTCAGTCACTCCTCTCAGTTTTGTATCATCAGCAAACTTGCTGAGTGTACACTCCACCCCTTCATCCAGGGCATTGATGAATATGTTGAACAAGACTGGACCCAGCACTGACCGCTGGGGAACACCACTAGCAATAGGCCTCCAGCTGGACAATGTGCCACTGATCACAACCCTCTGACCTCTGTCATTCTGCCAGTTCTCAATCCATCTCACAACCCACTCATCTAACCCACACTTCCTGAGCTACCCTATGAGGACGTTATGTGCTATGACCAAGCACTGCTCCCTTTAAACTCCAGAGCTTCCATAGAAATCTGTAAACCTGTATCTAACACTGTTTCAAAAAATTTACCAATGACTTGAGAAAGATGTGAGTAAGAGCTAAAGGACAAAAACCCCAAACCTATCATTATGTATGATTTTGAGTGAATTGTCAAAAAAAATACATGAATACCTACTACAGATTTGCACAAAGCAGTGATTTCTATGTGCTCAGAACATTCTACACTTTACAGAACATCATCTTCCAAGAGCCAGACTTTCTTTTTGTAACTATACATTTTAAAGTTTACATATATATTCTGAACTGTTTATGCTTCTGGTTTCTGCTTTTCATGTCAGGGGTTTTTTTTTAAGAAAAAAAAAAAAGTATTTTTTTTTTTTGATTCTCACAAATATATCAAGATCTGCCTTGATTTTTAGGTTAAATTCCTGAAGCATTTTCTCTTTATGCAAGAGCTGTGATTTTATTTTTAAAGAAGGAAGGAGAAAAAAAGGAAAGGATATAACAGGATTTAAAGCTGTTCTTTCTCTGTGTAGTTACTTCAACAAAGATAAATACTGTGTTTGTTAAATGTTACACTAGTGTTTCAAGGCTGCAGGGGGCACTGATGCACTGTACATCTACACTACCGCAGCTCAAGAGTCAGATAGGGTACGACTAAACAGTCCTGCAGGTTACAGACACAGAAAGAGCACATAAACTATTTATAATCAGTTTAGGTTTTAAGAAATTAGTCAATTGTAAAGTAGTTATATTAATTGGGGGGGGAATTAATATTTCTTTTACTATTAAATATATTTGGTTTTATGCTACAATTAAGTAGTGGTAATTGTAACACGGTTTTCTTTATAACAACTTTATAACAAACTTTATAACAAAAGTCCCTCCCTTGAAGGATGATATATCTTTCTAGTGTTGCGTGACTTAATATTGCAGCCTTAAATAAACAATCCCCATTCCCTGTAGAAAACAAAATTTTGCTTAGCAGGTCCCCAGACAAGCCCATTTATTGGCTTTTGGTAATAACCTGTTTATATATTAATTAGCCAACACAGATACTATCTGATTCACAGACTGATCTAAGCGAGAATGTAGTACAATATGAAATAATTATATATTTTAAGAAATAATTATGAATTTGATGTTTGTTCAATGTTTTCTATTTTAGGACTTTGGAATTATGACATCTAAGATGTAGAGATTTTGTGGTAGTAAGAATGTATGACAACATAATGCAGCAACATATGGTAGACATGCAACCATACCTGCATCATCTATTTCACATTCAGTACTGCTTATTTATTTTTTAAATGCCTTGCCTTGCCTTACTTTGTCTTTCCCTATTCTTTTTTCCTTTCCTCAGAGTCTCATTTCTTCTGTTTACCTCAGATCTTCCTATTTCCTGCAGTTACAAGTGTACTAAGCTTAATCAGTTACGGCTGTCTAGAGAATCCTTTCTAGAAAGACACATAGTCTAATTTTAACACAGAAACACATGAAGAAGACACCTCTTCAGTTGGTAGCTTGTACCAATTATAATTATCATTACTGTTGTTGAGTGGTTTTTTGATTTATTTCCAAATCAGATGTTCTGATAGCAGCTTTCAGCCATTGGTTCTTACACACTTGTCTCTGTCAAGCTAAAGAAACCTCCCCAATGTGCAGTGTTCCTGACAATTTTCTCAGACAGAACAGACAGAATTCCTAAAGTACCTTTCTGCATATGTTACTTTCTAAATAAAAATTGCAAATTTATTAGAGGATTTTTTTATTTATTCTTTCATCTTTTGTACTTCTTAGGTACTGCTCCAATGCACACCAGTACACAATGAAATACAGTGCAACCAATATCACAACCAATACTGCACAAGAAAATGAAATTGTCTTCCTACTTTCCTTGTTCAGACACACAGAAATCACATTAATCATTTTGCTCCAGAAGATTATATTAAGTTCCTTGTCTACAGTAACTGAAAATAACTCTTCAAGACATTGTTCTTTCATTGTGGTTTGGCCTGTTTAAAGAACTTCAAATACGAAGTTTTGTACAAAATCAATTTCAAAAAAGTTACTACTGATTTCCTATGCTCTAGCTTTCCTTTTCATGTTATAATGAAACCTGCAATGTTTGAGCAACTTAGAAAGAATTTTATTTTATTGCAAACGCCTTTTATGAAGTTAATTGAAAATTAGTATATAAAGTTTTGATATAAAGGTTCACAATACATATCACTACAATGGACATCTTTTGGATATCATTAATATAAGGGAATATTTTAGAAACATCTGGATTTAAAACTTGGATTTAAAAATAATTTTTAGACCTGAAATTGACAGTTAATATTTAAAATGCTCTGCCAAAGAGAAGCTCAAACCATCTTGTGAAAAATGTTCAAAAACTTCTTCAAAAAATATAGTATTATTGATCAGGAATTTTATTTTCTATAAAACCATAACAGATTTTGTGATATCATTGATGCTTTTACTTTTAGGTTTGTTAAATAAGATTTTTACAAACCTGCACATAGTTTCTAAGTCATGGAGTCCTGTGGTCTATTCACTGACACAGTGAAGGACACAGAAGGGATGCCAGCAGAGAGCTACTAGACAGAATAAAACTGAACTTCCAAACTTTTCTCTTGACATTCTGGATGTTAGCTGTTGAAGGCAACTCTTCTGATTTCTTATTACTTCTGTATCGAATTCAAAAGTGAATCTCAAAGATGACAGAAGTCAAAGAGAAAGTATTATACTGATTCAAACTTCCAGTAGGCAAATTATTCCTTTCAGTATGACTCTCATTCTTACTTTTTCTGCCTAGTATGCCTCTCTTCACAATACAGTCTGGTACAATAACAAGAGCGACTTCATCTCCACACTCTGCATGTAAACTGGAAGTCATGGAAACCTGCTGCAAAGTTGAATTATTTGTGAGTATATAACAAATCATTTAGTCCTAGATTTTTGTAATTAAAAATTACATAAAATACTAGCACTAAAGCTATGCGTGACTGTAGTCCAATGGGAAAAGCATGCAAGACAACTTCTTTCACTATTCATTTCGTTTTAGACAAATTGTCCTCTTCAATACTTGGCTTTTCTGCACTGCTGCTCATTATAAGTTCGAGACTAGATGTATAAGGAAATATTCTTAATGTGGAATTCTGACAAACCATCTATACACCCATCTTCAAGTTTTAGATAGGCAGAATAAAATCGAGATGATTTTTTCTATTCTAGGAGTGTAGAAGAAGAGTTTTTTATTATTCACATATCTGTCTGGCTAGAAGCCCAGGTGATTATTTCAGGAAGCTACTGAGCCATAGAGCTTGTTATCTTGTGTCACCAGCATAATTTTTTCTTAAGAATTAGGGTAAAGTTTCTTAAGAGTATTGCAATGGCTATGACACATGATATTATTAATGCTGTGAAAAAATATATGTACTGAAGTTTTAAAAACTTCAAAAAATGGCTTTAACTTTAGTTTTTATTTTGTGAATCTCTTCTAGTTCTGGAGAAAAGTTGGGATGTTCTCAATCTAATCATTTTTTTCTTATTCTAGCAAAACCCTTCCATTTTCATGTTTATAGGATTATATTGATTTTTAGGGAAAGTTGTGCTGAAATCTGAAATGAAGAAGTTACAGTCATTCATGAGAAAATGAGTCTTTCTCATAAATCTTAAAAAATGTATTTTCTTGATATAAATTTTTGTTCATGGTTTTACATTTCAGAAGCTAATCATGTTCAAGTACAGTTCTTGTTTGGATGACAGAATTTCTAGGGAAGTATAAATACTCAAGGCAATTTGGCAGAAGATAATAAACACTGTAGTTAACCCAGAGCAACACAAAACGTTATCTGTAGGGTTCCTGGAACTACAGTCTTTGATGTAAAGCAAAAAAAAAGGGTCTCCTTTTGCTGGAGCTAAAAATATACAGCTGAAATTGTACCTTTCCACCCATGATCACTTTACCATATAACCCACAGGTAAGAAATATGAAAGATTACAAAAAGGCGGCATTCTAATTCTGATCACACTTGACACCGAAGAAGCTCCAAGTACAGAGAATTCACTATGTTGTGTTTTAGACTGTAATGTCTCCCAGAATTTCTGAACAGCTCCATGCTGGTCTACTGAGCTTTCTCACATCTTTAACTCTCTTATCTCCTTTGTAAGAGCTTGTGATGATCTACTGAACAGGCACCTGATGGGCACCCTCTCTTGTTTCCACTTTATAAGAATGTGTTGTGGATTGATACACTGACATTATGCCCTAATCACAGTGTTTGTGGAGTTTTAAATCTAGCACTCAATGTAAAGAGGCCAAGGCAGATATAGATTTATTTGTTTGTTTTAACAGAAGTCTTTAATGCATATTACTCCTTCCTAAAGTATTTATGTAACAATTTAGTTTCATACTACGAGTGTTCTGATTAGAGCTCTGCACTTTACTGTTGTATAAAGGGAACATTTTATAACCAATAGTTAAGTACTTGTAGTGAAAGAAGCTTTATAAAATCCATCAATAAATTTAGTAATCATATAGAGTAAAAATCACTAGTAACTGGAGATTCTCAATATTACATAAGTAAAACAGCTACAAAGATGTGTCATGAGTGCAAACTAGCCTTTCTCCAGCACTGGAGACAATGACTGCCACTGAATTCTGTTGGCAGAATTAAGAAACTATCCTCTATCAGTATAATGTGTATGTCTAAAGTTAAAGAAGGGTAAGTAAGGTCAAGATAAACATCAACAAAAATTGTTATGAATTTTTTAGAAAGTTGCCTCAAGAAAGACAGATGTTAGTTTTGTGCGATGCAATGAGACAACCTTTTCCAGAAATAGGCGAAGAAATGTAGTGTTTGCAAATATGCATTATCTCACCTGCATATATTTGATGGATTTGTCTAATATCCATCACAAATAGTTTCCACAGAATACTTTAAAAAATTGAGTTAGAAGCTTATACAACAATTTACAATGATTTTGAGGATTTATAACAGTAGGAAAGGTTAGATCTGTCACTTCTTTCTTTTATTTATTTTTTTTTTTTCTTTTTCAACATTGAAGTCTAAACCACTGAAAAGTCATCATCTGAACAGGAATGTCAAAGTGGTGAGAAAAGGTAACAAGAATATCCAGAATTCATGTACACACACAGAGCAGAAAGGAAATTGCATAGGACAGAAAAATTCACAAGAGAAAAGTAAACAGTGCAAAAAAAAATTATAATAGATGAGGAAAATCAAGAAGGGGAAATCAGGCAAAGAGGTTGAAAGTACATTAAAGCAACAGAGGCCCTAGAAAAGGAGGAGGGGGCAATTAGAAACACATAGAAAAGGTTATCAGCCAGCAGAAGCAAAAGATGAGAGAGAAAAAAAGTAATAAAATAAATGCATAAAGAACAAATGTCTCTTACTACTACTACTACTTTCTATGCTAAATTTGCACAGAGTTGTTATTGACATAATATCAAGCATCATATATTTAGTGAAGACGAATGATATTGCTGATAAGCTTTATCTTCAGTTCTGTACTTTAGAAACATTTAGTCCAATCTCTGTTAACCACAGAAAACCCAGAAAATCTGTTAAATAACTAGAATTAAGTAGTTTCAATTTTGTTCATTTAAGAATTTTCTTCTACAGTGTTGAGGAGCACTACATATTCTTGTTTTTTTTTTCTGTTTCAGAATTAACGACATAACTTGAAACCGTTAATGAACAAATACAAGCATAACTACCTATGCTGAGATGGAAGAATATAACTTAAAGTCCGTATGCTCTCCTTCACGTGTAAAAGCTCAATGCTTCTCATAGGATCTTGCATTTATTCATAAACTGAGATGTAAATAGATAGCAGAGCTTAAGTTTGGAATTTTATGATTTCCCCTTCAGGTTTGAGCCAGCCTGCACATTTGAATTTAAGTTTTTCAGCTCAGTTGGATTCATCTGAAGAAACTCTTTACCTGAGTCTTGTACGGACCCCTATGACGAGCTCTAATATACACTATGTACCACTATAAGCACTTTTCTTTTTTTTTTCAGGTGTGGAATGGTAACTGTTTGATTTTCAGAACCAGTTGAAAAATAATGTACAGCAGACTAAACTTTCCCCTTTTCAAACTATACTATTCATTCCAAAGGCAGTAATCAAACACCCCATATGCCTGGTGTCAGATACTCTGAGTTGTGATGCTTTAAAATATCCTGAAAAATCACAAAGCTCCACAGAGGAAAAGACACACTGAGAAATTGAACAGGAGTCTGAATCTCACAAAGATGTTAGGGGTCTGTTGGGATGTTTGTAAAAATAGCACAGAAAGCTACAGAATGGAAAGGACAGTACTCACACATAAGGAAAGGGATTTAGAGCTTGTTGGAAAGTGGATAAGTGAGGGGAAAGTGGAACTGAGGGCTTGTGGAAAACATGTAGAGATCTTCAAAATGTATTGCATAGCTCCAGAGAAAATTGCCATGCATTAGGAAACCCATCAGTCCTCTTGATGGAATGGAACTTGGGTAATGCACATTCAAGAGTCTCTTTCCTAAATGCAAATAGCAATCAGAAGGTTTGCTGAAATGAAGCTCAGTTTCAGCCTGGAAAAAAAAACATCTTAAGATAAATTAACAGCAGAAAAAAAAAAAAAGAATCTTAAAAAAAATCAACCGAAAATGTGTCCAATGGGCAATAATGAAGAACTCTGCTTATTAGCTCCTGCCTGTGAGTGCAAATCAGCCTTGCACATTTGCATTCATCAGTAAGACTTCTCTTACGAAAACAGTAAACAATATTTTTCTGTTTCCTAGTTAGGAATTTTTTTTAAAAAGAACAAATCATGACTTGGGAAGATATATGTATATGCATATGTAGATGCACATGTGAATATTTTATATATGGGTATGTGTTTAGAACCTTTGAATTTACTGTACCCAGTAAACTTTTACAGGAACATACAGCAGTCCTAGTTCCCAGACAGTAAAATAGAAGTGAGCTGCAGTAAGCATCAGCTTTTAATATTGGCACTCAAAGCTTCATTTATATCTATCATCTGAACTCTACCTGGAAGTGATAGTCATTTATCCTGCAAATCTATTGCAGTAACATTTTCTGAAACACTTACAGGAGCTTTATATCACATTAACACATCTCAAGTATCTTACTTGCTTCAGAAGAAGGAAAAACTAAAAAAAAGATTTCATTTCTTAACAGATCTCATCAGAGATCCATTATTTCCAATTGTATCTTCTACTATAGTTGGCCATTATATAATCTCTTTCAAAATTGCCTATATATTCATAACTCTGAAACAGGAATAATTTAAATAGAATCTTAAACTTTGACAAGATTTACAGAAGTATATAGTCTAGCATAATTCTAGAAAACTACCTATTGGGAGGTTGACCTTTACTAATTGATAAGGTTCTATTATAACTTTTCCTGAAAGCAGAAACCACATAGTTCAGAAGACTTTCATGGCTGCAATTCTGCTCTCAGAGAGTCAAGCTTAACTTCATTCTCCTGCCTACACCATTATTCTACCATTTCATGTTCTACCTTGGTTGCATCTTATGGCAGGAAGCTCTAATGAGACCTAAATGAAATGCATACCTCCTAGCTGTTCTCACCTCCCCATGATATCATGTGTTACAGCATATCTACGAACTCCAGGTTTAAACAGTGATGCATGTGATTAGCAGAAAGATCAGGGCCATGACCTAACAGATTAGCTGAATTAAAGCCTCATGCTTGAAACCTCAGTGCCTCTGAGCATGCACAGAAATCCTGCCGCTTTCAGAACTATCAGCATTATTGAAAGTTTTAAGGTTTTTCATCTTATCCAATTGCCCAGTGCTGTCTTTATCAATCATCCCCTCGAATTAAAACAGAGTTTAGCACCTGCCATGAAAGGCACTTTCCATGTTGCCGCCATCTCCCATTTAGTTGCACCACTCCTTTGCAGTGTATATTTACATTATGAAATACGAATCCTAAAGGAACAAACAGCATTCTTGCCCTATGCATTTAGGGCATTTTTGACAGCCCATAGTCAGATGTGTATGCTAGTGAAATTAATGTTATGGCTCCATGTTTTATATTTCTAAATTTTAAAAAAGTTTTAAGCAGTAACCTAAATTACATTAACCTTTGAGATAAGCAACATGGAGTGTATAATATCCTATGAAATGTACTGATTTTTCTCAAGTAGTGATGCCAATAGTATTGAAAAAATTAATAAATGTTATCTAAAATTTATTTTTGAAAGCTCTCTATATTCTTTGCACATATTAGCTCATCCTTTTGATATTTTACAATTCAAATAGATGCAGTTAAAAAAATGGCAGAACACATTTGAGTAAATTTCAAACCTATTAAAAATTCATAAGCTTAAAATTTACTCACAAGCCCATACCCTTGATGAAGTTTCTGCATGTATCCCCTTGGCTGACCTTCTACACCATAATAATGAAGTAATCCATGCTGCTTGGGAACCAAGAATTAAAAGCCCCAGCAGAGTAAGTGAATGCCACTAAAGTATGGTTAAGTATGCAGAAGCAGGGGTATTTGAAAGGAGTAGAAGTCTACAAACAGATGATAATAGGTAGAAAATAAATTAAAGAAAAAATTACAACAGCAAACCCAGAAATACTTAGTGCACAGGATGATAAATACAGGGATGTTCTTACAGGAAGATATTGGCTTGCTTGTTTGTCACGTTGTAGAGTGCTGTATTAACACCTGACTGTTCCAACTGTAGCAATATTGCATCAGCAGAACCACATGAATTCTGCAAATACAATGTAAGTACACCAGGCTTTCTAGTAATCATCAGCTACTCGTATTTGCAACATGCATAATCCATTATTGTCCCATTTAAGGAACTTTCTTCAATCACTTTCTCCTTCCTTCTCAAAACAAATCTCTCTTCCCAAGAACCCTGTCATCCAAAAAGAGAACGGCAGGTGAGCTTCCTACTGCTTTCTGGAAAGCAAAAATTTTACAACTGATGACAGTCAGGATGCATGTGTGTTAAAGCTAAAGTGAAAAAGAAAGGATGATGTAAGCTGCTGTGTGTGGGCAGATAGGAAATCCATGTGCCACGGGGCAGGGAATAAGTAAAGAGAATGCTTGCCATGCTTGCCGCTAGTCCACTTCTATGGTACAACCATGCCACCAAGGAAATTCAAACTAATTTCAATTCCGTTTCCCAGCTTTTCACGGAGAAGAATAGATGTGATTTGGACCAGGATGGAGTCAGCTGTGTGTGGACTGCATGGGGCTGGACACTGTTAGGTTCATCTGTAGCAACAAAATAGGGAGGTAAAAGGAAGTTGTCAAGGACAGGGGAATGAGGAGGCCCAAAATCCTTCCAGCATCCTTTTATCTACAGGAGTTTTCCCAGAGTTCATCTATGCAAATGTGTATATATATATATATATATATATATATATACACACACTCAATGCTCACCTAATCAGTTACACATACACAATAATTATTTGCAAGAAATAGCCTAGACTGTAATCACTGAGTTCTGATTCAAATAAAGTGATCTTTAATACCTGTATCATGTCATATCAGCCATATTTCTATGCTAATTGATTAATTATGAAGGTAAGTATCAGAATCAATACAAAAGGCAATAAATCTTGGCTTGTAGCTCCATAGATTATAATATAACAGATAATACAGTATTCTAAATTAAACAATTTTAAAAACGAAGAAAGCTGAATCGGCTTATAAGCCTTCATCTTTCTGTCT
Organism: Baryphthengus martii; assembly: GCA_013396935.1. Classification (NCBI taxonomy): domain Eukaryota; kingdom Metazoa; phylum Chordata; class Aves; order Coraciiformes; family Momotidae; genus Baryphthengus; species Baryphthengus martii. The sequence continues at coordinate 129,512 of VWZK01007632.1, read as the reverse complement.
ATATCCCTCTGTATGTTATATAGATACCATAGACTGGACAAAGCAGATCTCATTGGTCTTCTGGTTCTTGAAAACTGTTGGTTCTTAAATAAATGATTATATAAACTATTCAATATGAAAAACTGAAAAAAAGATTATCCCTCTTTTATCTATTAGTTTAAAACACAGAGCTACTTCTTGTCTAGGATTTGGGACACCAGTTCTTTAATTTCTAACATATAAATAATTCTTGAAGTCAATATATTTTTCTCCTAAGTTAATGCCTGAATTAAAGACATGAAATGGCTTCCTCGCTTTCATCTCCATGAATTTTCATTCTGAACACAGGCATAGCTCCACAGATGAGAGTATGTGCCTCTATTTTGGAGGAGATCACAGTTCTGACTAGGAAAAAACCCTGTGCAGAAAAGCAACAGTGAACTCATCACTTCTTTTTTAACTGGGGTTTGGCACTACAAGAGTTCTGTATTTTGTGCAGTATTTGCACTCACAACTGTTTGTTAACTGCACTTAGGGAAGCTCTTCCAAACAAAAAGACCTGGGAAACCCCAAGGGTGCAAAGATTTATTTCTTCAAGTTTAGAACACAAGATGACACTGACCTGCTGTTCTAAATAAAATTAGTGGCAGGTCTGTGAAGGTGTAATAGGCTGAACTTTATGGTTAGAGTAAGTTTTACTGGCAAAAGCTTAGATGTCTAAGATTTGAGGTAAGTGGTTGATAAAATAATAGGTTTGGTGTTTACACTCCTTTCGTAACTTCGAGTGTGATGTGTTAAAGTTCATTAAGGGGCTAGTGGTAGAAGTGAGTGCAGAGTCCGTATCTCATGGATCTTTAATTATGAACTAGGGAGTTACCACTAGCTTTCTAATATACTGTTTAAATAAGCACATGAGTAATACTTGAATTATTCTGTAAATTTTAGGGAAAAAAATTAAAACCGCATACGAAAAGGCCTATACAAAATTCTCCAGGGATATATGACATATGTCCTAAGACTAAAATTATACTCTGTTGTATTTGGTTTGGGTGAGATGGAGTTAATGTTCCCTGGAGCAGCTATTATGGTGCTGTGCTTTGTACTGGGAGGCAGATAAGACTCCGATGTTGTGGCTGCGGCTGAGCAGCGCTTGCACAGCACCAAGGCTGGCTTTCCAACATCTTCCCCCTGCCCCATCCAGTGAGATGGGGTGGGCAAGATCTTAGGAGGGGACACAGGAGGGACAGCTGACCCAAACTGATCGAAGAGATATTCCACACCGTGTGACATCAGCTCAAACATAAAAGGGAGAGAAAGGAGGAAGGGATCATCCATTTGTGAAGACACTTGTCCTCTGAGCAACCACTATGCGTACCAGAGCCCTGCTTCCTGGGAAGGGCCAGACATTGCCTGCTGATGGGAAGTAGAGAATAAGATCTCGTTCTGCTTCGCTTCGCGCATGCAGCTTGCTTTTTGCTTTTTTTTGCTATTAAACTGCCTTTAGCATACCCTATGGGCTCTTCCCATCTTGTTCTCTTCCCCCCTTTTTGTGCTGAGGGAAGTGGTAGGGGGGAGTGATAGAGCGACTTGGTGGGTACCTGGCGCTCAGCCAAGGTCAACCCACCACATCTGTTCTGGAAGACTTCATGTTCTACAAATGCAATTCACCTCTACTTTAATTTTCCACTTTTCCGTGTTGAAATGTTTTATATGCCAGAATAGAATTCTAATCTACACTATTGTCTCTGCATAGCCTTTTATTTCAAACAAAGCATGACCAACAGCAATGTGAATAGGCAAAAATGAAATCAAGTGGAGTTTTTTATGTATTCAGAAATAACACTTTCCAGCATTTTTCACAATCTCATATATAGTAAGTGTAGCAGCAAGTCATTGGTATTTGTTACGAGACTAACATAAATTCCAAAATTATGAGTAGAAGCACAACCAGCACATCACCCTGCTTCCCACTCCACTCTTTTGTTGCAGATTATCTTGTTTACTACACTATGTTTCAGCATTCAGTGAGTGAAAACTCACTCTGAATAAGCTGTCAAACTTAATTGAAATACTTGGCAAAAAGCATTTTCTATAAAGAAAATGCTTTGGAAGCATAAAAGAAAGCACAATAGCTGTCTATGTAATTTTTTTTCTGCAACCATTGTTAAAATTATTTTAAATGGCCACCCTATTTAAGGAAGAAAGCAAAATCAACACAAAGAGTTTCTTCCAATTTATTCCAATTCTTCCAAAGGCACAGAGGGTAGTTTACCTGCAGTTGTCAACATTATTTCTTCCCACAGCATTAGAGAAGTTGAAAGGTCCCACATTATTGATTTCTACAACTTGCATACAGCCTGTGAAATTGTAGACCGGTCCAGATATCTACAAAGAAGAAAAGGCACATAGTTATTTTGCTTGTTGTCATTGTCACCAGTTTTAAAAATAATTATGTTTCTGCAGAAGTTTTGTAATGTAATTTATCTCTGCTCCTGGAGAACCCTCCTGGTCTCCATTTTTTTCTCTAATGAAATTCTGTTTTAAAAATTTAATCTGTAAAGAAATTACAGCAAGACAAGCAATATTGACTTAAAAATCAACTTTTGGACATGCAGACACCACCATAGGTAGAGTGAAACACCATCAAAAAGAGAGCTTCTCTAACTTTAATCAGATATTTAGTATTTATAAATGAACACAGGTCATGGTGAATGGTAAATAGAGAAGCTTGGAAAAGTGATTTTAATTTTACTGCTTCCCTACTCAAAAGTTATCTAGTACCATTAATCATGTTTCAAAGATGCCTAAGGACCTGCTTAAAATGGGAGTCACCGTAGGGGTACTGAAAAACACAGAACAATAAATTGTTATGTATATATCATCACCTAAACACCTACCACTGACATCGTATGTTGCCAGGTACTGAAATATGTAAACAAACCACCCAAAATGTTGCAGTTGAGTCTTTACGGACTGGACCACTGGACTGGAAAAAGTTCCTGGTCATATCACATCATGTGTACTTGTCCTTGAGGACACATAAGAGGCAAGACTCCATAGTATATACAATAAATTTCATGCCAAAGGAAGAAAAAGTGGTGCTAGAACTTCATGAAAAAAAATAAGAAAAACATGGACACATTCAAGTGGAGCCTTGGGAGACTACTTGGGAAGAAAAGAGGGCAACAGTGAAAGGAGGTATGACCTCAGGCACCTAAAAGAATACTGGTCATAAGCCCATAGGAGGAGAAGCGAGTCTTGGCTTGGTCCTTTACACTGCAGAGGATCAGTTCCTTATACTGCCCATGAAGTCCTACTTAGCTGCCTGCAGGTTTAGATATGTGCAGAAACAAGGGAAAAAAAGTCACTGCCGTCATAATTTCGTACAGGAGCACTACATAAAAACAAAGGAACTTTTAAAAAGGAAATTCAAAGGAACATCCCAAAGGATAAAGTACATGCAGATGAATACTCAAAATAAGCTATCAGAGGTTTACATAAAATGTAAATAAGCTACTATAATAAAGACTACTGACCCCCTCAAAAGCCAGAATGTTTCAATAGTAAGGTAAAAAAAAGTTTATAAAAGACATCTTTTAAAAGTTAAGGTTGTATCCAAATAAAGGAAAATAGGGAATTATATAAACGTTGGCAGTAAAACCGCAATAAAGAAGGTCAGGTAAAGAGAAATAAAAAGATCTTGAGGAATAATTGCTAAAAGCACAATAGTGAGCATTAAACGCTTTTTAAAACCCAACAGGAGCAGTAAGCCTGCCAGAAAGACTGTAGGACCAATAGACCATCAAAGTGTAAAAGGAGTATTCAAAGGGATAAGGCTCTAGCAAGAAATGTAAATGAACATATCAAATCAAAATTTAATATAGAGGTGCTCTGGGAGGCTCTGATGCCAGAACCCCTTTTTAGTAGGGATACATCAGAGATCTGTTTCAAATTGAATTATTACTGAAAAATGCTTGAAAAAAAATTAAGAAAGTGTAGTGTAGCAAAAAGAGAGAAAGATCAAATACGCTTGCCTGGAAGTCCTAAACAAAATTACTGTTGTCATCACTTAAAATGGCATCCAAATCACGGGAATGGTAGATGTAGATTTTGCTCAGTTGTTTTGGGTTTGGGTTAGTTTGGGTTGTTTTTTTTTTTTTTCTTTTTGTAATTTGGAAAAGGGGAACAAGACTAAGGAATACAAAAGCACACCTCAAACTGTGGATCAGTCAGTCTCAGTTTCATTGAGGACAAACATTTAAGAACAACATTAAAGAACTGAATTAACAGATACATAGATGAACACAAGTACTGTGGACAGTTGAGACCGTTTCCCAAAAGCAAAACTACAACTCACAGGAGCAACACTGATTATGTGAAAAAGGATGGCTTGGTATATAGTCTGTGATTTCTAAAAAGCTTTTAACAAGTTTCTGTGCTAAAATATTCTAAAATAACTCAGTCATCCTGGGAAGACATTCACTAAATGACAAGAATGGTTAAAACAGAAATAGAAGAACTGAGAATAAACAGTGATGTTTCTCAATATGGAGAGCCCTTAGAAATTCCCTCAGCAATTTGTATTAGGGTCTGTGCTCTTTGCCGTATTTACAAGTGGCTCAAGGATATCACAATATGCAAAAAACTATGAGGTATGTAAGGATGATGATACATAGAGATTTTCTGAACAGAGAGTCACTATATAGACTAAGAATCTTTACTTGGGAAAATCCACTATCAAGGAGAGCTAGAACAGTGTAGTAAATGATGGTTTCTCACAATACAAGAACAAAAGGACATGAAATTACATAAATCAGTGCAAAAATGAAAGCAAGGTACAGGATGTACTTTTTATACAACTCAAAATTAAGATGTGGAACTCTAATATAGGATGCTGTGGATGGTGTAAGTCTAACTCAGGTCAAAACTTGGTCAAATTAATGGGAAGAGATTTTTCCAAAATAGTCATCTTTATCTCTTTTCTTATGAACTTTCACTAAAGCTTAATTATGATTGTTCCAGTCATACCATGTATGTTTTTGTCAACAAAAGATCTCATTTTTTGGATTATAAAGACAAACAATCAAAAAAAAAAAAAAAAAGAAAACATAATGATCCAATAAATGCAAAGGCCAGATACAACATAGTTTGAACATTTACAAAGCTACAGTGCCTAGATAACCTCATTCGAGGCTCAGAACGTCAGGTTGGTATATGGAAAATTCACTATGGCAACCTATGCTCTATTTTGCACACTGAACAGCAAATTAATCACTTGGTTTGGGAATAAAGATTTATCTGCATGTTCCCACAAGCACAGTAAACATTTTAACAACATAGTTTCCTTTCCCCCCAAACAAACATACTGATTAGGCTTCTAATAATTTCTTTTACATTGTTACGTGTTTATTCTGAACGCAATGCATTTCTCCAAAGTAATATTAAAATACTTCTTTGTTCTGTAATTATAACTACATCATAAATGCTTCATTTAATCAATTACTTGCCTTTGGACTACTATACTATCTATGAAAAAACTTGATATATTCTTTGACATATTTAGGAATAAAGGCTATTGATACAAACAATCAAAAGTAAGCAGCTTTTATGCTGCTGTTTTTGAGAATAGATACTTGTTTGTGATTAGCAGAGTATTAAAATGTAGATTTTGCATGTAGTTTGGTTTCCTTCCATTTAGAAAAATGCATTAATATGCTGGCAAACTGTCATACTTAAATTGCCTGAAAATGTCAGGGTCATAGCAACACCAGAAATTTAATTTAATAAAATTCACTATTCAGAAACTACACGGATATGTTTGACATATAGTAACCATGCTCTTTAAATGCCCTTTATACTTGACAAAAATGAGTACAGATACTTACCTGGTAGGAAAAGTTCACACATATATGCCAAACCATTTATTAACATCCCTTACTGACTAGACCAAATTAGAGCTGCTGTTAGGCAGAATTAACCCAGAATTGAGTTCCTAGTGAAATGAGCTTTCATGCTGTCATTTCACTACAGATTCATAAATAATAAAATGAGGCTTTGGCTTATGATCAGAGCATTTATAAAAAAAACCCTTATAATTAACTCAAAAGAAAACAAAGCATAGCACAATCTTTCCTTATTTGTCTCTGCTCAAGATAAATTTTGTACACCTTAAAAATTCTCACTATAGATATTACAGCATACCAGGATATACTAATCGGTAATCTTTCACATCTTCCATGATTCCTGTGAAATATATCTGGTTTTGTAGAACTCTCTGCAAAAGACTGTGAAACTTTTCAAACTGCAGTATTTTAAACACAAATGAAATGGCCCAGGTACACATATTTGAGTACTCTAATGCATTTTTTAAATATATATTTGCTAACACTGTGATGAACAATGTGGGAATTAATGTGTAATTCCAAGACAAAATCAACCCTGAGACAGCAGGTTCTCTACTCTGGTTCTTGTTCTTGCTAGTGGTTAGAATCATATGAAATGGTCATGATGAACGCTGAAATTAAGTAAGTTCTGCTCTCAACTCTGTATTCTCTTCAGTTTGACCAAACAGCAACAAATTTGACTAACCATCTCAGCTTCATTCTGCTTGAAACCTACTACAACTGAACTTCAATATCAAACCCACTAAATAAAAATTAGAAAATCAAAAATAATGTCTTTTTTAAAAAAAAAAAAGCCTAAATTTCTTGGGGGCTGATCCTTCCCCTTCACCAAAGCAAACAGAAAATGCTTAAGCCAACAGGAATTTATTTTCCCTTTGTGTTCCATTTAGTGAGCACTGAATCTTGCCTGCATTCAAGGCAACATGCTATAGATAAAATATTTACTTTCCCTACCAAATTTTCAAGGATTTGTTAAAAATCAACATTAGCACTCAGACATCATCTTGATCAAAAAATGTTAACATTTTTGCTCTTGCTGATTTAAACTTTTTAAACATCAACTAATAAAAAATAAACCTTGCACATTTTAACCCCTAGTTGAAGCAAAATGAACAATGTTACTCTGGTTAATTTGTAGAGCCACTAAGAGAGAAATGCACTTTGCTTTTAAGAAGTGTTGCTGAAGTAGACTGTTGGAGAATGGCTTGAAGGCAAGGGTCATGTACCTTTAAGAGAAATGCTTTCTGATCCAAAATATTAAATTCAGCAGCAATCCTTGCAAAACAGGTGCAAGGACAGCATGCCCTTGAGCTGATAAGTTGTACATCAACAGAGTGTTGTGGTTAAAGGAATGAGCATGGGAAAGAAGTTGGTGATCACAAGAGGGGTTGGATTATGCTAAGCGACCTTGTGAAATGAGCCAATAAAGGATTGACAGGTGTGAATACTAATGAGGTGACTGTATAAAAATACTGCACTGATAGTTAATAAACGGAGTTTGCTTATCAATCATATTGATTGGCCGCGTCTTCCCTCGTCGCTCCGCAGTAGACAGTGGCAGAAGAGTGGGGTTGATATATCCATGCTATTTGTTACTGCACTTTCTATTATTTACTTTTAAAAATGCTTTTCCTCTCAGTTCCAATTTTATTCCACATGCATTCTTATGGTTAGATAATGTAGCATAAACCAATACTTATTAGAGTTTAATGACATTTTTAAATGTGTGGGAAAATGAGAAGTGATAATGATTATGAAAACAAAAGAAAAAAAAAAGAAAAGGCTTAAAATATGGGAGAAGGAATATTGTTTCAGCTTCTGTACTAGTACCAGTACAGAAGTGGGAAGCAAAAATAGGAAGATATACTGTAAAAGTGCCTACATGCTGCCATATATAAAATGAAATGAATGAAATACAAAGGAATGGCAGTCTCCCCTATACCCTCACCAGTACTAGTCATGAAATGAAATACTGTATAAACTTATGTATAACATCAAAGTTTCTTTTAATTTATATGTTAATATAACAGGTGATTTTACACTGAAATTGTGATACTGAGCCAAACAAAACAAAACAATTACTTGGTATACTAACACTATAAAAATGGGGCTAAGAAGTAAGTTAAATCAAGTTATATTTTTTTACCATGTAACTGTTTCTACTGTAATTTTAAAAAGATTTATTTTTATTACCCAGAAACTTCATTTATCATATTTGTCATGGATATTGAACCCTACCACAAGACTTTCATTAAAGAAGAATGGTAAAGTATAATATAATAGATAGAAGAGGGGAAAAAAAAATCCCCCAAACTCCCTAAGGTGGTACAAGTTTACCTTTCTGCTCATCATGTCTCATTTGTTCTAGCAACTCAGATCACGGTTTGCAATACTTGCTACTCTTGTAGTTCTCCCACAACGGGAAACCAATAGGTCAGGGGTTCTTCCAGTATACTGTGCTGTAGGGCAAGAAACTGAGACTACCCTCTCATGTTGGATCTGCGAGTGAACTAGTATTGGGAAAAACACCTCCTGGACTGCAGTGCTTTACAGCAAGAACCAAACTAGTCATCTGTCTGGTCCCAGACTTTGATGGAGCCAGCTCACTGTATAACAAACATTCACATTCCTCTTGTGTCACTTCCTCACCTAAATTGACTGGCAGAGTAAAACTTTAGGTGTTTCACTGTCAATTTCCCGTGATTCTGCCAGCTTATTCTGTTTGAGAATGGTTCATTAAGCCACAAAGGATTAATTAAAATCAGTAAGTCTGAAATTCCCTTACCATTTTTACAACAGTTCATCCTTCACCAGGATTCTTATATTTTAAACTTGCTCTTACATCTTACCTAAAACAAAGAGATCTGTATATCAAAGGGATTAATACTCTTGTAATCGTCAAGCTATCTGAGGCATGAGGAAACACACAGGTTTAAGAATGACTGTGTTTATCTGGAACATCTGGAGGTCTTTGGAAGGAAAAAACAGCTATTAAAACTAAATTGTTCCAACAAAATAAGCTTTTCTTTAGTAAATGTAACCTGAGATATATGGTATTCCAAATGGGTTAATTTTGTTGGTGTTCATTTTGTTAAAGAAATTTTAAGATTCTCAACGTCAAGAAGGGAGATAGGAAGAAAATCTCCTCAAATTTTTATGATTTTGTGCTTTATTGTACCATGCCTGTACATCTTTTATAAACATCTGCAACTAGATTGTGTGCTTTTGTATACTGTCAATATGAAACTAACGTTTTTTTCTGTCTATCTCAATCTCGTTTAAAACAAAAGGAGTTTCAAGGTAGCACAGCAAGATGTAAGGAATGTATCAGTTATCATGCTATGCCTTCCAGTGAATACCTGCATTTCCCCAAAATACTTCAGAGAATCTTAAGTCTAAGAGTATGGCATATATAAGCTAGCATGACCAGGTGAGAACTAGCATTATGGTGTGTTGCAGTGTTAGGAACACGGTAGCAAGGACAGCTATCTGACACATAACAAGGTGTTCAGGAGCACATGTGCCTTTCAAGGTCAGCAAGGTGTTAGTCACATATATTGATGTGATCAGAGGTGTATCTACAGTAGAAAGATCACCTAAAAACATTAACCATGATGTGTGAAGAAGTTAATGAATTCATGCACTTCCAAAACACATTTAATTCTCTTACTATAGTAAGACAAAATAAACTTGTATTCCAAAACAAACTCTACCAATGAGTAAAAATTTAAAACCTTGATCAAATTTTCATGAGACAACTGACAGGTTACTACCCACTGTTGTCTGCACTGCCTTTCAGCTAGATGTTACTGCCTCTTTGACAAATGTAACAGAATAGGAAAATATATATATAATTCATCATATTAGCATAAATTGAGATTAATGGCAGTTTAACTTGGCACAACTGAGAAGTGGACCTATGATCTGTTTTGTCGTATCTCCTGAGGAAACAAAAACTTTTAGCGAAGGAGTGAGGTAAGCAGCTGGATTTGGTTACCTAATTATTTTGTTTAGCTTGAATTTCCAGTTTAAGAGTTACCGGCCTGAGAAACTTATGACAATATACATTTCTCCAGAGCTGTGAACTATTTCTCTACTGCCTACTTATTGCCAGAGGCAGATAGTGGTTTATGTGGAACATTTCCTTTTGTACTAGCTCTCAATAGTATCTCCCCCTACTTTGACTCATATGCTGTTCATTTAACTTGTCAAGACACACCTAATCCTGAGATTCTTGTACTTGCCATGAGTATCATGCTCTTAGTGCCCGTGTCTATAGCAATTACAAAATTTATTTGGAATTGATAGTCCACAGGAAAGACAGAGTAGACAACAAAGGTCAGATTCACATGAAACCACATTATGCACTAGATGATCTAGAGGAGAAATCAAACAATACTCTAAAAATTGTAAGTACGAAGTAAGTTCTTAAAGAAAAAATGAAAACAAGTATTAAAATAATTAAACATGCAGGGCAGTTTCTAAACTGTTTCCTTACTTGCTTCCATCACTCGGATCTTGAAACTGAGTTCACTCCTAAACTGCTAACCTGCTCTATTCTTCTCAAGACATTGACAAGATCCTCCCTGGGCCTTCTCTTCTCCAGGCTCATCAGCCCCAGGCCTCTCAGCCTTTCCTCACAGGAGGGATGCTCCAGTGTGATATTCATTTTAGTGTCCTTTTGCTGGACTCTCTTCAGAATGGTCATGACTCTTGGGCTGGGTAGCCCAGAACTGGATGCAGTACTCCAGGTGTGGCCTCACCAGGATGAGAAGCACCTCCCTTGATATACTGGCAGCACTCCTCCTAATGCAGCCCAGGATACCATCAGCCTTCTCTGCTGCAAGTGCATATTCCTGACTTTTATCCAACTTGATGTCCGCCAGGTTCTCTGCAGTTCTCTGCAAGAACTCTACAAACTCTTTCCTACAAAAATTCTACAAATCACAGGATGCCTGATGCTCTCAGGCTTTCCTTCAGCAGGGAACTTTTGCCATGTTAGAAGAAGAATTTTCACATGATAATTCAGCTATTATAATTTCAAAAGCTAAAAGGAATAAAATTTCATATATAAATGCATAAATACACGTACACGCACCTGCACACACACACATACAGAGGTGTGCATTCATGCATTCATTTATGCTATTAACTAGGAGTCTCTTTTCACTAAATATATCTGATTCATGCAAATCCCTTTCCTCCAACACCACCAAAGGATTCAACAGTATTCTGCTGTAAGCAAGAAAGCTGTCAGAAGACAGCAGCTTTGCAGCATGGGCAAACCCTTTCCACCATTTTCACAAGCTGATCACAAGGCAAAAATCAATAGCCTTGCTTTTCAGGTATTGAGTATCCCTGAGCTCACAAATGGCAAACAATATAGGCTCATGTGAAAAGCCAGAATATTCCTACTATTTCAGGTTTACATTAACATTTCCTCTTATAATTAACTTGTATTAATGTTAAAATGCATTCCGTAAATGCATTTGGTTTTAACTTTCTCCTCTCTTTCCCCACACTGTTCTGCATGTTCTGTGTAAACCATCATTCTGTAACCTCAAATCAGAATCTGTATAATAAGGCATTGACACAATCAGAGATTGGTTTTCTGTTTGCTATTATACATAGAGAAAGCAACTTTCAGTAGTTGAATATATAATTCTCAGAATTTAGTAACCACCATCACAGTAAAACAGGTAGAAGCTAAATAAGTCAATAAAAAGGTTTAAACCACAGAAGAGAGTGATAGGCTTTGATATGCTTTCCCTTTTGCCTACAGAAAGCATAGCATTAATACTAATAAAATAGGAAATTAATGATTTGATGTTAATTTCCCCCAAAGTTCCATTTTATTAAATGTTTCTTCCTCCTCTGTTCTTTCATTTCCAAATCTCATTTCATTTAGGTGCAGAATCACAAGATGAGTTGCATTTCCAACGGTTGCATGTATAACAGCTGCCAGTTCCCTTGTTTCTTTCTTGTTTTTGTGATGCACACGAAAAAATCACGAATTTAAAACGTGATCACCATGTTGCTCTCTTAATCCTGACTCTATATTACAACAGCTTAGTTGGCCTCTACCTTTAGAGTAGAGTGCATTTACTGCTGTCTTGGTAGATGTGTTATTTGAGTACTTTTCAGGCTCAGCTATTCACTGCATACCCAATAGGTTCATTCAGATACTCCAGTTTAGTGAAGCCATTAAGCAAACAGCACTGAAGGTCTTATTTGCCAGAGATCAGAAACGGCATCCATTTACTATAGTTTTCTATAAAAACTGCCTCTGCTACATTGCCTGCAGTTGGGAAAAGAAATGAAACACCATCGCGAAATGTCAAAGCTGCCAAGATAGACAAAGTCAATTTATTGTTACTGAAATAATGGAACCTTGTACATAGAAGATCAATGAGAACAGAAGATCCTAGTACTGAGAATGAATGCAGAGAGAGATTGCAAACATTATTAGAGAAGTAAGTTCTAGAAGAAATCTCACAACTATAAGAATAACTTGGCATACATAACAGGAAATGAAATGCTTTTATTTTGATAGAATTTCTATTCCTCAGCAAAATATTTGATTTCTTTTTATTCATCAAATACACACTCAACCTAAAAAAGATGAAGAAATCTTATATTTTAGCTTGATAATGTCAAAGATACTATAGAAACATAGTCATCCAGATTAAATCTGGAAGGCACGATCAGGAATCACCATAATTTAAACAAAGCTTAAACAAACAAAATTACATCTTCCATGAAGATTTTCCCTTTTGGTTAGAAAAAACACTGAATTAGAGGAATCAGTTAAAGAACTGAAAACATCAAAGATGAGAGGTGTGAAATTTCATTAATTAAAGTGGCAGAAATGTCTGGCAATCACCAGCTGGAAGAGGATACTGGGAATAATGGAGAACACACACAAACATATAGACACAAAGAAGCAGAAAAGAAAGATATCCATTGGAAGCAGAAAGCATAAAGATGAAATAAAACTTGCCAAAACTCAGACTAAGCTGGACCTCACACAAAATTTAAACACATTGAGGTAAGAAGAGTGACTGACTGAAGAGCGAGGAATGAGAGCAAATTACTTATACTGCAACTGTCACCAAAAACCTTTGTCTTTGTAACACTGGAGAAGCACTTCTAGAGTTTTCCTAGATTGTCTCGTATCAGTGTGCTGCAGTAATAGGCTGTATATTATATTTGCTTCCATTTTAAGTTAGTATTATCTTCACTTAAGAATAACAATTACCCCTGTATAAAGGGAAAACATGGGTTTTTTTTCCGTAAGGAGCCACAAAGTGGGCTCCGTTTAAAAAAAAAATAAAGTTCCAGAGAATAACCTAGCTGGCAGGGAATAGGAATAGCAGGGAAGAAGCAGACTGTAGCTTAAGCAGAGAAAACTGCTTAAACAATGCTCCTAACAGTACTGAAACTCTGCTGTTTTAGGAGAACACAGCAGAGAACCTGGGCTCAGCGATAGTGGAGAGAAAAACAGGATTGAAGAAGATGTAAATTCACTGAGCTTCAGAAAGGCTATGAGAGACTAAAAATACACCTGCAAGATCATGGTAGGTAGGAAAGGATTGTGTCTAGTTATTTTTCTCCTATTTTGTCTCACATCATACTAAGCTTTTATTATAAAGAAATTAAATGTGTTTTTTTGTTTTTTTTTGTTTTTATTCTACTAAACCCTGGAATGTTTCTTATTTTGAAGTATTTTGGTATTTGGTTAAGGAAAACCATGCAGAATACCATGCCGAAGTATATTCCTAATTTGGGTCAGATCAGGAGGCTCTCAACTGTGACAGAATTTATGCAGCAGCCCTGTGTTAGGATTCCATGAGGAAACTGCATTTCTTATAGTCAGGCAGAGTTATCACCTCTGGACACACCTGTAACACACTGAAAAGTCTACACATACACCTAAAAATCGGCAATGACATCTAACAGAAGAGGGAATACCGTGTGTGATTCATTGAAAGCATGTGACAGAAATCAGCCACAGAGGTCCCTCTGGGGTGACAGTGAGGTTTTGGAAATGTGGTGGGTTGACCCCAGCTTGAAGGGAAGACACTATATGGCACTACATGGTTGTAGAATAATAAATAAACTACCTTAATAAACTTTCTAATCATATGCATGCTTTTGGTTACTAACTTTGTATTTATCAGAAATGGCAACAATTTGCTCCACTTGCCATCCAAAGCACACACGTTTAATCAGTAAAAGTAATTTTCAATGGGATTTTTTGGGATTTAGCAGCAAATTATCTTCTTCTTCTCCTGAAGAGAATCTCGTGGATTTACATTTTAATAGGATGGAGGTATATGCCCAAAACTTCATACTTGTGGCATAAACCTCTCTACTCTTGAAAATACTTGGAGAAAAATCACACGTACATAACAGAGGAACAGGTGAATATTAGTATTGTCAATTAAAATTTGGTAAGAAGTTTGCATAACATGATTTTTCTAATGTAGCTTGAGTTTTGTGGCTAGATTACTTCAACTTGTGCCTAGACAGTTACCACTATCAAAAACAAGTTAACAGATGAGTAAATTGACAGCTAAAGGAGATCAAGGCTTGCTTTTAGCTCCATGTTGCAGGGAATGCATAAAGAAACACAAGGTATTATTTATACATTCTCATCAACTGCAGAAAGATCCAGACTTTCTGCATTAGAGTGGCCAACTAATGTAGAGAACTGCTGACTGTTGGGGTCATTTGGATAATTATTGTATTAATTGCCTGACTGGTATATACATTCTGTTAAATGTGTTTCTGTCTTGTCAAATGGGCTGCTGTCTGATTTCCCCTGAAGCTGAAAGAGTCCTACTTAAACTGTATGGAAGCAATTGCTGTCACACAGTTCCCTTTTAGGTTTAGACCATCAGGCTTTATCACGACAAGAACTACAAAGATCACAGGCCACCAACTGGTATGTGTGGTTAACACATCTGCTTTTCTGAGGTGTAAACCCCAGCTCTTCTCTGTTTCTCATTGTTTATAAGAAGAGTGTAGTGACCATCATTTAAGACTCTTAGATATAATTCTGCCTTGAAAAAGAGATTGAAAGGGAGTGGTAAGCCAGAGTGAGGAGCCATACAAATGTGTCTGTGGACTGCATGTGAATGTTCTCTGTGAATTGTTTTTTTTGAGGGAAGTATACCTGTATACATTTTCAGTCCAAGCACATACTCGCCATCAAGCTTCTTATAGAAGATTCTAGAGTACACTTACGCAATGAAAGATTACAGCCTATCCTCACAAGCTTCAGGAAGCTGTTTAGAAACAGCATAATGTTCAGTCAGTGTCTGGAAGGAGCTCAAAGTGATTAGACGAGAGATGTCTGGGATGCAAGCACTGAAAAGCACTGCTGCATTAAGTCACTTCATCATAGTTTCTTTAAGCTTTAAGCTTTGCTGGAAGGGATTGATACCAAATACATCCTCTAAGGGCTCATGAAAGTTATCTGCTAACTGCTCAAGCCTTACTTCTCACTTATCATCAACCAGACCTGCTGAAATTTTCCAAAAAGGATCTTGAAGTCTCACACAGAGGAATTACTGAAATGTCATCTTCACAGATGATGCCATCTGTTGAGCTCCATTGCTTCCAGACAAAGGAAATTATTTCTTTTTGTTGTTTGTGTAACGTGGTGACAAAACTATACCTATAGTTCTCAAAGGTATATACATTATGAACTGCATCAGCTTCCAAGATGTCAATATGAAGACATAGCTCCATCAAATACTACAGACCCAATGTGGCAAAATGCTTGAATGTCCTCTCCACCCCATAATGTTGTATGCTGTTCATTTTCAAGAAAACAATCACTTTTTAAAAAGCAGCTTCCGATCCAGACTATGAACAGTAGGCAGAAAAAGCTGAAATACCTGAAAAGGTATCTGAGAAGGTGTTATGCGCGCGCACACTGCCATATTTCCAGTTAGGTCAGTCAATTTGGAAATATGGAAAGCTATTGGATAAAAAAAAAGCTGATTATGCTCAGTGAAAGATAAGTCATCCCAAATGTCTGTAACTGCCCTGAATTTTGCACACTAAACATGGAGAAGAGGCAAATGTTTAATGTTACTAAGAGAAGTAGATCTGTCAAAGAACGAAAGCATCACATAGCCACATAAAACTTTCTCCTAGGACAATTCCCACATCAGTCCACATATCAAGATAAGGTGTCAAGGAGATGTTTTGCCAACAAAAAATGGGCTGTAGCTGTTGCCAGGATCCTGTTGAATATGCAGGAGCTGTGGACTAATTAAGTGGCAACATCAACCACAATCTGAAGATCGTAACAGCAGGTCAGCCTGGCAGCTACGGGAAAATAAGTGTCCTTACAAAGACAAAAAAGCAATCTTACAGCCTTCAAAGAGAAATGAATACCTGGATTTTAACTTGCAAATTCATGAAAGCAACTTGTATGCAAGTTCAAAATAGCATCATCCCTTCAAAATGTTTTTCAAAATAAGGAAATAATTTCTATACAAACAGAATCCTGTATTTTCACATCATCAAATCATATCTTTGCATATCAACAAAACAGCGTCTTTCTTCTAATGAAATTAGTTCCCCTTCTATAAGGTCAGGGTTTCAGCAGTGAGCTGGCTGCAGAGATGACCTGTGTGAGGAGCAGCTGGGGCTGGCCAGTGCTGAACAGTGCCTGTTCCAGCCGGCTCCAAGAGACCCACTGCAGGGCACAGCTGAGTCCTGCAGCCAAGATGGCGGTGACACCTCTGGAAAAATGTCACAAAGGCAGAGTAGATACGGACACAAAGAGAGAGAGAGAGAAACAGAAGTGCTAACATCAAGGTCAATGTCTGCCTCATGGTGCAGTCCATGGAGAGGACTATGCCAGAGCAGATGGGTGTTTCCTGAAAGAACTATGACCTGTGGAAAAGATCCACGCAGGAGAAGGGGAAAAGCGTGAGGAGGAAGGAGCAGCAGAGAGGAGCTTTTATGGACTGACCACAGCCCTCTTTCCCACTTGCATCACAAGGGGTTGAGGTGGAAGGAGCTAGGAATGAAGTTGAGGCTGGGAAGAAACAGTGTGGGCCAGAGCAGAAGGGGGAAGGTAGTCTTTAAATTTTAACTCTGTTTCTCTCTACTCAAATCTATTTTAATTTACAATAAATTAAATTAATTTTCCCCAAGTCAAGTCTGGTTTGGACACAATGAGGTATCTGATAAATGATGAACGCTTTTTGACACTATGGGGTAATTGGTGGCAGTGGCTGAAAAGTACTCTAAGGTACCATTCAAGACAGATTCTGTAGTTACAGATATTTTATTGATGAGTTGCTACTGGTAAACAAAGCGTAAACAGTTCACTAGTGAAATCTGACGGATATAGGAGAATAAGCCTTTTTTAGTAGCAGTCAGTTTCTTAACATCCCTCTTTCCTGTGAGACACATGCCTCTTTACTCCTTTGATGCAGCCATGGAAGTAAAGGAAAAGAACAGCGGAATACATGTAGGTACTCAGTATTCCTGGTGGTTTAACAGTCGTAGTTCATTCATTTTATAGATAACAGTAAGAGGGTAACAGTTGCCAAATTGCCTGGTCAGGCTCCAGCAAGGCCTCACAGATGGAAAAATAATTTTGAAAGGGCTAATATAGAACAAAATTTCCATTGCACTGTGTCTGCCCTAACTCTTTTAATGCTGGATAGAAGTTTCTAGGATCAAACAGTACAGTGGATTAGCAAAAGAAGGCAGGATGAATCTGAAAAACCCCAAAGCCCATGAACAAGGCATGCATGGCAGTTAGGAGACAGATGTATGCATCTCCATGTATGCATCTCCTCGCTGGCTACATTGCCATACTATGATGACGCACAGAAGATACCCTGACAGAAAGTTCCAACATGTGGCTCCAGAGCAAAAGACTCACCAAATTGAATTACCAACGAGAAGTGCAAAAACCAGGATTTGGATACGTGCTTTGGGACTGACCCCCAGTATCAGTATCAACACTCTGGTGGTTAGAGCAAATATGGATCACAGAATCACAAAACTGCTTATGTTTGAAGGGACCTTTAGCTCTTCAATATAGGAATGACAGGGGAAGGACAGAGTTACCAGCTGCCCTATGGGGGACTGATGAGCAAAGCCCTGTGAGGGTTGGGGTGATGTGACAAGAAAGGATCACAAAATCAAAAGAACAGATCCATCTTTTTCAGCCATTCGTTATATGAGAGATGTTCCAGTTCCTTAATCATCTTTGTAGCCCTGTGCTGGAGATATTCCAGTAAATTCGTATTTCTCTTGTCCTGGGAAGGTACAGTACTAGTCACATTAATTTGAATTCCCTTCCTTGAGCTGCTGGAAATGCTCTTCCTAATGAGGCTGCAGGATATTGTTGACCTTCTTTTGCTCTGAAAGCGCATTGCTGACTCATGGTCAGCTTGCTGTCAACCAGAACAACAAAGTCCTCCTTTGCTAAGCTGTTCTCCAGCAAGTTGGTCTCACCACGTACTTTTGCATGCAGTTATTACTCCACAGGTGTAGGACTCTTCTTACTGAACTGAATGAGATTCCTGTCAGTCCACGTCTCCAGTCTGTTGAGGCCCCTCTGTATGACAGCACAACCCTCCAGAGAATTAGCCACCACTCCCAGTTTTGTATCATCCGCAGACTTGCTGAAGATGCACTCTGTTCAATCATCCAGGTCACTAATGAAGATCTGGAACAGTATTGGACCCACTATTGAATCCTGGAATACACCAGTAGCTACTGGCCTCCAACTAGACTTTGGGCCACTGATCACAACATTCCAGGTTTGGTTATTCAGCCATTTTTTATTCCACATCACTGAGGATTTATCCATACCTGTATTTTGTTAGTTTGTCTATGATGATGTCATGGAAAAGCATCAAAACTTTACTGTTTCTCAGATCTTCCTTCCTACCCTTCTCAAAGATAGTGATATTTGCCTTCTTCCAGACTTCAGGAACCTCACCTAATTGCCATGACTAATCAAAGATAATTAACAGTGGTCTGAGCTTCCTCAGCACTTATTGGTGCAACCTGTCAGGTCTCATAGACTTACACATGACCAGTTTGTTTAATTACTCCCTAACCTGGTCCTTCTCCAGCAATGGTAAGTATTCCTTGTTCTAGACTTTCCCTTTGGTCTTAGGGGCCTGGGATTCCTGAAGGCTGGTTTTATGTGTAAAGATCAAAACAAAGAAGGCATCAAGGACCTTGGCCTTCTCTTTGTAAACAGTTCCTCTCTCCCATTCTGAACAGGCCACACTGATTTCCTAACAGATGTACAGGTCAATGTCTACAATGGACCTGTCTTGCCAGTTAAGGCTTGAATCACTGGTGTCAGTACAAAAAATTGTAATGTGTCTCAGGAAATCGGGTACAAGTCCAGAGCTAGCACAAAGCTGAAAGAGCGTCAAAGCTGAGTTTCTGAAATCAAAAGGCAAGGACAGCTACAGAGCAAGAAATATCAAGTAGAAGAGCATTTCAGCTCAGCACAGTGTGAAATGATTGCAGATATTCTTGCATTTTCCATGTTAACTACTAGGAGAGAATGAGCTCGAGCGGATCCTCTAGAGGTACTGCAACAGAAAAACTTTCTGGTATTGCACAGGAATACACAACATGTACTTTCTTTCAAATAAGATCTGTATTGTTACAGTGGTGTATCAAGTCACCTGAGTGCATCCAGGAGTTGTCTTTAGAAATTGAATGATATCTTACTATTTTCCTTTTAATTTATCTTTTATTTCCCAAGCCCTTGTTTTCCTCTGAAGGAAATATTAGTCAAAAAAATTTTCTTCCACAATAAACAGAAATCTGAACTTAGGTATCTTATTAAATTCTCCAAATACAGAGATTGTTTACATCACCTTTCCCCACGTTTTCTTTAAAACTGATCTCAGTAGACCAAGACAGAGAAAGTTTCAAGTGATGTCTTTGTATCAGTCTTTTAATTTACTGAGAATGCTATCTGGTTAGCTTCCAGCATTTAGAAAAAAATATCTGAATTCAGGCAGCATAAGTATGAAACAATTAAAATACTTTTGAGAAAAATGCTTCCGCAAAGCCAGACTCTGATGGGATTACAGTGAGACAGTGGCAATCATCATCATTTAGGATTAGCAGGAGACTTTGTTAGTTTTTTTTCTTTTCCTTTTTTCCCCATACTCCTTTAATTTCAGACTCGAAAGCTTCAGCAGTTTGATTTCCCCATGCACAGAGACGTCTGGTTATTTCTAACTGCGTAAAAGAGCTTCTAGAGAATCTGGTTAAAGCCATGCATATCAAGACTCTCCTACAAATAAGAAACAGAAATAATCTATTTGGCTTAGCATCCTGATTCTGCCCAGAGTTTTGGGGTAGCAAACCCATTGTTTTCAATATTATGACTCAGTGTGGCCTTTCGTAGCCAAAGCCTGCTGCACAGATGGCCCAGGGCCAGAACTTCTTAAAGTTCATTGGCTTCTTTTCAGTAAGATTTTTGTGTAACTATAATATCACTGGTTTGAGTGATCTGTAACAACCATAACGAACTTGACATTCTAGAATTATCAAATGAGACTGAATTACAGTTTTAATCTTGCTTAATCAGTTCACACTGTGGACTGCTGACATTTTATATGTGGAATGCAAATACATTTTTTTCACATTGAGTTGTTGATACTAATGAAATTTTTGCACTTCTGTGAAGCACAGACATGTGAAAATGTATCACTTATATATAAATCTTATTTTGCTATTGTTTTGGTAGATTTTAAGGAAAAATTTTAATAATAACATAATATTAATACAATATATTAACACTATATTAATATAAATATCAAACAAAATGCTGATATTTTCATTACTAATATTACTATTTATATAAGACTAAACAGACATGTATATATATATACACATATGGAATTCTAACTTCTCTAAACCACGTCTAATGAAATTTTAAAAAGAAGTAAAATTATTACAGATTATAGCTGGAAAAAAGGCAGGAAAAAAAATTACTCTTCCTAATACACATGTTTACAATCAATAAGAGGTTTGATAATATAAATGTCAAAAATACTTCTCTCAACAGTCTTTTGAGTAAAATATGAAGTGCAATCTGTAACTAGTAAAATCACTCAGATTAATATTAATCCTTCTATACAGAACTATCAAAAAGTATTCAGGAGATAGGGTTTTTATACTTACTTTTATGTCTTTCATTCTGTATTTTTAATATTATAAATTTGGAATTTCTTAGATATCATAGAAAGATTTATTGCACATTTTGATTAATATAGTCTAGGTTTAGATTTTACTTTTACTTTAACTAGAAGAATCCCAAACTCCTGCAGTCTGTGTGAGCTGGGACCTCTTTTATTTTAGATTTCAGGATCACACAATAACACTGATCATCAGCAAGAATTCAAACGTGTTCCAAGCAGAGCAATCAATAAAAAATTCTTCAAAATGCCTACATCAGCATACTCAGATATAAGAAAAAGCATGAATAAATCAATAACATGCCTATAAGCATGTTGATTAATTTAATTAAAAAAAAATAAAATAGAATGTGGCACTGTTCACTACAATGCTCTCTGCACATTCGTCTTTTCTTTAAGCTGTATCTCAAATACTGCAATGTCCAAGATCATCTGCAGACTTGATAACACAGATTGACTTGAAAGGAAGAACACAGGCAAGTAATACAGTATTACAGGAACATTTTAGATTTGCCTCAACAATATCACTTCTCTGTATTGTTTAGCCTTGAAGACCTAGCAAGGTCACACCTTTAGATGGTAAGGGTTAATGGCATACTAATAATGAAGAATCCCAACAGGGAAGCACTGTATACACCCAGAATTTGCAGAAAAATATCTTGAATCTCATATATGTTTATTTTTGATCAATAAGATTAGGCAAGACAATATGTTCCCATTATATAGTAGCCATAAGTACACATGATTACAAATATCACAATTATATTATAACTGATTTATCAACACAATTTCAATACATTTCTCTCTTTACCTGGAAAATCTTTTCTAAAAAATTCACAGTCAAAACATACATGATACAACTGAGATCGGTAAATACAGTACAAAAATACCACAACTAACGTGAACAATTTGTGTGCTTTTAAGTACAACTCCCTTTCTGTCAAACTACTAAATCATAATTTTTTTTCAAAAGACAAGTAAATGCCTCTGGAAAAATATATGAATTCTAAAAAGAAAAAAAGCAATCTAACAATAAGAATATAATAAGCATATCAATAGTATAAAAATAAAACCTGGGATATTATTTTGCATAATCATGTAAGGTGTAGGCTGCACTAGAAAAAAAGGGCAATATATAGAAAGTCAAATAAATAAATGCAAACTAGCACAAATCCTTTTGCACTGAAATTTCATGCAGAAAGAGGAATATGATATTAGATCAATATCGTATATCACCTAACCAGGATGATAATAGATCTTAAATACTAAAGCAGATTAGGAAGAGTAAGGCAGAAAACACAGTAATAGGAGAGTTTAATTACTCCCAGGCAGTCTGATAAGAAATCATGACAAGATATGATGCAGACACTACATTTTCAGATGCTGTAAATAATGGTTTCTTGGCATCGTTAGAGAAGCCACAAGAGAAATAACTTGATTTTGCATTAAGTTAGGCGTAGGATCTGTTTCAATACATAATCATTAAAAGCAAAACAACAACATTTAAAAACACTGAGTATAATGCATCCAGTGTTATTCTGGGAGCAAAACACACTTAAAAAATCCACCAAAAATAGTTTAACTGCAACAGGACAAGGTTACTAAGGATAAAAATAAAAGGAAAAACTAATGGGCAAATGCTTGCAGGTTGCAGAAAAACACTTCCAAACACTTCAGGTAACTATGTAATCAGCCTGACTTTAAAAAAAAAACAACAGAGCACGAATGACAAAATAGCAGAATAAAGAAGACTATTAGTCAATATCTTTCAGACCAAAATAAAGGCAGAGAGTGTAAATGGAATTTATCTGGTAAATTAAATCTACAACTATGAATATTCAAAAAGGTTCTTCTATATAATTTATTTTAGACAGCAAAAACACTCATAGAACTGTAGAATCATAGAACAGCTCAGACTGGAAGGGACCTCAAAGATCATCTGATCTGAGTTTTCGTGGTAAAGGGAGCTTAGATGATATTATCTTGCACCCTGTCCAGTTGCATAGTGAAAATCTCCAGTGGTGTGGACTCTACCACATCCCTGGGGAGGTTTTTCCAGCACTCATCAAAACTGTGAAAACTGGGAAGCTTGAAAGTGTTCAAAGGTGGTACGTAACTTTTCACTTAAATTGCATCTGGTACCAAAATACAGAATTGCCAAATACGATACCAGTTATTTAAAAGGGACAATGAAAGGCCAAAATGACTGAAACAAACAGCAAATCCATATTTCAGAGGCAATATCCTAAAAGTGGTAATAGAGAATATAAACAGCAAAAGCGTGTAAATATATGACATAAAGAATCAGCGTAAAACGTTTTTAAAGGAAGTTATGATTCCCAAGTTAATAGAATTCCTTGAATACATTAATGATCCTTTGCAAGGAGGTCATAAATAATGATTTGAAAAAATATCTTGACATTGTTACCCACCAAAAGTTTTTAAAGAATATTAATAGCCATGAGAAATGCAGGAAGGTCTTCTTTGGGGTTAATGAACTGATTAAAAGAAAACGAAACAAAAATTACAAAGACTGGATCAGTTTTCTCACTGCTTAACTATCGTAAATATTTGCAACTGAGTCCTGTGCTGTTAAACATGTTTACAAATTATCTGAGAACATACAAAGTACTGAGGTGAAAAAGACTGCTGATCACAACAAGCTATTCAGAACAGTCAAAGCAGTAACTCCCTGAAGAAGACTGCAGAATTCTCTCTTCACTCAGGAGACAGGACTTCTGATTTCAGGGAAATGATTAATTGTATAAGAACAGAGCACTTAGACCATGATTTCTCAATCCAAAGAAGAATGAATAGCAGTGAATGTGACAACAGACAATAAAGCAATGAATGACATGTTGAAGATGTATTTTTGGTGATGTGACAAATACCTATTTAGCCTCTGTCTGTATATTTACATAAAAGCACATAAATATACAAAATAGCTTGAGGAAGAATAAGCAGAGGTCTAAATTAGAATAAGCATTCAGGTGATGCAAAGACAGATCCAGAGCATATCCTAAATAAGTCATTATAAAGAAAATACTTATCAGGATCTAAGGCTGTCATGTCAAAATCTAAGACGAAAGAAATCAGACACTGTTCAGGAAATATAATGCATTTCAAACCAACAAATCCTCTGAAGAAGCCTTTCTGAATACTGTCATTACAAACCTGACAACAGAAAAGACTTAGAAGATGTATAATGTGTGTCAGGAAAGTTAGATTACAAGGGAGTGACAGGAATACAAGAACAAATAATTTCATCCCTCTTATTAAAAATACAAGTACTGGAATTGATATAAACAGGAACAGCTCACAGTTTCTGCAATGTAGTACTGAACCTACATGAAGATGTTGGGTACAAGAGTCAACACCATTCACTGTCATTTTCTGTATCACATCAGAACCTCAAACTCAAGCGCATCTCCATCACAAGCTAAGCATCTATATCCCATCATACTTCGAGTGACGACTAATGCCCAGCTTAGCTTGAATTTATGGAGTAGATGATATTTTATCAAATATGCAGTATCTTTTGAACAACTGCCAACTAGATTTATGATACAATGAGACAAAGTCTACAGGTCTCATTGTATACACTGATTAAAAAAAAAAAAAAGTACTTTTTTAGAAAAACTTAGGGGACTACAAAGAGATCTGGCAATTTGACTGGTAATCAGTATGTCAAAATTTAGTCATAATAAAATAGTTTTATAAATCATATGATTCTTAATAATTAAGTACTAAAATTTCAAGTGTGCTGTGGACCAATAGGAAATTTCTGGAGATTCAGGAACTGGCTCTTCTAAGGTTTCAAACTACCCTCTCTTGCTTACAGCACTGCAGCAAACAGTTGCAGCCATGTAACAGTCTAGTAGGTGTTGTAATCCTATGAAAGATTGGATGTTGTTTCCTTTGTTGGCTTCTCCAGGCATCTTCTCAATCTAAACACTACAGCCCTGGGGGCACTAACCGAGTCAGGATCACTGGAATTTGCTCTCATCCAATGAGCATTGTATCAAGATGTTAGAGCTTCATGTAAATATAGTATTATTATAAATTATTATGTGAAAGTTACTGTCAGAGCCTCATTCGGCAGCTTTTATCAGATAAGGTGAATGCCAGATAATCAAACCTGAATACTGTGCACAGATTGTACTAAATTCTCCCACTGCTTTGCAAATCCTCCAGCAAGGGAAATGAATCATAAACTGTATCTAACTAGACAGTTACAGAGGGAATAGGGTTGCTTTGGTCTGTGGAAGCACAGCAGCTGTAACGTACAGCAAACTGCTTTCAGATCATTCCAAATTAAAGAGCATGAGTCTGTATTTTGTAACACCTGTTTCACATTCTCTATTTCTTCACTCAATGCCATTGAATTCAGTGGTTGAGTAATCATGACAAAAGAATGTAATTTTGTAGGTTTTAGTAATTGTTTATTAAAATCTAAACATTTTTATCTACATATGGTAACATCTAAGAAGACTCTTGAGACTAAATGGGCAGTTTCATAGCGTCATAGGATTGCAACATCATCCTGTCTTTTTCATAAGAAAATTATGTTTTCTTATATGTGCACAGCATATTTTATACCTATGTATTTAATTTACGTACCCCTACCCAAGTTCACCGTGATATGGGCTAGAGAGTCTGAGAAACTTTAGATATGTAATGACTTCTGTTTCAACTTAGTTACAACACTAACATCCTGAGCATATCATTCAATTATCTGTTGCCATTTCCCCACTGGAAATATGGGGATACCAATGCCCACAAATACATTTATATACTTTCCACTTGATCTTTTAACTTTACTTTGTACTCCTGGTACAGAATCTTCCTTTCCTCCTGAAATTTCCATCCGGATACTTGCAGAGTTTCATTATAGAGAACTCCTTATGTAGAAAACGAATATGAAGATACAATGACATTTCACATTCTCAATACTAAAACACTATTAATTCTAGAAAGATAAATTACTGGAGCTATTATACTATCAGAAATAACACTATTACTGCAATCAACTGGTGTTGTATGTATTTGAAAACAATCTTTAATTTCCCTTTGAGTATACCAATCTTCTCTGCAGAGCCACAAGCTATTGTAAACAATTAATGATACTAAAGCTAGCATGAAATTAATTATTCTGAAACATGTCTTGAGATTCCAGAAATGATGTAATTTTTTTTCAATCTGATGTAAAATATCTTTTTTTTTTCTGTGTGTAATTTGTTTTTTTATTCCTCTGCTGTTAAGTCTTTGAAAACAGTACCATAAACAGCTTCAAAAAAATCAGTGTTTTAAAAAGATGATGCTATTTAATTGTTTAACTGATTTTTCCATTTACCTATTTTGTAGATGTGACAAGTCTGAAGTATGACTGTCACATTCGTTAATGAAGAAGTAGGATGTGATTTAAAAATAAACAACAAACAAAGCTGTCATAGAATTGAATGGGAGGTTTTTGCTGTGTAGAGACAGCAGGATGAGATGTCTTCCAGCCAGTTATTTATAGTTTAACTTTCCTCCTGACTGTCCAGCTCTGCCTTCCTACACCATCAAATCAATCCACTAAACTTTGCAAAGGGGAGTTACATAAAAATAATTTCTTGCTGTGCATGAAACTGTTTGCATTACTTGGATGAATTTGTTCAGCATGTTTCAGCGTATGTATCTTGTTACCTTGTTTTCTACCCACATTTTCAGATCCTTCAGAATTCATATCCAGACAAATACTTTTCCTATCCTTGCCCTGTCGGTATGTAACATTAGAGAACTCTACATGTGTACAACAAAGGACTGGCAAAAATGAGCTGTTATTGTTGTGCCAGTGGCCTGACCAGCTCATGGTTACTAGTGCCTTCCTCCTTGGTCTTTTAGAAAATGAACATCACATTACATTTGTCTTTATCTGGTCATCAGGGACCTCCTTTGATTGCTCTACTTTCAGAGGTGACAGAGAGTGGCCTTGTGATAATATCAGCCAATTGCAGATGCTTGTACACATCCCATCTGGACACCCAATACTTTGTATGTCCAATTCACTTCAGTAAGTAGTCCAGAACTTAATTTTGCTCTATGATTGGTAGTGTTCCTTCTCACCAACAACTGCCACTAGGCACAGAGATCTGAGAGGTCTAAAAGTTTCTAATCAGTGAATAAATGTCTTGGGTATTAGACATTGTTCCCCCAGATGTCACAGATGTTCTTTTAAATGTATCACCGCCTTGAGGATAAGGCTGTAATCTGTCCTCCTTAAGTGCCTTCCTAAGATGTGGCAGCAACCAAAGAAATCAGTACAGGGTGACTAGGAAGAAAATTCAACCTTCTTTTGATAGTGTGTTGAGTCTGTTTTTACACTGGGCAGTGGAAACATAGATAGTTGGTGCCTTCCAGTCTAGAATTATTATGACTTTATTGATATTTATATCCAAAATGATAGAATGCCAATTGAGTTCAGAGCAGACTCACAGCACCTCAATGAGTATCTACAGAGAAATAGTAACTTCTCTTAATAATTCCTGAAAGACCCTATGGTTTCTTAACCATTGCTAAGAAAGACTGAAACAATTTTCCCCCTTAAAGAAAAAGTAAAATTTTAATACTGCTTACACAGGATGTCACTAAAGAACAAAAGGAAAAGCATTCAAGCTAGGGAGGTAATTCCTCTCTGATTTTTGGAGAAGAAAGCTGCAACTTTTTGAGATCGAGGCAGAGAATAATTGTTGCACCTTGCCTTACATGGTGAGGGCACTCTGACTCTAAGCAATACCAAATAATAAACATACAGGCAAATAAACAAATATGTGGAAAAATGCATGGACACTTGGGAGCTGATTAGGAAATTGCAGTATAGGAAATCCTCAGAGAACACAGTATTTTACCCTGAGGGCTTCACAGATCGTATCAGACTTCATTCATAAAGAACGGAAGAGGAATCTAGCCTGGAAACTAGTAGTGTAGCATGAGGTAACTCCAGTAATATGGAACTCCTGTTTCTACAATTTCTGACACTGACAGCTAGAAGTTCCTGTTAGACAGAAATTGAAGCAGGCTAAGGTCTGAAGTCACTGCTCTGTACAACTTCCACAATATTGGAAGGTATGGGATCCAACAGCAGAAAAAACTACTGCAGTGAGAGGAGCTCATCTAAAACAAGACAATGTATTATTAGGCAGATACTACAGATATCACAAGGGTCATTATAGGACTTGACTCCAAGAGTGATCAGAGCATTTGCGAGAAAAAGCTGAGTCTCAGCTGGATGAGAATTCTCCCTTGAAGCAAACTGCAGAATGAAGGTCAGAAACAGACCTGCTCTATTTTGGGGATGATGAAGATTTTACAATAGAAGCCTGACTGCCTGGGTCAAAGCTGATGAGAAGCTTCCTGGAGTGGTTTCCTACTGCTGGGATTGAAAAGCCCACATAAAGAGATCTTGGACAGATGGTTCTCCATTCCCTGACAAAAAAAAAGAAAATACATCTTTTATAGACTCTATGTGGCTTACAGCCAACAGACTTTGATAAGAAAGCCAAGGAATATTAAACTTCTCTAAAGCTACAAAAAGAGTAAAAATTAAGCAAAATGACACACTAAGATTAAAATGAACACAAAAATCACAAAGGAACAGAGAAAATAAAGCAATATAAAAGGCGGAGATAATCTCATGCAGAAAGCAATGTACTGCAAAAAGAGCTTCATGGAAAACAAGAGAGACAACTGAGAGTCAAGGATGTATTTTTGTCTTTTGGGGAAGTTATATGAACATATGCTTTCCAAGTACTAATGAATGTTATGTATCACCAGCTTGAGCACTTGCATATGTCCCATATCTATTACCTTATCTAAATAACAAGTATGGAGCATAACATTTTCCCTATTAACCCGGTGTTAAGGATAGTATACTCTATTGAACTGCAACATCCTTAAAGACAGAAAGCCCATCTTGACATGATGATCCAACACATAAACAGGTAAAACGTTTTAACAGTAAATCACCCTTAAATCATTGTGTTTTATTACTATTTTAACTTACAGAAGGTAAGCTTATTTTTCCAGATATTATTTTGATTTTAGCTAGTGAAGATCTATTCACTACCTCAGACTTCCTTCTCACATACACATTATTATACATAAAAATCAAATAAGTTGTTGCTTTACCTGCTTCTAAATACACTCCTTGGATTTAACTTCTCCAAGACTTCACTCTAAATTCTTTGGGGATCCCCAAAGATAATTCTGTTAGCTTCTAGAAGACAGGTCATTTAAAGATTGAAAATATAATTTTCTTGTTATCTGGTTAGTATAGAATATTTCCTGAAGATACGTTTCTATGATAAATAATACTTTAAATGTAACTAATAGGATAAAGTAGTCCAGATAAATGGACAGTATTTGTATGAACATTCGAATTAAGGGAAAAGTTATATAGCTACAAATACTAGTTGACGTGTTCTTTTAATGTCAATGTGTGGTATTTAGACGTATATGTTTAGCTGAGCATTTTGTAACCCTAAAAACACCTACTCACAAGAACTTTTAAGTTGGTTTTCAATAGTATTGCCACTTCCTTGGTTACTGTACAATTTATTATAAGGTGAAAGCAATCTAGAAATGCTGCATTACAGTAAGAGCATCAAAAGCACTCCTGTGCTTGAAATGACTGTATTTGCCTCATGATAAGATGACCTTCACTTACTGAAGAGCAGAACAGAAATAAAAATTTTAAAACAACTGTCACAGAGTGAAGCCTACCCAAAAACATGGCTTAAAAAATGAAATCTGGACTATGTATGTCCAGCTCTGACTACATGATTCTGCTTTGTACTAGCAAAACAAAAAAAAAATCTCCTCAGATTAACTTCTTTACAGTTACGGGGTGACACGTATCCAAAGATCAGTGATCAGATAAATAAGACATTGAATCATAAAATCATTAAGGTTGGAAAAGCCTTTTAAGATCATCAAATCTAACCATCAACCCAATTCTACCATGATCACTAAACTATGTCCTGAAGTGTCATGTCTACATGTCTTTTGAACACCTTCACAGATGGTGACTCTGTCACCTCCCTCGGCAGTCTGTTCCAATGCTTCATTACTCTTTCAGTATAGAAATTTTTCCTAACACCTAATCTAAGCCTCCCCTGGCTCAACTTAAGCCCATTTCCTCTTGTCCTATAGCTAGTTACTTGGGAGAAGAGACCAACACTCACCTCACTACAACCTCCTTTCAGGTAATTGTAGAGAGCAGTAAGGTCTCTTCTCAGCCTCCTCTTCTCTAGACTAAACAAACCCAGTTGCCTCAATCGATCCTCATAATACATGTTCTCCAGACCTCTGACTGGTTTAATTTTCCTTCTCTGGACCTGCTCCAGCACCTCAATGTCTTTCTTATACTATGGCATAGACTATACCTACCACCACTAACAGTTTAATTTATTCCACTATGTGTGGAAAATAATGACTGACAGATAATATTTGTTATGTAACAGTGAACAGCTTTGCATTCTGGTAAGACATTTGTGGCAGTGTGGTGGGTTTGACCTTGGCTAAGCGCCAGGTACCCACCAAGTCGCTCTATCACTCCCCCCCCACTTACTCAGAACAACAAGGGGGGAAGAGAATAAGATGGGAAGAACCTGTAGGGTACGATAAAGGCAGTTTAATAGGAGCGGAAAGAAAAAAGCAAAGAACAAAAAGCAAGCCGCGCACGCGCAAGCAAAGCAAAGCAGAACAAGATCTTATTCTCTACTTCCCATCAGCAGGCGATGTCTGGCCTCTCCCAGGAAGCAGGGCTCTGGTACGCGTAACGGTTGCTCAGAGGCCAAGCATCTTTACCAGTGAATGACCCCAATCCCCTTCTCCATTCTCTCCCTTTTATACTTGAGCTGACGTCACACAATGTGGAATATCTCTTTGATCAGTTTGGGTCAGCTGTCTTGACTGTGTCCCTTCCCAAGATCCTGCCCACCCCATCCCACTTGGAGGGGGTGGGGAGAAGATGTTGGAAAGACAGCTTTGGTGCTGTGCAAGCGCTGCTCAGCAGCAGCCACAACACTGGCATCTTATCTGCCTCCCAGTACAAAGCACAGCACCATAAGAGCTGCTCTGGGGAACATTAACTCCAGCTCACCCAAACCCAGGACAGGCAGGTATGAGACAAAAGGGTGAAATAATTCAGGTAACAGTGCCAATTTGTTTTAGATAAAGGAAACATCACAGATTGACTTGGTGCTGTGTGACTAGCAAGGCCACTGGCACCTTATGCCAATGATGTAATTTTTAAAATTTATATACAGTTATGACAATAGCCCCTTGGTTGCAGAGGGAAACTCCATACTTAGACCCTTGGGAAGATGTGGAAGGCTGAGCCAGCTGAGACCTGCTCTGAACAGGATCCATGCTGCCAGGAGCTGGACTGAATATTCCCTGAGTGTGCAATGTCAGTCTCAAATGAATTACAAGGGTTCGGGATTTGATCTGTGTGAACGTGAATTCAGTAATGAGCCATTTCTCTCCAGCCCTCTGCACGACCCTGCACATACTCTTCTTCACTAGCTCTGTGCTAGCCCTACTGCACAGAGCTTCTCAGCCTTGCATACACTGTTCCCTTAGTTGTATATAGGGCCACACAAATCCAAGCTCCTGTACCACACCTCTCATTGATTAATGCAGTTCCATAGGTTAACTCTCTCTTGGTCCATTTTTACACGCACCTGTTTGTGCCAGCACAGCACGCAAGCAGAGAGCCTCTTTTGTTATGGAACCTAGTGCAGTTATACTTTTCATATCTTCGAAGAACTTGCACCTCAGGTAACAGATACCTCCTCTAAATTTGATCGTATTTGCTCCTTAACTCTGCCTACTCAAGGAACACAGGACTGCAGATCATAACTTCAGACTAGAATGATATTTTGGTTCACTTCACTTACCAAAGTCCCATGAACCAGCAAAACTCTGCAAGAGATCCTACTTGTCCCTTAGATGTAATCCTCAAAAACCTGGAAGCAATTTCTATTTTTTGCATAGTTTAAATCTCTTCAGTTATATCCTCTTCAATATGCCACTCCCGAAATAACAAGCATCTTAAATAAAAAGAAATAATAATAAGAAAAAAAAAATACCTGATTCACTGCATAATGATGAGGCAAACCCCCAAGAAATATGGATCCTGTTTCATGCCAATATGAACGGGACCAGAAATTTCCAGGTTCACTTGTCTCTGCAGATATCCCCAGGACTGACATTTCTGCTTCACATGGTACCACACTTTGCCTGCATAAATTTAGAAATAGGCATATTTTACCACCACATATAGTTTACATTACTGTCAATCTGACAAATTAATTAGGCTATTACTAAAGCAATGAGAAGAGAAAATCAGGTAAATAGCTGTTTTTATATTAAAGACTATAAACATAAAAGAAGCTGTTTAACAAGCTGTAAGATGGCACATCTTCTGGGTCTGAACCGCCATTAAAATGAAGCCATGCTGTAAATCTGAGCAGTGTAATTGCTAAAAATGCCAAAGCACATAATAATGGCTGAATAAAAAAGCTAGACAATTTTTAACAGTAACAAGAAAGCTTTGTAATTTGAAAAAGATGCCATCTATTGACCTCAACTATTTTAAGTGTCTCTCTTTTTCAACATAAAACAAGATAACTCAGGAAAGAATTTAAAATAAACTGCATTTTAAAGAGTGCAGACATACCATCATCTGTAATACTCACTTATCTTCAAAAGTATCATTTCTAAAACTGAAGGCAGTAATACTAGGCCCTGAAATTAATACGTAGACTCCCTTTTCCCTCCCCCATCCACACACCCTCTTAATAGTGTCACTCTTAACAGCATGCATAAATTGCTAACAATGAACAGAAGGTGCAAAGTAAACAATCTGGTTTTCTTAAAAAAAAAATTTTTTTAATGACACCAAGCTCATTTACATTCCGATAACCAACTGGCAGCAAGCATTTTGTCTTCATAAAAGAAAGCATAGTGAAGAAATATCAGACCTAAACAAGAGTCTCTCACATAGGCTTTTCTTTTATCCTATCCTTCTCTCTACACATGAAACAAATCAGAGTTCAATCAACTCTATGTTTAAAAATATTCAAGTGCCTTTGTAAATAGGGTTTTTGGTCTTGTGGACTGAAAATGAACTTCTTAAGGGATCAGTTCAGGGGATTTTTTTGTTTTCACCTCAATTTTTACAAAGTTTGGCGAAACTTGCTAATTAATAGCTAACACGAATGAGAAAAAGGAGAAAATTGTAGCCAGAACTGCCATCAAGTAAAGGAATGATTTCCTATTACATTTTATAAATGTTATGCAGCGGTTGTATATCTAAGCACATACACAAGATTCTGCAGCACTCCACTTTCAATATTTGCTTACAAAAGAAGTTTGCTGATAATGTGTGTAGCTCACACATGCATTCTCAGTAGCTCTCTTTGCAACGATCAAGCAGTTTTTCCTGCGGCTTGAACCCAGTGTGACATCTTGGTCATATACATTCTACAGCAGAAAGCTGTGATGAGAGTTCTAAGGAAAAAATATTGAGTTCTAAATAGCTAAAATTTCTTCTCTTTCTGGGAAAAAGTTATAATATTTATGAACATAATTGTAATAATTGAATAACAATTTTTCTAAAATATTTTAGATCAGACTTGTTTTTAATGAAATATAATTCCTAAGATTGAAGTGGAAGAGGGTCAGGAAGGGAACCGACAGGCATTTTTCTTTCTTTTAAAACTAACAGATAGACAAAATGAAGGAAAGTTGTCCAAACAATTTGGTTGTTTGTTTTTTTTGTTTTTTTTAATTACTATTTCTTCTATGCATTTGAGATGCTAACTCTGTAACTGGTTAAGTGACCATGTATGTACATCTATTATACAAGCACCCTATTTACAAATGTCATTCTTTTCACATTAGCTTTAGAAATATTTGTTAGCTTGTCCTTAATAGCTTATAGGATGGATATGCAGATGTATTTTTGTGTGCACATATAAACATTCTTTGTAATTAATTCCCAGTACTTTATGTCAGAAAATGAGTTAATGCAATTCAATAGCATGAGCCGCCTTTGCCCTAAGCTTGTTAGAATGTCAGCCATGCACCTTTGATTGTGCTTGATTGAATTTAGCAGGGTCTGGCCAAATTAGAATAACAACCTTAAACCATTATTGTTTAGCATTTGCTGATGATACAATCACTGGGTCATATATGCACTCTATGAAATTTCCATCAGGCTTTTAAAAGACTTTTTCTACAATCAGCACATTGGGTGCTGTAAAGGTCAAGTAAGAAGACAGAGCTTTTTGCATAATTAAAAATGTGGAAATGCATATACCAACTCTCAAGCACTTCTGCTGCATAAGCTACCAGTAATTGTGCCTCAGTCCAACCCAGCAGTGATAGTTCACAGTTTCCTCATTTGTATTCACATAAATGTAATGATTAAATAGTGGCCTATTAATTATATCCTGAAGATGAGTTCTGTCTAAACAGTATTAAATCCATTGCCCAATGCCTTGCAGGTTGGCAGGATGGAAAGGTCAGATAATAATTTGGGATAACAATGTAACTGTTGGGATAATGGTACCTAAACATGACCATGTATGCATGAAATCCAAATCTTTTTACATAATTTTCTCACTTGCTGACATTTTTTAGTGAGGATTAAATGATATGTTTGGGATTGTTATAAAATGATAAAAAGGTAATAAAACAAATGGAGGAAGAGAAGGAGGGAAAGGGATATGTCCAGATAAAGCATTGTGACAGTCTTGCTGGGAATAAAGCTTCTTTAGTCTGGTTTTCCTGATAAGAAAGGAAAATCTCTTATTCTAGAAGACTATAACTTTCATCTATCTCTACCAATTTCACTTTGAATGTGATGATGCTAAACAACAATAAACAATTCACTAATTGCCCTTGAATTATTCAGGATATAATGTTGGAATTAAGTTTATGAAATAGAAACAATAGTAGGTTTGAAAACAGCTGATATCAAATAAGAGTTGTGAACTACAAGAACTAAAGAGGGTTTATTATCCTATTTTCTAAAAAACAATCCAAACTTCCATGATTTTATCAACAAATGATTAATTAAAGCTGAGAAACTTATTTCTGCTGTGTTTAATTATCGTTTTACAGATTTCTTAGCTTGAAAAAATCAATGCCATCTCATGTTTCTCTCTGTTTTCACTCACTATGTAGTAGTTTTCATTTTCTGGTTTCATTCCTAAACTGCTCCTTGCAGTAGAATGTTTACTTTTTTTTT
>VWZK01007632.1:28568-94089 GCA_013396935.1 Baryphthengus martii | reverse complement strand
TTTTTTTTTTTTTTTTTGGTAAAAATAGACCTATTGTCACAGGCAATTAAGAGTTACATTTTCATAACACACATTATAAAGGTGGGATGAGTTTTGACCTAGCACCTGTTTGGAAACCCTTAAGGATCTGCGAGGGTGTTGGAGGCAACTTTAAGACTAGAACACCTGGACCTCTCATCTCAAAGAAGTTTTGCAGGTTTCACCCCTGGAGATTTTCAAAACCTAAATAAATAAAGCCTTGAGCAACCTGATCTGACCCCTTTGCTGGCCCTGCTTTGAGCAGGAAGTTAGAGACCTCCTGAGGTCCCTTCTAGCCTGAATTATCCTACGATTCTACAATACTGCAACATTTTTCTTTAGCAAAAAGAAACCCTAACCCTGCAGTAATAACATTCAGAGAATAAGGCAGAATCACGTATTACCCTCAGTAGATTTATTTAGATAGAAAATGTACCAGCTTCACTCACAGTCATTAAATTTTCACCCTGCAGTAAGATACATCATTTTAGACTGCTCGCATCTGCTGGTGCTGACTGTGCCCAACTGAAACACCAGGTTACACACATTTTCACGTTGCAGATGAACCAATGAGCCAACGATATATTTTTTCTGTCATTCCCTCTGACAGCAGACTCATATTTTCTGAACCTGGAGCTGATTCCTTAATGTGATCTTAGAGAGTGATTTAAGTAAACAAACGAGAACAATGAAGCTATTGACAAAGGCGTGATGCAAATTTCTCTGATACTACAGCAACGGAAAAGAACCTTTGTTTCATATTCTGAGGAATGAATAAACATGGTACCCTCTTGTTCTTTCCATGGAGGTCACGCTTACATTACTAAACTAAAAAGGTCCACAACATCTTCAAGTCCTGATACATAATCATCCATATTTTAACGACATTATCCCGGTTCCTGTTACAGTTGCCACCTAGGCTAGCTATCAACTCACTGGTTAAAAAAAATTCATGAATCATTCCTAGTTCAAATGTTGCCAACCTATTTTGCAATAAGTACCTTTATAGACGTGATTTTGGACCTGAGAGTTGGCTTCAGGTCCAGAGAACAGTCTTCAGATTTCAGGTTTACTCTATAGTTTTAGCTGGAGAAAAAACAATGATCTATGCCTCTGGTCATTTCTGTCTCTTCAGTTTAAAGAGCTTCATGTTTCCTGCTGCACACATTGCTACAACCTTAAACACTATTTGCAGAAATTAAGCTTAGAAAACAACATGCATCTATTTCAAGTTGATGGAGATGTACAAAAAGTGTCATTTCACAAAAAGCTTGGCCCAATTGAGAGCAATGAATTCAAGCATTCAGACAGTGTCAAGTTTAGTGCTGAATCTAGACTTGCAAGACTGACATTTTAATTCAAGTAACACTGAAAGACTGCACTGAATAAGAAGGTAGTTACACAGTAGGAATTCATATTTACATTAACTTTTCAAGCCAACATTGTTTCTGGTCTATATACTATGTCTGTGTTCTCCTTAGTATCATTTCTATGCTTGTGACATTGGCCCAAGGAAGCCATAGAACACTGAACTCAGTTTTAATATTCATAAGTATCCTTTGATGTTCCTCAGAAAGTAATATAGCACAAAGTTTTAGGTATGTTGCCTTTTGTTAGAGCCTTGCTCTACTGTTTTTCTGTTTCTGTCCCTGTAATAATTTTTTTCAGCAGTTAGAGTAGAAAATTTTCATTCTTAGAAATGAGACTAAAAGTTTTTTTGAGATGCAAAAAGGTAGTAATGAGAGAAACATTTAAAGTCTTTATTTAGTTAAATAATCTGTGCAAGAATAGATCACTACACACCACAGATACATCTCTGACGATTCTAAATTTTAACTTCTGAGTGTCTCCTTTGATGACAGAGTTGTGAGAAGGTGTAGAATATGATTTGTACCCAAGACGCGGCATGACTAATTAAGTAAGCTTTTATCTTAAAGAGGCTGTAAACCAACAGTTTGTATCAAACTAATTGCTGGTATTAGCTGTTATTATGTTCAACTTAGTATAATTAAATCCACTGCATTCAATTACATTGCCAGAACAAGGCAGGTGCTTACTCTCTGTTGAATCATGTGAAGTTTGTGAAAAATAGTCTCTCTTTGTGGAATATAAAAAAAATGCACAACATACTGAGCTTCGCTTTCATGAAAGTTTTTCATTCCAATTAATATTTTATTTTACATTGTATTGATGCAAAATAAAATAATAATATTTAGCTGCAAACAAATGCATGTATTTTTAATCGTTTGTTTTATTAGAAGATTTGGTCAGTGAAGTTTTTTGGTTTTTTTTGTATACTGAGACAGATATTTTGTATATTGAGACAGATAAGAAGAAAGTCTACTTTCATTATTCTCAGTTTCTGGAAACTAACTGCAAGGTATGAAAATATTAACACCAGGTTTCTCTGTCGTCATTTCTAGGTTTTGTCCATTTCTGCTCTTTCTTCTTTCTCTGTGAAATCTTAGTTCTTGTTGAATGAATAAAGAACTTGTAGAGGCTTCAGACTAGCGAAGGGTGCTCTGAAGTGTCTGGTAATGCAGAACCGACAACTTTACTACAGTGTTCAAAAGGAGTATGTTCATGTAACATCAGCAGTATTACAGCATGATTTTTATTTTTTTTTTCTGAAAGAGCTTATTTCTGAAAGAAAGTAAAAGTGCTTATTTTAAGAAAACAAGCTTTAAGCTAAAATTTTAGAGAAGTTCTGAAAGTGAATGGAGGACTGTGAATATGTACAGTTGATATGGCAGAGCCTGGATCATCTCACGGGCATTTCTTACACATCTATAGGTGTGATTTGACTGATAATTTAGGCAAAGGACTAAGTTGCAGCCTTTATGCCATAGGCATCGTATGTTCCTCCTCCTTTCTTTGCACAAAAGTTTGGATTAAGTAAATCATTCAGCTGAAAACAACAAAAAAGTATACATTTTTAACCAAATCAGTTCTTTATATGAGCCACATGAGTCAGCAGTCACATTAAAAAAAAAGAACTGAAGTGAGGGAGAACAAAAGATCTTGAATATGGAAAAAACAAGCAAGTCTTCCTAAGGCCAAAAGTCTCCCTTTGAAGGGACTCTCAATTGTGCCTCTTTTGTTGAAGAGACTTCTCAAAAAAAGACATAAAATGAACTCCCTCTTTAAAGACAGATTTTATTTAGATAACCAGATTTTTAAAAGGTAGCTTTAAAATAATGAAAATGTATAAATAACTGTGATAGACGAAATCAAAATCTTGAAGGAAAATTTATTCTCTAAATTGAATAAATTAGTTATCATATACTGTTGGTCCTGAACAAAATCTTCCTTCTGTGGTCTTACAAGGCTCACCTTAGTGCTTCCTTCCTACAGCAGGCAGAGTCTGTGGGTTTCTTTCAGGATTTTCCCAGTCTGTGCTGCTGCTGCAAAGTCTCTGCAAACTTCATCCTGTCCTTCAGGGAGACAAAACTTACTTGCTTTCAGAAGAGGAGCAATCTCCCTGCCTCCAGATTACTCTGACTGAAAGAGAATCATGCAGCATAAAAGAGAAAGACAGCTCCCTCCTTACTGAGTCAGAGTTGCAGTGTACAGTTCTCATCCAGCACTGTCTGAATAAACAAGACAGCTACACTGCTTGTCCTGCTCTTTTAACATTCTCCTTTCTTCAGTGAGGAAAGGATGGCTTGCATCATCTTTCAAATATTCATACTGCCTCCTATCTGCCTCAGTACAGTGATTTTTACAGAACTTAGGCCTTCAGGCTTTTGAATGAAATGTACAGTACCTAACAGAACTTTTCTCCCCATACAAAACTGGCTAATTACTTTTGTTTCTCCATTTTCTGAGACATCCCTCAAACAGCAGAGCTTGAGTTTTGTGATGAAATGATATCTAGTAGGTAAAAAAAATCTTTGAGGTGAGAGTGAATTACACCTCTCAGATACCTGCCACTGCTTGTTGATATAGTCAAAGTACATATCTGAGACACAGAGTTGGCAGGGTCAGAAAGGAATTTTTACCTAGCTTTTATTTTCAGCTTCTCTCTGAAGTACTGGCTGTGGTTTACTAGTGGAATGATTTGGATGTACAAATTATTCACCAATGCTGCGGGTTTAGGAAGATGTGACCACAGTAGAATGTACCTTAGGAAAATGTTTATGACACAGAAGACGTGTTTGATTTAACTGAAGTCTGTGGTTTTCTGAACAAAATACTGGTCATTTATGCAATAGAGGAGGTGGTCCCTTGGTGGTCAAATGAGTGGTCCCTTCCGCCCTGAAATGCTAAAGCTAAGAAATTTTAGAAATTTCATTGTACATAAAAATGGTAGCTTATGCTACCTAATTCTTTAGTGTTTAAATGATGCAATATGTTTATCCAGGAAGAGGAAAAGAAGTCCTATAAAATATTTTTTTTAATTTTACTTTTGTTTTTTTTTTTCCCTAAACTTCCTTTGTGATAGCAGGTCTGTTTACTCTTAATTAATATGCATATATTGTATAAAATATATTGACATCACATGTGAAAACATGAGAACTTAAAATCACTCTGTTTAGGAAGTCAAAGGCCTCAGCATATTTAAGCTTATAAATGAAACTACTGGATTGTGTGTATTGCATATGTTACATCTGCTTTCCAAATCATAGAATGGTTTGAGTTGGAAAGGACCTTAGAGATCATCTGTTTGCAAACCCCTTGCCATGGCAGGGACACCTTCCACTAGACCAGGTTGCTCAGAGCCTCATCCAGTCTGGTCTTAAATACTTCCAGAGAGAGAGCATACACAACTTCACTGGGCAACTTGTTTCAGTGTGTCACCACGTCACAGTGAAGCATTTCTTCCTAATTTCTAATCTAAATCTAACTTCTTTCAGTTTAAAGCCATTCCCCCTTGTCCTGCCACTACATGCCCCTTGGAGAGAGACAGAATCACCTCCCTTGACCTGCTGGGTCATCTTGATGCAGCCCAGGATGTAATGGGTTTTCTGGGTTGCAAGCACACATTACTGGCACTCTTTCATCCACCAACATGCCCAAGTCCTTCTTCATAGGGCTGCTCTCAACACACTCATCACCCAGCCTGTGTTTCTGCTTTGGACTGCCCCAACTGATGTGCAGGATCCTGCACTTGGTCTTGTGAAACTACATGAGCTTTGCACAGGCCCACCTCTCAAGGTCCCTCTGGATGGCATCCCTTCCCTCCAGCATGTCGACCACACCACACAGCTTGGTGTTGTCAGTAAACTTGCTGAGAGTGCACTTGGTCCCACTGTCCATGTCACCAACAAAGATGTTAAACAGCACTGTTTCCAATACTGACCCCTGAGGAACGTCACTCTTCACTGTTTTCCACTCAGACATCAAGCCATTGACCACAACTTTTCGAGTGTGAGCGTCCAGCCAATTCCTTATCCACCAAATGGTCCATCCATCTGTCAAATCCATGTCTCTCTAATTTAGAGACAAGGATCTTGCACAGGATAATGTCAAATGCTTTGCAGAAGTCCAAGTAGATAATGTCAGTTGCTCTTTGCTTATCCACCAGCGCTGTAACTCCATCACAGAAAACCATCAGATTTGTCAGGCTTGATTTGCCCTCAATGAAACCACATTGACTGTNCCAGGATGCCATTGGCTTTCCTGGCCGCAAGGGTGCATTGTTGGCTCATGGTCATCCTCTTGTCCACCAGGACTCCCAGGTCTTTTTTTCCCAGAG
Organism: Baryphthengus martii; assembly: GCA_013396935.1. Lineage (NCBI taxonomy): Eukaryota > Metazoa > Chordata > Aves > Coraciiformes > Momotidae > Baryphthengus > Baryphthengus martii. The sequence continues at coordinate 88,373 of VWZK01007632.1, read as the reverse complement.
CTACTCTCCAACAGATCAGCCCCCAGCCTGTACTGATCCATGGGGTTGTTCTTCCCCAGATGCAGAACTTTACATTTGCCCTTATTGAATTTCATTACATTTCTCCCTGCCCAGCTCTCCAGTCTGTTGAGGTCATGCTGGATGGCAGCACAGCCCTCCAGCATGCCACCAATCTCCTCCTTATTTTCCATGTGTTCTAGCGTAGTTTCAAGAAGAATTTGTTCCATGATCTTGCTGGGCACAGAGCAAGCTGAGGCTGACTGCCCTGTAGTTCCCTGGGTCTTCCTTTTCCTCCTATTTAAAAATGGAGGTTCTGGTTCCCTTTTATCAGTCAGCAAGAACTTCACCAGACTGTCATGACTTCTCAAATATGATGGATCATGTTTTAGCCACTTCATCCACCAGTTCCTTCAGTACCCACGGATGTATCTCATCAGGTTCCATGGACTTCTGATGCTTAAAGTTCCTTAGATGGTCTCAAAACTGACCTTCTACAGTGGGCAGTTCTTCATTGTCCCAGTCCCTGCCTTTACCTTCTGCAATCTCTGCAGTGTGGCTGGAGCACTTGCTGGTGAAGACTGAGGGAAAAAAGTTGTTGAGTACCTCAGACCTCTCCATGTCCCAGTTAACCAGGTTTCCTGTTTCCTTCTGGAGACCACCCACATTTTCCCTGGTGTTGTGGTTAAACCTCAGCCAGCAAGTAAATGCCACACAGCCACAAACTCACTCCTTCCCCCTCATAGTGGGATGGAGAGGAGACCTGGTACTGGTACTGTACCAAGCAGATCACTGAAAAGGCCAAAGTCTGCTCTTCTGAAGTCCAGAGTCATGAGCTGGCTGTGCACCCTTCTTGCTGCCCTAAGGATCTTGAACTCCACCATTTCATGGTCACTGCAGCCAAGGCTGCCCTTGAGCTTCATGTTCCCCATCAGCCCCTCCTTGTCAGTGAGAACAAGGTCCAGCAAAATAAAAAAAGGTGCAGCAAATAAAAAATTCCATTCAGAAGTAGTATACTGTTATGTTCTATTATTTTCGGTAAGGAAAAAATATTTAACGTGTAAAAAAGATGTCAGTCAATGTTGTTACTACTTTATTTTAGAAATTAGCAATTTGGGTTATTCTGAGAATAAAATAATGAAGGGTTTGGGAAAGCATTAATGCGAAGAAGGGAGTTAAGAGTTACTGTACAGATCACATGGGACAGAATAGGATTTAAATATGCTTAAACAGAGAACCAACTAAGGACATGTCCTGAGGAAAAGCCTCTAGCATGTATATAAATTGTTGAGGCAGTATTTCTAAAAGATATGAAATTTAGTGAAATAGAGTGGCCAGTAAGAGAGGACACATAGTTTCTTTGTTTTTTTTACTGAAGACAGAGAAAGAAAGGCAATTGTAAGTAAGGAAAAAATGAATAGTTCGTGTATCTAGAAATAAAAACATAGTTTTGTTTTTCATGATAATGACACTTCCGAAAAATAGACAATATTTTTGGTAAGTAGTTCTACAACTGAAGTTTAAAGAGTTCCCTTTTCAGAAAAAAATCCACAATAAATAAAAATTAATCGATACTTTGAAAATACCTATCATTAACAGAAGATCACTGCATTTATGCAATATACAAGAAACTGATTTCTGGTATTTGTACACAAAAATAATCTTCAGCTACAGAAATCTGTTCTTACTCACAGAGCAAACTGGGTAAATACAATTTCATTGACTGGCTATCATTTTCCTTAGTATTTCTTCAGCAGCAGCAATCATCAATGCATTCTCAGAATTCAGCCTAGGTATAGACTAGTTTGCTTATCTGAGTTTAATATCATTTAATCTATCTGATGATTTTTAGTAAAGTGCTATATATGTATTTACATTGCTATTCCTCACTGGTATCTACAAAGTCATTATTTTTATAGGGCTCTAAGTCATTAAAAAGAGAGGATTGGGTTCTCGGACAAAAAAAATCCAGTATGATCTGAAAACTACAATTGGCTGAACATTTATTCTTAAGAAGCACAACCCTTTATTTGAACACTTGACCTCCAAATAGAATGATACATTAAGGTATATTTAAATTATCAAGTATTTATGAGATAAAGTAATGAATAAAATTAGTCACAGGACAGAATTTTATTAGCCCAGCTCACCTTCTATTTATCTGTGAAAGGATTAAAATAAAATTAATTCTCTCTAAATGTACTGCACAGGTTAGTAGAATGAACTGGAAAATACAGGAAGATGTATTCTGTCTAGCAAGATTCTAAATTTTTCCTCTGTTTAGTGGTTTTGATTCATATTTGGTTTTAATCTCATGGTTCATAAATCAGAATCTCCTTTGACTCCCTTACTTCAATCCAGCATTGCCATTTACATGGTATTATCATGCTCTGCTAGTGGGCAGTAGCAGTGTCACTACGTAACTGAAATCTTCTGCACTTAAAAATTAAGTTTCCACTTTTTGGGCTATTTGTGCCAATAGTTACTCTTTGCTTTTGAAAAGTCAGTATCTTTTTTTCAGATATATTCCAGAATACCCTTTTTTGGGGTTATTCTTCACTTCTACATTTCATCTGTGTGAGACTCGCCATAAGTACTTTACGTTACATTTCTTTATGTCTGTCCAAAAAAAACCCAAACCAAAAAAAGAATTCTTCTAGTTTTCTTAATATTTCATGACCAACTCCTTCCTATTCTCTACCTTACAAGTCCAGGTTTTGACAATAGTCAATAGTTTCATTATTTCAAAAGTTTTCCTATTTTTTGTTCCATTTTAAACAAAAATGCCTCTACATGTAAACAATATTCTCAAATTAGTTTGTTTTCATTGACTTAGCCTCTCTGTAATGGATACTGGACAGTAGGTAGCAGATATAATCTAATTAGAAATCAAGATGCAGTGGAATTTGGGAAAGAAGAAATGTCATTTTACTAGCAGTGTTAATAAATATTTTGGACTAAATGTAGTAAATTGAACTTCTTTCAAGTAATACCATTGGAACAGGAAGTTTCAGACCACACAAAAATGAGAAATTATGAGATAAGTCAGCACTTGTGTTGTATTTTGTAAATCCCTAGTTTTACACAAGGCATTTTAGGAGGGACTGAAAAAAATCCCAACACAGCCATGACTAGGAAAGTATGTCTGTGAAGACCCTATCAATGGCCAGTTTAGAGGTTCAACAACATCCTAAATCATTTTTATTGGGAATAAAAATAAATCAAGCTTAATCCTGTGTATGTTCAAGTACTTCAACAAATATCTTGCAGTTTATGCAAGTCCATCGAGAGCTTGCTTGGGAGAGGCCCAGAAAATGAAAAGAGCATGAAGTTATCCTACATCAAGAATACACTTCTCGCTGCATTTTACAAATACTGGATACACTTCTGTAAGTAAGAAGTAGCTGCTGCAATTAATATCTTGTAGTTAAAACTTGTTTTTTGAGGAGATGGCCCATTAAACACATTTTCATTAAGTAGAGTATAAGGCATTTACAGAGTATGTGTAACAACAGATGGGTGACCTCTTTATCTGTATGCTGTTCTGTTAAAAATGAAGGCCAGTGTTTGGCACCTTTGTGATAAAATAAGAATAGGAATTTACAGTAAAAGTGAGATATTAAAAAAAACACCAAAACAAGAAAAAAACAAAACCAGAGAAGTATCCACAGTTTTTTCTAACCACTTTATCTATCATCTGCTTATCTGCCTGAAAGACCTAGGGAAAATAAGAGCTTTGTAGCATATTCTGAAGAATAATAAATACAGCATGTTTTGCAACATATGGATTATCTCAGACCTTTACAAAAAGCTATCAAAACCAAGAAATATACAAGCTTCTGAGTAAGCATATGTTGCATCATGGCATGATTCAAAAGATGCTTTTCTGACTAGAGGAATCAGAAAACTTCTACATCTCAAAACCAAGACAATAGATCACCAAAAGTCTTATAGTTCCCTGGTGGAAACCCTAAATGGTAAATATCAGGAGTTAAAGGAGAATAAATGCACTTTGAAAAAACAGCACATTGCCATATTTTGCATTTGAATTTTAGATTGATAGGGCATCTACACCAGTTTTTTAGTTCTGTTTTCACAGTTATTTTAAACGGAAGTTCAAAATGGATAGGCTCATTGTAAACAAAGTTGTACCCATGACATCTACTGCATAATCGATTAGATTTGCTAAAGCAATTGACAATTGTGATTTGAGATTAAAAGCAAAATTAAAAAAACACATTTTTGATTTAATCAAGGAAACTATTATTATCAGTACTGAAACAATTGTTGTTGAAATGGATTATAGTGGACCATGAAAAAGGCACATTTCTAATACTGCTGCTGCACTTAGGTTTGTTACTGCAACATGTGTTACATTAACAACTTGTTTTGATGATTAAGATTCAAGAAGATAAATAAGATGATAAGAAGGTAGTTTTATAATGGCTGGAATGAGAAGAGTGTGGTATAGTATCTCCTGTATTGACAGTATGATAACTCTCTACACAACAAAAGCAAAACGTGCAAACATTCCAGTGCTCGAGTCTAACATTTCTTTCCCTTCATAATACTTGGCAGAAATCTAATCCCTGTCGAATATAGCCCATATCTGTTTTACACTGTAGCTCTTTCACTTCCCTAGTAACTTTTTTAAGAAAACTAAAATGATACAGTCAGAAATGTGCGTGAAACAGCTGAAATGATATTCATTAATAGCCAGACTTAGCAAACAATTGTACTAGCTTATACATAAACAGAATTCTCAGACATTGCTCTGAGGTAAATCGTGACAACATGTTAGTTTTAATAGCCAATGCCATAAATTAAGACTAATCTGAGGTAAAAAGTTATATCTTATCTCAAATTATGAAGTTATTCCAGATTTTGATGCAAATCTAGTCTCCTTGTTATACACAATTTCACTAAATTGTTAAAATTGTAACCACTACATTCCATCTCATGAAAAATGTACTTCAACAATGCTGCTATTTTACTTCCAGCATGAATATTCTGGTGAACTATGAGAACTAGATATAGCATAGTGTCTGACAGAAATACGCACATTTATTTGCAAATATTAAAAGGTGTGACAGGTCTTTTATTCACACCAGGAATGATTTCTGCAAGAAGAAGGAAGCAGTAAAACGTTCCGCTGTAAGCAGGAAAGAAAGATATTATCACTATCTAATTTTCACTGTATTTCAACTTCTATTACACAACACTCATTACTTTTAAGTCTGTTTCATCTAATATAATACTTCAGAGGCAGTATATTCTTTGCAGAAGGTTTATCTTCTGTAGCTGCAATGAACAGCTTTTAGTGAACTTGAAAGACAAAAGTCTTTCCATCACAGGACCATATCTAAAGGGCTTCAAACAATTGGGAATTCTTTAAGTAATGAGAGTGAGCATTTTCTTTCAACAAACTAGTCCAAAATCATACTTTCTTAAATTACCCTTGATGTCTGTTCATAATAGTTAATATCTGCATAATAATGAAAATCCCACACTGTGCATATGCACTATTTTATAGTATTCAGTATCACCTACATTCCCATTCTGACTTTGTCAACTTCCTGGATACCATTGTTGAAAACTTATCTTACTTATCTCATTGTGAATCAGTTCTGAGAAGATTAAACAATGTTCGCAAAGCTCTAGATAACTGCTAAATAAGCTGTGGCAATTTTTCACAAAAGTTCCTATGCTGTAATATACTACAGTTGTTGCAATTAGATGTTAACTTCATAAATCAAGTAATACACATATTTCAAGAGTGACTGTATTGAATCTAATCATCAACAATATATAGTTAATAGTTAATAAAGAGCAAAGTATGCAAAGTAGTGGTTATTATACTTTTCCATTTCTTTGATTAACTCAAGGAAATGTCAAGTGCTAGGTGAGTAAAAGAAGCAACTTCTAACCAAATCTTTCTGACAGCTGCACCACTAAGATCTTAAATCTTAGAATCACAGAATCATAGAAACATTTAGAATGGAAAATACCTTTAAGATCACAGAGTCCAACTGTTAACTAAAACTATCAAGTTCACCGCTAAACCACATCCCCTCAGCATCACGTCTATACATCTTTTAAATACCTCCAGGGATGAGGTTACTCCAACACTTTCCTGGACAGTCTGTTCCAGAGCTTAACAACCCTTTCAGTGAGGAAATTTTTCCTAATGTCCAATCTACACCTCCCCTGGTGCAACTTGAGGGTATTTTGTCCTATTGCTTGTTACTTGGCAGGAGAGACCAACACCCACGTCACTACAATCTCCTTTCAGTTAGTTGCAGAGAGCAAGGAGGTCTCCCCTTTGCCTGCTTTTCTCCAGGCTAAACAATCGCAGTTCCCTCAGTGGCTTCTTGTAAAACTTGTTCTCTAGACCCTTCACCAGCTTTGATGCCCTTCTTTGGACATATTGCATTTCCTCAACGTCTTTCTTGTAGTGAGTGGCCCAAAACTGAGCCCAGTTTTCAAGGTGCAGTCTCACCAGTGCCAAATACAGGAGGACGAACACCTCTCTAGTCCTGCTGGTCACACTATTCCTGATACAGGCCAGGATGCTGTTGGTTTTCTTGGTCACCTGAGCACACTGCTAGCTCATATTCAGATGGCTGTTGACCAGCACCCTCCATTTCTTTTCCACCAGACATTACCAAGCCTCTAGCATTTCATGGGGTTGTTGTGATCCAAGTGCTAGGACCCAGCACTCGGCCTTGTTGAACCTCATACCACTGGCCTTGGCTGATGATCTAGCCTATCCAAATCTATCCATAAAGTTTTTTTACCCTCGAGCAGATCAGCAATCAGCACTTCTGCCCAGCTTGGAGTGGTCTGCACAATGTCACCTTAGAACAGTGTCCAAAGCCATTTCTGGTCTACTTAAAGTGACTAGAGTAATTAGTTAACAATTTCTCACGAATTAGGTTGAATCCCATAAATGATACGCACCCTTCTCTTCCAACAGGAAAAATCAACATGGCCCATTTTAGCTGAGCTGTCCTGAAACAATTAGCATTCTTTTAAAATTTAAGAAAATAAGTCTTCCTTTCTTTTTAGGCTCAAAAGTAACATCAGAAATAGAAATAGGGTTGTTTTTCTTTCCACCTATTGCCATAGATTTATTGCTGAATATAGATTCAAGTTATTTTCTGCTCAATGGAGTTGGGGGAAAACATATAAAACAGATGCACTGACATAATGGTAGTTACTGCATCCCTGAGTAATGTCAGTGACATGGCAGTTCTAATGCTCTGGTGCCAAGAGAAAGGAAGTTTTTTTTCAAGTTTCCTACAGTACTGAGTGTTCAAATATTCATACTGTTGTTATCTTCATGATCTTAAATCTTTCTTAAACCAAATAACAAATGTATAATAGAATTCTAACCAATTAAAATATCTAACAGACAAAAAAATTTATGTCTCCAGTCCTTTACTACTTTCTCTGTGTCCCTTGAGATTTCTTAGACTTTTTTGATATTCTCTCTCAGTTTTCTTTAATGGAATTGCAGAGTCCTTGATTATTTAGTCACCATTCATACAGAAGCTGTTTAATGCCTTCATCATCTTTACATCTCTTCTCTAAAAATATTTCTGATTCTACTTTCTCTGTTTTGAGATTGAGAGGGAGTCAAAATCAGAGAAATAAACAGAACTGCTTGTTATTTTAGAAAATTCCACTTTTATCAGTGTCATAGAGATGTCTTCTGTTCTTTCCTGGTCAGAGAGGCACTTACACTTGCTTTTAGCTTCCATTAGCATGGCTTGGTGTTATGTTGTTACCTTTTTGGGTGATAAGCAGAACTACAGTGAATTACTGGCTTTTTCTCCTTGCATTAGTTTGCATTATTTCATCTTGTGCTCTGGAGCCTGAGTCTAGTTTACCATGCTGGAAAAAAAAATATGAAAAACGATAGCTGAAATGCAGCAACTGTGATCCTTCTCACTGACTGCTCAATGCCACATCTGAGGCAGGAAGGCACAATATAAAGGATACAATCACCACCACAGTTTCCTGTAGAAGCTAAGTTGCAGTTGCCCTGCAAAAAGTCTTCATTTAGCTATATTAGGACAGATACAGCTATAAAAGGCTTCCTACACTAGAAGGCTTTTGTTTTCTTCCAAGTTCTTAAAAGGTTTTGTATTCTAACAGCACAGACATGTGGAATGTGGTAAATCTACTATCTACTTCATTTTGCTTTCATTTTATCCTCCTTCAATTGCAAGTATTGGTACCTTTACAGGAATAATATGTGTTGCAAGTCAGTGACAGCAAAATAAGTCAGTGGTGCTTCTGCCTATCTATTTTTCAAGATTTTTCTATTAGTCACACTCTCATTGTCAGAAATTCTACTATTTCCCAGACTAAGTAGATTGGACCTACTACACAGCAACTTCCCTGCCTCGATGTTAATTTTTGCTATGGTACATGATTTCACCAAGAATACATTTATTTCCATTAAGCAAATCAGTGATGTGATGAGTGCTGTCCAATTTGTCTATAGTTTTAAAACATTTTTTTCCAAGGTTGTGTTGTATTCCACGCTGCCATTAACATGATTTTACAGCATATGTTCAGGTATCACTCAGAGCTAATGAGATATAATATCATTGGAATTTACTAACTATCCAACCTAGCAGATCTTCAAAGCAGTTAAAGCAATATAAATGGAGACAACAGTAAAATATAAAACTTACCTGATTTGCACTCTATACCAACGTCCATCATCCACTCTAGCAGTAATCATGATGGTTTTGACTTCTGAGGCTTCATCACATAAAAATTGGTACTAGAGTGGGAAAAATGTTTTTATTACGTAATTTCTAGTAGTTAAACATTTACAGGCTTAGCAACTTGAATTTAAAAATAACAAATAGTTTCATAAAAACATGAAGGATGTCATGTGTATCAAGGAAAACTAATGTTTCATTAAAGATCTGGATCAGGAAGTCTATTTTACCAGAAATACACAAGCACACATACATACTTCCTGGCCTACATGAAAATGTTTTAATCGTTGTGTATTATACAACCAGATAGTATGGGCCTGATTTGCAAAGAAGTTGACCATCTGCAACCCAGCTAAAATTAACATTGGCCACGGGTGAGTTTTACTTACCATTTTATGTCCTCCTTACACTTCTAGACACGTAATGTAGCATGCAGGCTTGAGCATTTTGGAACACCATTTAATTTCCTATACTAATGTGAACAAGCACTTGATTTCATGGTTTGTCTACTTGTAATTGTAGCTTCATTGTGAGCGTAGAACCATTTGTTCATTGGGCTTTAAATCTACATTTAATTGACCAGCTTTGTGAATGATTAAGTGAATTCAATTAGTTTTAACATGGCACACTGGGATCTCTGAATAGATTTTTGTCAATTAAAGTACTTTCATATTTTATGGTGCTTATGATATGTTAGAAAAATATTTTTCTGCATCATTACTTTACCATGAATACAACGAAGATGTACTTAAAGCTGTCAACATTTTCTAAACCTTGGATAACTTCCTATCCCTGACTAATCTCATTTGTACTGGATAAAGATAGTCACAATATAATAAAACAGAGTAAAATCACAATGTAAAAATACAAAGTAAAAGATTATTTTCTTCTTTTTCTGTTTACCTGCAACTTATGCATCTTTTTAGTATGATCATGCTCTTTAACCATGAAGGCAAATATAACTCAAATATGCTGTTCCTAACAGTCACTTAACAATTCTTACTGAAGAATACAATTGCAGCTAAACTTTTGTAAATTTTTAACAGGAAAATGGAAGATCCATTATGAGAAAAGTAACTCATCTTTTAATATCTTTTTATAGTCTCTTTAGTACCTGCCCATCTGTTCATAAAGCTCAAGCTGTATCTCTTCCTCAGAAAAGAAGGAATGTTTTGCCAAAGGTAACGATATACTGGGATACACACTTTACTTCTTAAAGTTTATAACCGAATATATTTCTGTTTAGTTTGTCCACAAAAGGCAAGTAAATGTTATTTGTGATCCTGTGGAACAGTGAATTAACATGATAGATCAAATAAAAGATTTCTACTCAGAGCAACAGAGTAACAAAGATACACTGTATTTCCTTACACACTAGATTTTTCTATGATGATTCATTCATTTTCACAGCCTTCCTTGTAACAATTTTAATGAACTTGAACATGAGGAGATTCAGTTAGTTTAGGCTTTATATATAAACCCAAGTATCTTAATTTGTACATCTATGTTTTATTTTTTTGTCTTTTAATGAGTATTTTTTATATGAGACATTCAAATTACAATCGTCATTCGATATTTCTCAAGCACCACCTCTTGTGAGACATATTGATGACATCAGCCATGAATGTGCTCTAATAGATAGCGAATTTGACAACTATTTTCCTTAAAATGCTAAAGAATGTCAAGACTGTCTGTAGCTATATCTACTATCTTCTACAGTAGGAAACAGAAAAAAAAGTATTATGTTTTTTACAGATCCTAACTTTTACTTACTTCTCCTTCAATGGGAGATTTTGATGGCTTACCTGTAAGGTGCCATGTTTGATGAAAAGCTGAATTAAAAAATGTCCTTTCGTTTCTGGGCTCCGTTCAATGTACAGGAGGAGTCCATGAGGATTATAGGTCTTAAATTCCAAGTGGATGAAGTTTTGCATGTTCAAATGCCAGCCTTGAAATTCCAGGTATGAATCACCATAATAGTGAGCATAACTAAAATCTGTAAATAGAATTTTGAGAGATATAAGGATACAAAGACATTTTTCTTCTTCACCCACTGCTTGCTTATTCTGCTAATGGTAGTAAAGATATAGGATATTCTTTTATATTTGTCAAGGAGATAGACATGAATCTGAAAATCGATGTTAGTTTTCTTATGTCAAAGACTAACACTGAATGTTTATAAAACTAGGCATAAAGGTTTAGGTCAAACTATATTAAGCAGGCAACTATGATTAATGACTGAAAGAAAAGGTTATGAAGATGTTAGTATTTGGTACAGATCTAGCAGCTTTGGCTCCCTGTAAGTCAAGAATAGCCTTTTCAAAGTTAGGCATTCACACAGCTTTTGATGCAAGAATGTAAGAGTTTGAAGTCTTTGCAGAAACTACACAGTATAGAAAGAGTACTGTATCCAGTTCTGGGCACCCCAGTTCAAGAAGGACAGGGAAACACTGCACAGAGTCCAGCGCAGAGCCACTAAGCTTATTAAAGGAGTGGAGCATCTCCCTTATGAGGAGAGTCTGAGGGAGCTGGATCTCTTTAGCTTGGAAAAGAGGAGACTGAGAGGTGACCTCATTAATGTTTATAAATATGTAAAGGGTGAGTGTCAGGAGGATGGAGCCAGGCTCTTCTCGGTGATGACCAATGACAGGTCAAGGGGCAATGGGTGCAAACTGGAGCATAGGAGGTTCCGTTTAGACACAAGGAAACACTTTTTCACAGTGAGGGTGACAGAGCACTGGGACAGGCTGTCCAGAGAGGTTGTGGAGTCTCCTTCTCTGGAGACATTCAAAACCCGCCTGGACGTGTTCCTGCGTGACCTACTCTAGGTGATCCTTCTCTGGCAGGGAGATTGGACTCGATGATCTTTTGAGATCCCTTCCAGCCTCTGTGATTCTGTGATTCTGTGAAAGGGAAGAAGACGTTCCACAACCCAGTTATGAAATAGCCATCCTAATGAAATACGTCAACTATTTCTTTTTCTTCCCTCTCCTCTCCTCTCTTTACGTTCTTCTTTTCTTTTTCTTTCTTTCTTACTCTTTTTTTTTCTCAATTTTTTTCTTCTTTTACCTTTCTATTTTTCTTTTCTTCCTTTATTTTATATTTTTTTCTATTTCTCTCTTTTCTTTCTTGCTCCTTCTTTTTTATTTTCCCTTCCCTTCTTCTTTTCTTTCCATTTCAATCCTTTCTTTTCTCATTCACATGTGTTTTTATAAGAGAAGAGTATTCAATGTGCACATAGATACTTATTCACATACCAATGCACAGTCATGCTCTTCTTAGATTTTTATTTGCTGATATTTAAACCGAGCCTTGGATCAGTATATTTACCTGCTTGTAAGGAATTAAAAATGTGCATCTTGTTCTACACATGTATCACAGCTGTGGTATTTTGATTTTCACACAAGCAAAAATATGTTTTGTCTCACTTGAAGAATCACACAGCATATAATTATTTGATTAACTTTATGAGACTAATAAAAATGTAAAGAAATCTTAATAACTTGTCCATTGTGTAAAAAAAGTCATTGCAACACAATGAAAAATGCATAACACATAATAAGTGAATAATTCTATTTCACTTGGCTCAAATTTCCCTAAGTCAATTATACAGGGATTCTAAGTACCTTTGAAGGTCACAAATCTGTTTCTGTTTTCCAACATAGACAAAATTTTAATCTTTCCTGACACCATCTCCAGTAGCAAGCACATTACTACATATACTCAAATTCTGAACATCGATGACAGTGGAAATTAGATGTAGCTCATTCCCTTGTGTACATGCAGCTCACAAACTATTAATGTTGCACTCCTGTATATCAATGTAAGGCTATGCTGGATTTTATCCTTTCATGACTTTTCAGAAACATGTTTACAAAGTTAGAGTCACAGTGGTAAAATCCCAAACAAAGCTCTTAAGAAATTCTCACTAAGATGTGAAAAGAGAAACAGCACCAAATCAGTAACAAATGAGCACAGGCAGCACACAGTAAAACAAACTAGTATTTTCAAACAACACCAATCAATGACCAGTGACACAAAAAAAGAGATGATCTTATAAATTTAAATGTATTTAATTTTTAAAATATCTGTTTTGAAATATAAGCCTGTATGTGTAAATTTCAGAAAAGAAAATGAATTAAAAACATACAAAATTGCACAGAAATTTTTTTCCTATTTTATAGACAGCCCAATTTCTCTAAGAAAGAGCATATAGAGCTTTAGAGGCTTACCTCCAATTCCTAACCCTTTTCTATCTTTCTTCCTGAGCTCACCGCTGATCACTAAATCCTTCATCCCATTTGCCCTGATCTACCCCTGCACATGTTTGAGTTTCTCCCTTGGAACCACTCAGTTATCCCCACACTCCTGAGATACTGTTATCTAAAAACCTTTTTCTTGACTCCACTTCGGAGATCAGCTTGGCTGAAAAACAGCAAATTTGCATGGAACATCTCTTTCCTGCAGTCTTAATTCCTTCTGTACCTTCTCAGTTTTTTTGAGGTGAGGTTTGTTTGGTTGGGTTTTTCTTTTTCATTTATCAGCATAGAATTATGTAGACATGTGAGAACAGGTTAAAATTATGTCAGTTCTTTGGTGCTTTGCTAAGACGAGGCATCTGAGCCCCACTACAAGAGTGTAAAATCTGTAACTGTGAGGAGGAAAAAAAAAAGATGGCTGGGTGAACAAAGCATGATTCCTGAAACTATAATCTAATTCTGGTAACTGAGGCCAGTCAGGATCATCTCCCAAATACCAAAAAAGAGGAAACAAGCAGAAGCTAATAGTGTCTACCTTTAGCTTTCTGTGTGTGATTGTATTAAGTACACAGAGCACTGCAGATAAAAATTGTCCTTTTTTCTCACTGACATCCATGTCTTATTATATTCCTGTGGCCACAAATGATGCTACCTTGCAAGACAATACACTCCATTATTCCACAGCCAGCTTGGCTTCTTATGGGAAATATACTCATGCTGCTAAACAGAAAGCTTTTGTAAGGAATCAGCTGCAGTAAAATTGCTGCAATTGCTCTATGTCCATAAATATGGAAAGAGTTAATGAGAGAAAACACTGAAGAATATTTAGCAGGCTCCAGGTTTTTGTGAAATCCATAAAAATATGCTATTTGAATCACAAATACATACCTTTCCACAATAGCCATTAACAAAACCCACGGCTGTGGTTTTACCCATAAGGATTCTCACATTGTTTGTAACAGTATACGACCTCTTTTTATAAAACATAAGCTTTGCTTATAATCCTTCTACTACACTTACATGCAGCTTTTTCATTTGACCTCTAGAGTTGGTTTCCTAGATTGCTATTTGTCCTAAAGCAGAGTGCTCATCACCCAAGCTTTTAGGGGGGAAAAAAAAAATTAAAAAAAATGAAGCTGCATTTTATCTTTCACTCTGAATGTCTAACACTTGCTTTCCTAAGAAACAGGAAAGCCCTTTGGCCTCTAAAATCCGTTCAGATGTAGCTCATTCCCACGTGTACGTACAGCTCTCTGCATTTTTGTGTTTACAAGAATTCACATTCATGTCAGAATGTTAAAAGGTTTGAGACTCAGCTATGATGGTAAGAGGGCTGCAACCCTGCCGACTGGCAAGTTTCATTAACTCTTACCACCACCTGCTGGGTTCCTTCCATTCCGGTGAGCTTCACCTGCACCAGCCTTCACATTTGAAACTTCTCAGGAGATAGATAGCTGTAAGTGTTGGGGTTTTCTGAAGTCAGGTAGAAATAATAAAACATTTTAATATGCTCATGAGCATATGTTCCTGTGGATGATGTCTCCGGATATTTCTGTCTAATGCATACCCTGCCGTCTGTATGGATTGAAACAGAGAGGATTATAATACCTTTTTTTTCTTTCTACTGCTATTCTTTCTTGTTATGTTACATCTTAGAATAAGACATTTCTGTTGAAGCTATGATTTTTTTCCCTCTTTCATGGGCACATCTTTTACATCATTTATTATTCTTCTAATTAGAAATACCTTACAACATTCAAAGAGAAGGCATCATTGCCTGTGGGAAGGACTCTCTCATGAAAAAAAGATATTAATAATTAATTTGCTATTTGGAAATTTTATTTATTTTTTATAAAGAAGGAACTGATCTCTTACAACTGTATAAAACCAGGGTCATAAGAAAGTTATGTTTGTTTAAAACTGGCGGATGCCAAGTAAAAATAAGTTTCAGAAAAGTGAAATGAAAAGGTCAGAGAAAAGAACTGTTTCACTGGGCTGGCTACAGATCCCTCCACCCCAATGGCTGACCTCCAATGGCCACCCACAGCCCAGGCCTATGCAAACAGCATGCAAGGAGCACTGCTTCTGGGACAACCTGTTAGCTTCCACCACAGACAAGGCCATGGCTTCCTCAGCTAGCGTGTCCTAATGGTCCACCACAGAGACCATCCAACCCTGTACCCATGCCCAGTGCCCTGCTCCTCCAATGGCTACACCAATGGCCACACTAGTGGCTGCACTGCACACCGTGGCCTTCTCCCAGCCCCTTGCTGTTGTTCGCTGCTGGGTCTCTGTATGTTCTGATGGCAGCACTCTCTGTCAGGTAAGGCAGCTGCCCATCATCAGGGAAAACAAAGGTTTTTGCAGAAGCATAGGAAGGAAAGAAGCTGAGCCACACAAAGAAAGAGTTGGAGGCCATGGTGCCAGAGGTAGTGGTGGGAGGGCGGGCAGGCTATTGAGATGGGGAAGGATGGAAGCTTATGACCTCTGGCAGCAGAAGGACAGTTTCTAATTAACTAGCAGACCTGCAGCTGGCCAGGACACTACTGAAGACAAACAAAATGCTTCAAGAGACTCCTGAGAGTCAGCTCAGCCCAGAGCCTGTGTCTGAAGACATAAAGCCAAGTGAGACCATTACCGGAGACTCCCTTCTGCAGGGTACAGAGGTGCTAACCCGCTGGTCCAACCTGATGTCTCTGGAGGCTTTCTGCTTGGCAGGACCAGAGCCTGGGATTTTGCACAGGGATCAGCAAGGCTTGCGCAGTCCACACATGGTTCTGGGCATGAGGGAAGAAGGTGGGGGGCCCTCAGTCCCACTAGAGAGAGGGAAAGTCCTGACCAGCAGCTGAATCATTCAGTAAAACAACTAGCTGTTTTGCTGACACATCTAACAAGGTGGAGCAACAGTGGTTTTGCTTGTTAACCTAATGAAGACAACATGAGTCTAGATGTACTGGCAGACAGTTACCATAACCTCAAGAGAAGTGAGGGAGGAGCAAGCATGTCTGGACAGAGCATGACAGGAAGCTCTTGCAAGAAGAATTTTACTCAGTTATGTGCTGGTATAGGATCACAAACTGCTCAACCACTGACACTTGGAAAAGAACATTACAAGCGCTGCAAAGAATTGCAGATGGTAAGTCATATAAAACATAATTACATTCAGTTAGCCCTCCCCACCATTTCATTCTGCTCTGGGTATTCAAACACAACATCCTTTCAAATTACGTGAACACAGACAGAAAGTTGAAGCTTAACAAATATTTTTGTGAATATATTCTTGGGGAGATTAGTGCTTTTAACACTTCCTCAATGACCTTGAAACTAATAATTTCATTCTTAATTCACAAATAAGTCTCTGGTCCTCTAATTAGGATGTCAGAAAGCAAATGCAGGCATGATACTTTGCAGTGAAACACTGTCGCTTAGCTTTTTTCTTCACTTTCTGAGAAACATGGGAAATACATGGCTCAAAAGTAAATTTGATTAGTAATACTTTTATCTTGAAGCTGACTATTGAAAATAAGGAAGGGAGATTTTATAATCAGTCTTTCTAAGTGGTAAAGCTGCTTAGTGGAAGTTCCATTTCTGGCTGGAATTTATGTCTTCAGTAAAGTTGTGCTGTTCCGCACCCTGGAGAAGATTTTCAAACGATGACTCTATTGTCAACTATAGTTAAATATTTTGTGAAAGCTACAGTGTATCCAACCTTTGCATTTAATACCAATAAATAATTTCAAACATTAATCTGTTGTTTGCACTTTCTTCATTCACTATTTTTACTGTACAATTTTGTTTGTATCTATCACTATCACAGTTGATAGTGAGAATTCACTTTTTCCAGGTACACACTACTGTTTCCATCCTACCAACAGGTACTCACAGTGTTAATGTTATGATTTGATCATCTTTCAACCACTGATGAAGGTTCCCAAATGCAAAAAAAAAAAAAAAAAAGCTTCATGTGAGAAAAAAACCTACTGGCATGTCAGAGAAGAGTCTAGCACGACATTCACGCAGAAGATAAGAAGCCTTCAGGGTTTGAGGGGGACCTAACAGTAGCCTTTCAGTACGTACAAGGAGGTTATTGAGGAGACAGTCAAGCTTTTTGTAGAAAGCAACAACAGGAGGATAAAATAAAGTGGTCTTAAATTGAAACAGGTAATTTACCACAATAGAAAAATGTTTGCTTTCCTAGCTACAAAGAACTCATGTCTCCCCAGTTTTGCTAGTTCTGACAGAATGTAAAAGGGAGATTAATGGATAATATTAGTTATAAGATGCTTTTTTTTTTTTTAACCTCTTTTAGACCCACCTGTCTCAGATGGCCTATGCATGTAGCAGTGTTTTTTTCTTTACTCTCAATATGCTGAAAGTACCTCAGCTTTCATTTTATGTACATTTCTATGCTTTATCTCCAAAAACTACAATTCTTTGAGGTTTTACATTTAATGAATCATGTCAATCACTCTCTTTAGCATTCTAAAATCAGGTAAATCATTCCAGTGAATCCTGGAAGACAGTCACAGCAAAATAATCTCTATGCTATATTCTTTACTCCCTTAAATACAATAACCTACTTAATATTTGCAATCAAAATTTAAAGGTGCTAGTTTATTTTTGTACGAGTCTCACGTTCTTCTGTATGTTTTATTTAGTCTTTTCAGATGAAACATCTTAAAGACAGAGCAGAACAACGATCATCAACTATTATTTCTATTTCCAGATGAAAAGCTATTTCACCGTGGTATGCCTCACCTTTGGTTCCACATAATGTACCCAGAGTGAACCTATGTTTTATGCTGTCAAAGAAGTCTGTGCTGCATGACTAGCAGAGAATTATAGTTATATTTTTCCCTCAAAGTTGAAATGTTCTCTAATGTGGCGTGCTAGACAACAATAAAACATGGTTAACATCCAGAACCGTTGCCAGTGCAGCCCACAAGCAGCTTTCAAGCAAAAAAAGCACAACAGTTATGAATAAAACCTCTTTACTGTTCCTTCGTCATGCTTACACGGAGCTACAGATTTGAGCACACTGCAAAATTCTTCTGAAAGGAAAACAGGGCTGGTTTAGAGCTCCTATACGGTGTCTACACTTGTAGCCTAAACATGCACATACATGACTGCACAAACATATACAGAATTCAGCAGCCTTAAAGGGATGGCAAACCAGATCTTAAACCCAAGAAAGCTACTTCCCTTTCCCTGAAATTATTGTATATCTTTCCTTTCCTCACACATACATCAGTCATGCTTGCTGATCCATGTTTTGCTTCTTAACTCCTTCATGTTCAAAAGTCAATCTGCAATGACGCCAGGTAGTGAGATCTGCACTTACTCTTCACTCCATGGAGGAAACAATTGGCTGCAATTTCTATTGATTTTCAGTTCTCCCCTCCAGTCTGTTCAAGAGTTGGAAAAAATCAAAAAAATCTATACCTATCAGATTTTCTTCATAATACATTTTTCAAATAATTTTTCAAAAAAGATATATATGCACAAGCAGCACAGATCTTTAGAAGGCAGAGAGGTATAAAGAAACCAAGACTACAAGGGAGATCGAAATTCACAGGTTTCTAATCATGCAAGTAGCAACATTCTGTAATATAGACTTATTTTATAGGAAATGGAAGTAAAATCCCTTTTTGAAAATGTAAATAATTGTTTTATTATTTACAGTATTTGGACACTGTGGGAAAAACGGTCATGAAACTTGTTTATATCCAAGGATAACAGTAGATTATATTGACAGTAATCATTTGCATTTTCTATATATTGATGCATATAGGTATTATTTATCAAATTTATGTATGAATAAAATACATAAACCACACACTCTTTTAAGTCTTTTGAGAAAGAGAAAGTTTCTTTTAAATTATTCTAAGTTTTTGGAAAAAAAAACCCAACCCTCACTGAATACCAGCAAATAGCTCTATTTTTGTCCTTTTTCTATGACTCATATGGGCCAAAAAAAAAAGAGGTTTTGGAGAGCTCCCCAGGGAAAGAAGGGATTGGAATGCTATACTGTGCCCAGCAATATAGACTATGCCTCATGCTGGCATATGGTATATGCCAGTAAAATATTTGTGCTCCAAGAATCTTTCAAAAAGTATAACTTAAATGAGTCCATTTCATAAACAGAAATCAGATGTACCTTTTTCTCCCCAAGGGTAACAGTTTGGAGAGCTCTAACACCTGCATCTGTACTCATGAATGTAGAGAATTCCTAAATTTTTCTGAAATTATTTTAGGATGACAGATACTCAACTGTAATGCCTAAAAAGAAGCAGCTCCAATTTCCATTGATGTAGGTAATAGATATATATATCTCAATATCTTAAAGCTTCATATTTATTAGCAGTTAGTAAAAAATGTCTGGTTTTCCCCTCTCCTCTTTTACTTACTGAATTTGAAGAACACCGTGCTCATGCAATGTGACCTTTTACTACTGCTTGTACTTGCCTGTGAGCAATGCTTTAATTGCCATTTTTTTCTACTCATTTTCAGATGCCAAGTTCCCTCTGTCTCTTCTGCACTCATATGTCTATCAGGGACCACTATAATATCTTTTCCTGGGTTTAGAAAACCCTTGCTGGGATCCTGTGCCAAAGCACCTTTTAGTATTTTCCACTGATGTTTAAATTAGACTGACAGAAATGTCTTCTCTGAAAGGAAGACCACACAAGATTGCTATACAAGAGATGTCAACTGGCCCAATGGACTTGAAAATCTTTATGGCTTTCTTCTCTTTGCATTTACGGATGAGAGGATCATATTAAATGCTTTTCCTGCTACCATCACTGCTAAATTAATTCCTCCAATAATTCAACCAGAAAATACAAGTGTGCTACATAATGGAAAAATTGCTGATACTAAGAAAAAAATGAGATAAGATATATGTAATACAGCTTAACTGAGTTCAAGGTTTGTAAGAATGGGAATATAATAAAAACTCTGAGGCATTTATTCTGTTGGGTTCTAATAGTAAAACTGCTTAAAATGCCTACAGATGAAGAGAAGCATGACAATCCTAGAAGTTTCAAGCATTTCTGTCTTAATTGGGTATTCCACTTCCTCTTTGAAAAAGTATTTTTCTGTCTACAAATAAACGGTTCCAATTCATTTCCTGGAAAAGTTCACACATGCATCAAGAGCAGTGAATGATATATGCTTACGTATATATTGGAGTGTAAAAGCAGATATTGTCTGATTTATTTCTTAAAAATACATATAAACAGTAAATAAAATTAGTTGATTACTGTATATTTAAAAACACCTATTTCACATATTTCTATTTTCCATATTGACTGCAAAGAACTGAGAAGATGGTAAGCTTTGGCCCCTACTTGAACTTAGGGAACAGGGGAGTTGTCTTATAGGAGTAACCCGTTTAAAATATAGGAAGTCCCTGGAACGTAATTAGTGCAGGAAGTTGTTTTATTATTGTCATTAAAGTATAATTAGTTCCTAAACCAGGATCCTGTTTCATGCTCAATTGTGGATTTTAACATCAAACACTCTGCATGACTAGATAGATCTATTAATTACAATATTAGCTTAGTGAGATGAACTGAGACTTATGTGTCTGCTGCCTGCCAATCATGCACGAGATTTTTCAACATGTGGGGGAGCTCAACAACATATGATAATAGAGAGAGGTGTTACCTTCTACTGCAATCAGCAGGTGAACACAAGAGATTTTCTCACTGAAGGTATAAAAATATAAAATCAAGAAAAACCTCAGTTGTGTATGGTTCTGTTTCAGCTAAAGCTTGTGGTGTTTCTTTCTTTTTTTTTTTTTTTTAAATGTACCATAAGGGACACAGAGAGGATCAAGTATCATTACAGCAGAAATCAGGAGTAGCTCTTACCTTGGGGATAATTTGGCGTGTTCTCAGCAGAACTTCACAAGCCTCACTACAATCTTTCCCTTCTGCTGCCCTTTCTACAAAGTGCTGGTGGCTGGCACAGAGCCAGCACCAAGCCCAGTTCCACCGCTTGCATGTTGATAACCCTCACAGCTAGAAAGCATTACAGCCACCGCTGGGAGAGTAGCAGATGCATTCGTAAGAAATCACGCGTTTTCACTTTTACTTATAAACCAACTTGCTGTTTTCACTCTCTTACAACTAGACTTTGAACAATAAAATATCCTTTACAAGTATTGTAGGTTACTCCAGAAGGCAGTTATGCCCCCCATTATTCAGGATGAATAATATATGTGGGAATAGCATGATGATCAAAATCCTGCAATACATTGCAAGAACTGCACAAGTTTTTAATTCTACAATACATCAATCACTTAAGCAAGATTATTTTCTGACTAGAAAACAAACAAAAGAATCACTGTGAAATCCATAATAAACCAATATTTTATCTGGCCAATTCCACTGTTAGAAGGAATGGATTTTAAAAATTTGTTTCAGGGTGGTTTTTTTTGTTTTTTTAATAAAGCAGTCAAAAAATTGCCGTGAAGAAGGTGCATATGCTAGCCAACTATGAGTGTTACTTGAAAGTGTGACTTACAATATTATTATATTTTATATTCTACACATTTAATTGAGGATGCATATATGGTATCTAGCGCAGCGGAAGTATAACGGAATTCTCTCTGAATAATTTGTTATTTTCCCAGATCCAAATCTTCACAGATTCAACATTTTGATTTAGCATTTCTGCTGGAATTTCCTTAGCACTATACTGTTATGGGAGAAGTGACATTCAGGTGATTTGCTGACCAGTATTCTCAGTGCTTCTTCCTTTTGAGGATTACTGGAGAAATTCTTGTGGAATCCTGAAATTAAAACTGTGCTCATCCTGAAAACCATCTCTCCCCAGTCACTGATGAAATACTGTGGCAAGATGGCATTGTAAGGTTTTCACAGTAGCTATGCTTGTTCCTCTTAATTTATAGTAATTAATTTTACCTATTAATGAGACACATCTCCCTAAATTGACAGCTAAGTTTTATTTGCTCTGTATTTGTGACAAAAATATGTTGCGTTTACTGCAGTTGCAACTTTCCATAAGCCTATATTTGTCCAATTAAGTACGCTTAATTGGGCCAAATGCCTCTCTGTCTTCAGTGTTCTTTGTTTTGGTCCCTGCTGTGCATGCCAGCCCTCAGAGTGGTGCCAAAACTGTTACTGAGAAGGTACATCAGCTGCAGAATCTGTCTTTATCTTGGACATACGGAACCTAAAACCAGTCCCAACTGAACCCACACCTTCAGACATGGGAAGTGTTCACAGTAGTGTCCTATCAATCTTTCTTTTACAATCAGGCCTGATGCCATCGATCCTGACAGCGAAGCCTGGGTGTTCTGAAATAATACTTCATTCACATCTGGTGAAATTGTGACTCTTTCAACTAACTTCTTGCAAACAGTACTGTGTTCAGTCTGTCTACCTCTCTGCTTTTCTTTCCCCCACAGTACTTTGCAGTGCAAATATGTGGCTGTGTTCAGAAAGAAGTACTAATGCACTCATTTAAGAGCATGCTAAACCTTATTTGTACTTCCTTCAAATTACATTAAGTATTAGAAGCCTGCAGGCTGTCTTGTGTGCTTGTATGCATTTTATTCCCACTTAACTCATGTGTTCTAGTGAAGACCTGTATGCATGCAAAGCATCAACAAAAAAACCCACTCAGTGAATATTAAAAACACTCACTATTCGCAGTATTAACTTCCTTAATGATGTCTAATAAAGGAGGCATAAGATAGATGCATATGAAATAAATACAATTTTCAGTTTCATTTTCTGAGTCGCAGTGGTCTAGGGTCTGTTAACATGAATAAGCACTGTGGAAATAAATACTGTCATGAATATTTAAGAATATAAATGAGGAATAAATCATTAATAACATAGCAGACAAATGTTACACCACATAAACCACATTGAATGTTTTAAAGGTCACACAAATGAAACCCTTTAAAAAGAAGATCAGGAAATTTGATAGGTATCATTTACGATATATACCTATTAGAGAAAACCTGAAACAAATGGTTCATAAATTATATATGTATTTCCAGAAGCTTCACCTCCTGTTTTGTACGTGATCTAGTCACTTGCAACATATAAATGCAAAATTCTTATTTGTAGCCTTTTAATATGGGAACTGGCAGCTCAGAGGATGGAAAGATTCAGAATGATAGTGCTGCTTAGGTAAGTTATTTCAAAATATTCGTTTGAAGTAGATTCTATGCTGAAAAATTTGAGTTTACATTTGGAGTTCTAGTGTAAGAACTGTAGAATATATTCATTTCCCCTGTGTAGAACATATAGTGCAAAAGGAAGCCTTCACACAAATTTTCTGTAATAAAAATTTTACATGAATCACAAAGATAAGATTAAAATGTGCAGACACAGGACATCTGCCAAAATAACTCTGTGTATGGAATTTGTCTATGGTAATGAAAAATGAGAAACTTCTTGTTGCTTCAGAGTAAATACATGTGTTTGTATAGTGCTTGACTGTAGTGTCTTGGGTTTAAATGCAAATTGAATTCTAAAGAAACTACACTGTGGTTGGGATAAAGGCTTCCTAAACAAGATTTTTGTGGAAAATTTCCCACTTTTGATCATGATATCAAGTTAAAGAGAAACTTAACTGATGGGAAATGGCTGAAAGATAAATGGCTCGAAAATGCTAGCTAGCTAACACTCAGGGCTGCAAAACAAGTAAGTTACGCATACATCTTGATTTGTGAAGGAAAAAATAAAAATCAAAAGATAAAGATGTCTACTATAAAGATGACAAAGTGGCAAGAACAAGAATTTCTGCTTCTGAAGAAAGCCTGTGAAATTCATAATGTTTATGTTACAAAAACATGTATTTATATATGAAATTTTTCCAGCAGATCTCAAAAATGAAGATGACAACAGAAGCTGTAAACATTGATCAGATTTAGACTAGATCCAAAGACATGTATGGAGCAAAGAAGATGGTAGTAGAAGACAAGAGCTTCACACACATGTATGTGTGCCAGCTGAGAAACTAGAAATACATTGTGGTTCAGATAAGAAGAGGAAAAGATACGAAAAAGATCCTAACTAATGAAAGAGAGAGAGTAGAAAAGAGAAACCAAGAATGAGAAGTAATGGGAGCAAAGTCATTAACGCAAGCGGAGAGGAAGGTAAGTGTTAAAAGCTTCAGTCTAAAGGGTAATATGAGCGGCAATTTTGAAACTGTGAAAAGGAAAAGGCAATCCTGTGATCAGAACTCTGGAAGCTTACGCAAAGCTGATATCTGGCAATCTGCAACAGCAGGAAAGTTAACTTAGCGGCATGTAGAAGTCTTTTCCAGGTTTATGCTTATGTTTGGACTGAGGTAAGGTGAGGAGAGTAGGGGTGGATTTAAATTTCATGTCAGAAACACAAAACTGCAATAGCTCTTCTCATGTTTACAGCACAGTGTTGACTCTCCCACAGCTAAAAGGAAATCAGTCATCTCTAGAAATTCTAGGAGATAAATAAGAGGCCTAATATTTAAAAGGATCTCTCTCTGCAAAGGTTCCTGAAGTTCTCCAAACACTCTGGCTAGTATTATTGTTCAGATGGATGCCTTCAGATATCTTATTCAGATTAAATTTAGAATGGTCATAAAATGATGGCCAGAATAGAAACTACCATGCTAAATTTTATAATTAATTCCTCTTGGTTTGGATTACTTACCACATCCATGATCCTTTAAGTGCAACAGTTACGTGTTAGAATCCAGAGAGAATTAGGAATAAGATGAGTAAAAAGGGTATCCAGACTTGATACTGTTTGTCTCTAAGGTAAAAATGAGAAGAAGCCTCTATTCTTATTTTGCAGAGAGTAAGATTACTTTCATAGAATCATAGAATTGTTGAGGTTGGAAAAGACCTCCAAGATAATCAAGTCCAACTTTCTAAGCAACACCTCCATAACCACTAGACCATGTCCTGAAACACCACATCCACCCATTTTCTGAACACCTCCAGGGATGGTGACTCCACCACTTCCCTGAGTATCCTGTTCCAATGCTTAACTACTCTTTCAGTAAAGAATTTCCTCCTAATACCTAGTCTGAACTTCCCCTGGTGCAACTTGTGGCCATTTCCTCTTGTCCTGTCGGTAGGTATAAGGAAAAAAACCCCTTTGTTACCGGAATCACATTTTCAAGTTCTTATGACAAAGAAAATATCTCCTTTATATCAAGTGAACTTTCTATGTTCCCAAATTAGAAACCTCCAGTCACGCAGTACAGCATTCATTTCTGCTGAATATTCTACCAAGAAGATGCCATTTCAAGTTCTCCACATTTTTTTCTCATACATATTTCATAAAGCGAAAACTAACTTAAAATATGAAAATCACCTCTTTTTCTGTTTAGGTTTTTTTTACTCACTTTGGCTAGAGGTACAAGCAATACTCTTTGCTGATGTCCATATTAATCAGAGCCATTCTCTTCCTCTATTTAGTATATGGATCTAGACCACAGAAATTGCTGCACCACTTCATGAGCTGATACAGAAATAATGTCAATTTTATACCATTTTTAGTTATATGAATGACTGCACTTCCTGTGTTACAGTAACCCCAAGTTTTACTCTACTGGGGAGTTACTGTAGATAGAGACAATGCTCTGACAATTGCTATTTGTCAATTCACGCACAAAGCAAATCTACTGAGTTCCTCCATAGCTTTCACAAAATAATCTATTCCTTTTCCTAGTTTATCAGTATGAAAATACTGATGAAAATGCGTACGAAAATTTACTCCACTCAAAAATGTTGTTAGAACACCAAATGCCAGAGACAAAAAAAGGAAAATCTACAGTTATTTATGCTTGATACACACTCTGAAGGACAGCGTGGGTTCAGAATAAATGTGAATTAAAAAGATAATTTGGTTGATGGTTGGGTTATCTAATTTATTCATACAAAACCTGGAAAGCAGTTCTGTATCACACTGTCTTCCTCTTCAGTCAATAGACAGGAATACCCAGTGGGAAGTTCATCACCGTTCCAAGACAACTTTCTAAAAGAATGGAAAGAAAACTCTGCTAAGGCTTATTTTTCCACCACTGAAAAATCCTAGATCCAGATCACCATCTGTGATATTAGTCACCTGGAAAATGACCAATGTCTATATGGAAAGCGTCTTGCTGAAGAAGACAGCAGGAGTTTTTGTTTGGCTTTATAAATCTCTACTCAACCAAAGCAGCAGGGCCACTACAGCTGTAGTCTGCTTAGGAAGGACCTCTTACTGTTGTGAGTTTGAATGGACCAGATAAACTTTACATCATGTATTTCCTAATATGTCTGCTCTCTTTTAAGATAAAAATTGACTACCAATAAGCTAGTTACAGAAGAATCACTGTTTTAACTTTCTATGTATTCCTTGGGAACCTTTACATGATTTTCTGACTATGATGTGTATTGCTGAGATTATATTAGGTAGGCATAAACCCAGTGTAACTTCTACATCTTGTGCATACTACTATTTAAAAATAGTCTATTTATCTTCTAATAAAGAAACCTTCTGTAAACAGAGTGAATGTAAAACACCATATTACTTGTTTCTGATATCTCCAATCTCCACAAAATGTAAATAATCAAGACTGAAATATTTGAGAAATTTGAGGAAGGATTGAGGTAAAAATTACAGTTTCTATAGGAGCTGGAAATAGTCTCATTTCACAGTCAAACCCATATAGAATTCTTAGTTGTTCTGGTATTCAATTTTTTGCCCAATCTGTCAATATGCCACACACTTCCCTCTAAATATACTTGTTAACTCTCATAGAAAACTAAAATTCACCTCTGGAAAACCCAGTGTTTACCTGTCCTATATGAAACACCATTTAAGAAAAACAGTGTTGTCTCTGATGCCTCCAAGTAAAGATTACTCAGGAAAATCAAACTACAAATACTGACTTATGTTTAAATACCACAGAGAAGCAGTCACAAAGGATTTCTTGTCAAACAGTGGATTCTGTTTGACCAAAACAAAGAGAAAACAATCTGCAAAAATAGATTACTGTTTGGTCGCTAGAGCACATTATATATATATTTTTTAGAAAGTTAGACAGGAATTGTGAAAAGGCAGAAATAAGGATGGAAAGAAACCTTATTTACATCAAACAGAATTAAAAAAAAAAAATATTCATTATAATCTCAGGTATGACGACGTTTCGTTTCCCCAACTCTGTTTAAAATTCTCTCCAAAATCCTAGTTTGATTTATTAGAAATGTTAGGCATGAAATGCAGGCAATTTAAAACGAGTATTTGCAGATTAAAAAAAAAAAAAAAAAAGAATAGCTGCATCCTATAGTTGAAGAGAAAAACTCTAGGATTTAAGATTTATTCTTTTCAACTCTTAGTACATCAGAACTAACAAAATAGTTGCAGTGCACTTCATAACAGCAGAAGCATGCACTGTGCACGCTATTGGGGGAACAGTCATTAATAAATAAAGAAAAAGCCTGAACTACAAAAGCACAAGAAGCGTTTGCTTGTCTCACATAGACATTAGGCATGTTTAATACATGACGATTTACACATACATTGCAGCCAAGGAAGAGACTTTTGTATCTTACAAAACCCCTCTGCCTGAAGAGGTTTAACCTACAACTCTCTTCTTCCTGAGGAGTTTTATGGATCATATTCATGCCTTTAATAATGTGACTCTGCAGAAGTGAATGTAAAATACACTGGGACAGTGAAGAGGAGGGAGATGTTCAAGACTTCCAGCCATAGCCTAGTGAACAAGGCTGTCAACTGGATAGAAAACTCAGAGGACTTGTGTATTGTAACAGGATTTTGACTGTATGACTTCAACTGTACCACAGATTCAGAGAAGAATGGAATTTAAGTTGTCTTTTAACTCAAAAGAATTCTACGTTGCTAAAAGAATGCATCTTTTTTTGGATAGGGGCTGTAAGAATAAGGAAGAGATATACTTGCAAATGAAGTCTGAGACAGATTAAGTAAGTATGGTGGTTTCTATCAGTTGCATTATACCTAAATAACCAAGTAGGGGGGGAAAAAAAACAAAACCAAAAACCAAAAACATAGCTTTAAATGGTTAAACCTTTTATTTAGTCCGAAAAAGGTATAATCAGATATAATGGTCTTGAATTAGTCAAAACCAATGTAAAAGTAGGTATCTAAAAATTCAGTTTGTTAAATAATGAATATTCTGGTTTTGTTTTTTTTACATATTTCAGGGAATTACTGATTAAGCACCATCTCCAATAGAGTGATCACAATGAAATCCCTATATTCTGGCTTTCTGCTCCCCTAAAATGAAATTAAGAACTATGCAGCACTTGAGAAATTAAGCACTTTGGAACAACAATCCAAAACCTATATACGAAGCAGGAACCTATCTAACACTAGGTAATAGAAAACAGGGAAGACGGTGGCTGGGACACTGACCCCTCCCCAGCTGCCAGGTTTCTGATTAAGGATCCCATGCAGATCCATCCACCTGGAAGCTGAAGGCCAGAATTTTCTGCTGTGTGTTGACATGTACAATTGCACTTTCAAAAAAACTCATCAGGGATCATTATTTGCCTTTACAGCATTGTCACTGAGGTGATGGTAGTGCCCCTGTTCATCTTTTATACTACAAAGCAATTATTATACCATTCAGCCAGCAGGAGACCCAGGTTCATTCTTTTTTTTTTGTCTAGGATTCAATATCTCTATCTACTATGTATGAGTAAATGTCCTAGCTAGTAGATAGAAAGCTAGCCCAGAGGGCGTTTGGTCCCTCCGAGTAGGAAAATTCATGAAAAACGTAAGTGGGGAGGAAAGTATAGATTTTGTACCCTTAAATGAGGGCACTTATCTGAGAGCAGGGAGACACAGGATGATTTGGATTTGCTTTATGGTGGATGGAGAGAGAGGTATTTCTGTAACATGATTTACCTGAATAATTTTAGATGCATTCCTCAAGATGAATCACACCCTAAAAAACCCTATTTCTCTGCATAAAAGCAGTCCAGTGTCAGACTCTAAATTCTACTGCAGGCAAAAGAGAAAACATCATTTATATGGAGCCAAGAAATCAGTGTTTTAAAGGTCTCAAAGCACATGAAATGCCTCATTAATTGACATAGTTAAAATTGTAACACAATAACGTCTTCCTAGTATCTATTCCTTTTCTTAGCTGTTATGCTCATCCATCCTGTGATCTGCTGGGTCTTAAGGATGACTCTTCTGTCTTTCTCAAGAATGATAGGGGTGGGAGGTTGTAGCGGGGTCACAGTGAGCTGTCAGCACCCTCAAGTCTTCACCAGAAAAAGTGTCACACTCCTTTCTCCTCAGGCTTGGGCTCTTTTTATACAGTTCTATGTCACAGCCCATTTCCTTCTCCTGGGCTGCCAGCTGTAGCCTGACAGTACCTCTCATGCCCCCAGGCAGTGACTGCCAGTGGAGCCAGTCTCAGAGCAGAGGCTGGAGCAGGGGATGCAGCAGTCACTGGCTCCAGTGACACCCAGTTCAAGCAACGGTGAGACTGCCACGTAGGCACTCAACCAGGGCATCCGCCTGCTAAAGGCAAAAATCATATTTACTGGGCTGCAGCAGTTACTAAGCTCCCATACGTATAGCATCACAAATCTCCAAGGTTGGGCATAAGGAACTCTGTATTTAGTGTCTGAAGTCTTGGTAAGGACAAACTAGGTACTATTAATGATCAAGTGTAACAAAAACAGTATTTATTGCAAATTAAGACAGCCAAGCTGACTTTTCTGATGTGATTAAAAGTTACTTTATCTGTCCTTGAAAGCAAGAAAGGAAAAGGAGCAGGATGTGGCAACACTAGCACTGAAATAGTAAAAACAACAGTACACCTGCAAGGTTCTGAGAAGTATCTATTAATTGAATGAAATTTTTACCTTTGTCTTCCTTCTCTATCCTTACATATTGCTTAGCTCCTGATAGAAAGATGGTGTCTTAAAAATCTCATATATATAACACTTTAACAAAATTAACTTATGTCTTCTGCTGTTCTTAGGACGTTTTTTTGGCAAAGGTTGCCTCTGGAATATTTTGGTAACAATTCACATAACTTATTCAGTACAGATAAGCTGTATTGCTGTGGAGAACCAAAACAAAAACAACTAAATTTAAGACAATTAATTTTAAGGCAAGAAAAAAAATGCAGTAGCAGTTCATATCAAACACATGTAGCACAACTACTGTAGTTGCTTGGCAACCAGGACCAGAATTTTTGGAGAACAATAAATACCTAGAGTTATCTATAGAGATTTGCCTGTAACACAAAGAGGGACCTGATACTCACTGACAGGTTGACAGAACTATGTGAGTTCTGTCTGCACGCCTTTTTGTGACTAAGAGCTTGATTTTCTCTGTTTAGATTGCTGATGGTGTTTATCCGCTTTATTTCTTCTTCTCAACTTATGCCAAACCAGCAGCCATTAGGTGAATCTCCTGAGAATATCCGTCTGGCTTCCAATATGATTTTTAAGGTCTCTTGGACCATTTATATTTGCTCAATCAAGAAGTGACTTAGCCTGAGCCATCACTGCTGGGAGGGCTTTTTCAGAAGAGTGTACCTTAATGGCAGTGTAAAGGGATGGGTTTGCTTTCACAGCACATTTCAGGCATCAGTACGCAGAATATGCTGAAGTCCAAACCTCTCTGGTTTCTGTGCTGAGGCCCAAAGGCCATGATGAGGTCCAGAACTGGAGATCTTCAGAGAACTGTAAGCAAGATATTAAGCTCAAAATAAGGCATGAACCCACCTGCAGCAGAATAATTGGAATACTTTGCACCTGGCCTGTGTAGCCTGCATTTTTGTAGCTCCTGCACTCCTCAGTATGAAAGAGCCCCAATGCTACCTGCTGCAAAAATCAATGGCATTTGTAGACAATGTAAACCTAGGCTGCTTAGGCAATACTTATAGCTGTTATCCAAGAACAATAGCATGCCCTTGAACTGCTGAGTCAAGGATACTGTGACCTGAGCCTTTTTCCTGATCCAGCACTCTATCACCAGCATAGATACAGCCTTTCCTACTAGGCAAACTATTTCAGAGTTTTGGAGAAAGAAAAAAAAAAAAAAAATGCTTTCAGCAAAAAATACAGTATATTAACTTAGAATAATTGCTTTCTACACAGATGCTTCATTGCTTCCTGTGTTCCAGATGAAACAGTTAATCTTAATGCACTGATAAAATATCCTCTGCCCTGCAATAGCAGTAGATCATTTCATTATATATTAACTTCATCTCTACTAACTGTTTTGTCACATATGAGGTAACAGTGCTTACACTACAGGTATGAACTTCACTGAACTCCTGGAGAGATGCCTTTTACAGAGAATTTAACATCCTATAGACTGAGTTATCAGCATCAGTGCAATGGAAGCTCAACAGAGAAGACAGCGGGGCGGAGGGGGGGAGCGGGGAGAAAAAATAGAATTGTGATGCAAATTTTATTCTTTTTCTGGTTGAGGTTCATTTCTGTAATCAACCATAGCCTACTCAGAGACAGTCCCTACCATAAAGACTTCCTCCTGTTTTATCACAGAAAAGAGCTAATTATTCAGTGACAGAAAGAATGGAAAAAGTACCATGGCACTCTTGTTCCTCTTGGTAAAATCTAACTTTATTTCTGCTTTGGTTATAGAAGACTTTTGTTTATATAAATGCATCTGTTCTATCACAATCTTCCCGTTCAATTTTCACCTTCAAGCGTCTGCCTAAGGCTTCAGATTACTGCTGATGTCAAGAAAGGTCTTTAAAAAGGAATAAGAATATGGCACCACAATCATGAAAAGAGGAGAATTTATTTACAACCTACGGCTATACAGATTTTCTTTAAAAGAATTTCCTCCGCAGGTTAATGTTCCCATCCTGTAGACAGGCTATCTAATGATAAAGGACAATAGTTTAAAGAACACCTTTTTTTTTTTTTTCTTAGGCACTAAGAGAAAACTACATAACTTTCAAGAATAAATACGTTTCAAAGGGATTAAAACCAGACACAACAGTGTAAAACACTGCGAAATAAACAAGAGTGTTTTATTATCTTTTTTCTTCCATCTGACTACAGTGGGTGAGTAAATCTAAGGTAACTACATTTGATTTAAATGTCTGTGGAGAATAATATGAAACTAAAGCAAAAAAGTAAGCAAAGCTTCTAAGTGTTTCTAGTTATTCTGACACATAGCCAGATGCTCCACATTTCATTAGTGCATAAAAAGTATACTGGTAGATATGCTGCAACTAAGCTCTTTCTTTTCTATTTCATACTCCTTATGGCTGTTTACAGGAACACAACTGTCAATGGGACTGTAAAGGGAGGTTGAGAATAACTTTGTATGTACTAATTCCAAATAATACACTTAGTTTTTACTATCTCCCTGGAGTTCACTCTGTCTTTGGTTCCCCATTTAACATAGTGTTACTGAGCTATAATACAGCTTCACATATGAGAGCTTCAGCAATTTAACTGTTTTTAGTGGTCTTAAAGTGATCATACCTGTAATGAAGAACAAGAAAAAGACTTTTGATGCTTAACGCCTATAAACCTGTCATGATAGATCGCAGAAAATCTATTATACCAGTGAACACTTTCTGCTTCAAAAAGAGATGAGCAGGCAAACCTTTTATGGCAATTTGAGAGACATTTAAGGGTGTGAATCACTGTTGAGAAGTTTTTTTATAAATGTATTAAGTTCAATGTATACTTGAGCTTAAGAAGGTGATAAGTATTAGCTAATCATTCTATCACTTCATAGGTTGCACCAAGTGCTAATGAAAATGACATTGGGGGACTTAGCAGAAAATAAAACAAAATAAACAACAGTTATCACATGCTGTCATTTGAAAACATCACATTTAAAGGATATATTAGTGAAAACATTACAGTGCATGGAAGAGAAACCAAAAAAAACCCAAAACAAAAAAAAAACAAACAAGGAAAGAATAATGTGGCTGTGAACCTTATTTATTATTTGTCCATGGCAGTAAACCTTCCATCAATCACTATACCTCATACTTCCTCAAAACAAGCTCAGCTAAAGTATTGCCCTCTACTTACACAATCAATTTGTTAATTCAATCAACACCTGCCCCATTACTAGGAAAGAGACTTTGACATACTTTATAAAGTTGCTAATGGATTTAATAAAGACATAGCTAATCAGGTATGTGTTCCATCTCTTTACATACATCATACCTCTTTGCAGTCATATAGTGTTCCATGTCTTTACAGCTATAAAGGTTTTTACAATTTTTTATTTTTTTTTTGGTATTTTTGAGTTAAAGCATCAAAAAGGCATAGAACTGTCAGCGAGGCTAAACTTTAGTTTAGATCTTACAATGGCGACTGTAGTGTTTCCAGCTTATACAAACACAGAGGTAAATTTTTGGTATTCAATTTTTTTTAAACTAACTACTCACGCTTGTTTTTTAGGTGAGCTGAGAGATTCGGGAAAAAAAAAAAAATGAACAAAGCACATTAAACAAGAAGAAATAAACAAAATTAAATGTTCAGGAAACATCCAAGCAAAGAGGACACACACATAAAAGAGGTGAGGAACTGTTCCAAAGGGCACTGACTAACTTTGGATTCATGGTTCTTCAAGGCACTGGAGTTGGTGGAAGTTCCACTTTTGGCTCTTAAACTTCTGGGGAACGTGGTGAAATATTCTTTAAAATTACAGTGTCCACCAGGGCCTTGAGGTGGCCTCTCTCATTATATTTCCTCATGAGATGTAGCAAAAAAAGAGCTTCAAATCCTCTCCACGTGATTGCATTTTACAGTCATCATGCTCTACATGAGTAGAGCATGCTAGAGATCCATTGTAACTGTAACATCTTAAAAGAAATAGCAATCGTAACCAAGACACCTGTCTTCATTGAGCACAAATTCACTTAGTTTTCACTTTACTTAACTAGTCATACCCCTCCCACACGGTGCAATTAAGGATGTGTTTTATAATAATCAAAAGTGAGACAACTTCAAATTTCTTAAGCTAATCAGCTGCTCATCCAACTAAATTCAATGTGTGGTGCTTGAGATGATCCATCAACAGATTCATAACACTGACTTCGGAACTGTAACAACTGCAAAATGCAGAAGTTCTCAAGTCTCCCTAGGACCTCCACGGCTACCAAAACAGTTCTGCTTGCAGAATGTTAGAAGAGCAGTGGCCAGTATAGGGTAATTGCTCAGGTTCCTCAGCAGGTTTCACAGTGCTAAACTGGGTCGTTAAAGCTATTCTG
Source organism: Baryphthengus martii (assembly GCA_013396935.1). Classification (NCBI taxonomy): domain Eukaryota; kingdom Metazoa; phylum Chordata; class Aves; order Coraciiformes; family Momotidae; genus Baryphthengus; species Baryphthengus martii. The sequence goes on along the minus strand of VWZK01007632.1, from coordinate 54,142 downwards.
ATATCTGCGCCACAGCAAACTCTTTTAAAACTTGGTCCTCCACACCTACATAAGCTGCAGTCATATCTTCGACTTCTGTACCAGAAAATTCTGTTAACAGAGACTTCACAAGTTCTGAGAGTTTTTTTACGAGACAAAACATGTATTAGGAATAGGATCCATCTGAAGATGTGAATGCCTAAATGGAAGTTGTTTAGAGAAATACGTAAAGGCATACTAAATTCCCACTATAATCAGGGGAGCTTTGTAGTGCAGACACTTAGCTGCCTGCACACAAATGCTTGGTACTATTTTAGATTCCATAGGATATCTTGTTTGGCAAGGATACTTAAATCATATTTTCTAGCCCTTCAATCTCCATAGGGTAATCTAGGGCTTGAAGTATGTATAGGATAATCCAGTGTTTCTCTTCATATCTGTTTAATCAACTGAAATGAACTCTTGGTCAGCTGAAAAGCTGAGATTCACTGACAGTATGAACCACATCTCAGCTACCTGAAGCAGTCAGCAACACCTAAATTTACTTTTCAAAATTAAACTGAATTTCAGTCTATGAATCTCAGTCTATGAGATTCTATCATTTTATTCCTACAAATCCTAATCGAAATTGCAAAGTCCACTTAGTTTAGACTTCAAATATAATAACATACAAATGTGAAAATTCATTAGATAGATATCTGTTTTCTATTTGGAATGTCTTTAATTAAATGATAGTGTAAAATGTGATCTCTGATGATATATATAAAGCTACCCCATAAACAGATTCTTTAGAACAGAGAAATGAAAATCACAAGCATCTTGGTGGAGAGATATCTATGAAAATTGCATTCGAGAGCTATCACCATTCCTAGATATTCTCTGACTAAATGAGAATTAAAGCTTCTTTTCATACTGAAATGGAAAACAGTAAATCTCAATATAGGAGCTCTACAATTTTCATGTAAATGGATTAGATCTGCACAATGCATGATGATGACTGTAGCAGCAAGTTCATGCTCATTCTGAAGAATGTCACTGATGCTTTGAGGCTACACAGAACACTGAATCATAATCTCTGCTTATAACTTGTCGGCTAAAATCGTAAATCCTGCAGGAGTCTTGCAAGAACACTCAGGTCTTGGTAACAGAAAATAAAGAGAAGGTATTTAATTTCTCAGACATTCAATTTCAACTTGATACTCATAGTAGCTGTTCTGGGTTTGGTTCAGGTTCATCATCGCAAGCAGCTGCTGGCCCAAGCAGTTGGGAGGGGTCTCAACTGGAATACACAACCAAAGCAGCCAGTGGGATATTCAATACCATATATTATGCCCATTATATAAGGGAAGGGGAGAAGCAGTGGGTGAGCAGTTGCATGGTATTCAGCTGCTGGTTAATCCATGACAGTCATTTTGGTGCTCAACGTGAGGCACAAAGGATTGAGATAAAGATAAATCTGACCAGAGTGTGTTAATACATTTTTCATATACACTTCTTATAATGTTTAAACAGCTCATGTTCACATTGCTGGTCCACTAGTTCACATGATGGTGTTCCATCAACCCTTGTACGTTCTATGTGTTCCCCAGGGTACTGTTTATCATCTTGGGGAAACGAGTTAGGAGGAACATGTTGCTATACTGGATATTGTCGGCCTGTGATGATTATTATTATTTGTCAGTAAATTGAAATGCTTAGAAGCAACATAGATTGAGCTGTTTGTAACTGTAATAGCTGCAGATTTCTTTACCCATTACAGTTTGCAAGTTGTAATACCAGTCTTTTGAAAGTCACTCACCTACGTGTATCAAAGTGAGACATAATTTGCAGTTGAAAGAAAGAATAAAATATCAACGGAGTTATCTCCCACAACGTTAATGCTCTGACAAGAGAATATATTGCAAAAGGATCCTCTCACGCACATAAACTTGGTTTTTATTAGACAAAGATGATTTTCCAATATAACTTAAATAATACTTTAAATAAGGCCACTATCATCACCATGGATTGCGTGGAAACGGGTAGTTTCTGGAATCAATGAAGAACAGAAAATCCAATTCTGCCATTGATATGAACATCATTTTTTTGGTTGAACCCAAAGGATTTCTGTGCAGAATGATGCCCAGATCCACAAGAGGCAAAATATAAAAAAATATCCACTTCATTTTAGTGTGACAGTCCAGCCTAGTAGTACCTTTTTCTTTCTAACAGCAGGCTTTAAAGCTGTATCGACAACCATCAGGTTATTGTCATGACAAGGAGAGAGGGTGAGGAGCCAACAAAACCATACCTGTCCTTCTTGAAACTCTCACTTTGCTCTTTCTGTCCTAGTTCTGCTGATCTCTGGTATGCTCTGACACATTTACTGTCAGCTCTAGGGGGAAAGGCATCAGGTTTCCACGGGTCTGTAAAATGCCAAACTCACTTAAGAAACTGCACAGGTAACAGGGGAAAAAAAAAAAAAAAAGGAAAAACGTCACCGTGTCATTTCAGCTAATTGAGTTTTATCTTCAAAGTTTCATGCTTTAGCTGCCGCTGGAACCTAAAGCAAGCTGCAGAACAACAAATACTGCTCTCCACTTTCTTGCCCTCCACTTGCCTTACATTTTTATAGACAGTGATAAAGAAGCCAAAACATATGGGAAAGGGATTTGGAAAAAGGAGAAAAAGTGCCCTCTCCTACAGTGTTTCCTGTTTCAAAGTTGTTTTTGGTTGGTTGGTTGGTTTTTTCTTTTGTGGGTTTGGTTGTGGTTTTTTTTCATTGGTTGTTGTTTTTTTTTAAAAAAAACAACCTGAACACAACCAAAAAAACCCAACCAACCTTAAACACCTAAACAACAAATGGATAAGTTTCTGCAGAGACCAACATCACAATTCCTCTTACTTCATTGTGATATCTCTACTTCTAGGGTAACTCTTTTAATATTTTTCATCTTCTACTTAGGCATTCACTGTCTTTCTATATATAAATGTATTCCCACAGCAATGTGCTGGAATTTTTGCATCCTCATCTTTCCATAGTTTACAGAAACTTGTAAATCATAGCCCTATTCAGCCCGGGAATCCACAGCAACCCAGCCCCTGGACTTATCACCATTTCTTGGGTGAGATTCTCTCCCAGTTCAGGGTCATCTGCAATCTTGCAAAATGCCTCAGTTCAGGGAGTGGCTGGAAATTGGTCTGTTGGCGGTGAGCAAGTGCAATTTGCATCACTTGGTTTTCTTGGGGTTTATTTATCTCTCTTTTTGTTATTGTCCTTTTTATTACAATTTATTATGATTATTACGTTTTATTTCAATTATTAAACAGCTTTTATCTCAGCCCGTAAATGTTCTCACTTTCACTATTCTGATTCTCTCCCTCATCCCACTGGGGAGGAGTGAGGGTCTGTGTAGTGCTTAGCTGCTGGCTGGGATTAAACCATGATATAGTTGTTTTGAATGCAAGGGCATGATTTCTAATTTTGCTATTACAAAACATACTGGATACACAGTAAATGCATTTTTTTACAGCAGTGCAGCCCTGAATAATCTGGGATTAACATGCAGAATACATACTGTTCACAAAAAAAGACACCTGTCTGGGAGTATCATAATGTAAAGTAACCTAGTACACATTGATTCTCATGGAGCCTAATAATCTTCTAATGCTTTTATAACAGACCAGAATTTAATTCAGAATTAATTTCATTAATTGTGAAGGTTTATTAAATGTTCAGAATAGTTACCCATATGTCACCTGGAAAATTAAAAAAAGCCCCAACAACTGAATACAAAAGTTTCAGCCATATTTTAAGCAAAAGGAAACTTTTTTTTAAGCTACAGCATTATCAGTCTGGAAATGCAAGTGCTGCTCAATGTAGTACTCATATGTACAGAAAACTACATCCCTCCTCTTCTTAATGTTTTTTACTTTGTCTCAAACTTGTCTCAAATATGTTCCTTACAGCATCCTTCCAGCATCTGAAGGGGGCTTACAGGAAAGCTGGATCGGGACTTTTTATAAGTGCATGTGGTGACAGGACAAGGGACAAAGGTTTTAAACTAGAGCAGGGTAGATTTAGATTAGACATTAAAAAAAGTTTTTTTACTGTGAGGGTGGTGAGACACTGTAACAGGTTCCCCAGAGAAGTTGCAGATGCCTCATCCCTGGAAGTATTTAAGACTAAGCTGGATGAGGCTCTGAGCAACCTGGTCTAGTGGGAGGTGTCCCTGCCCATGGCAGAGGTGTTGGAACTAGATGATCTTTAAGGTCCCTTCCAACTCAAGCCATCCTATGTTTCTGTGATCCTTATAAAACATTTACACGCGATCTCCTCGCAAATGTTTAAAAGATGACAAAATGTTATCATGGCCTTCCCTTGGCTAGGAGTACAATGCAAACAGGAACTATGTTTTGGGAGCCTGTTGAAAAGGACACTAGGAAGAGAAAGTGAGTATAATAAGCCTTGGCATGTGACATGGACTGACAATCAACAGAAAAACATACCGGAAACTGATGGAAAGATGCATTGTGACAGCATCACATAGTGGTGCGACTGTCAGACTGCGGTGAAATCTGTCTATGAACATATCACACACATCCCTTGCCCTCCCCCAGTGATTCCAGAGTTAAGTTCTAATAAATGATAAAGATGGAGTGGAACATTCTTACATGGATTCAGAGGACCTGAGTTGAAACAGTTTTGTGTTTGTGCCAAGCTGCTGGCCAGAGCCCAGTTCTGACACTGGTCAGAGTTGCCTTGTCCTGACCTTAATGGTTCTTGCTCATCACAGTGTATGTGTGTGTGTCGACAACATATCCTTTCTTTGGTCTCCTTACTAACTCAAATATATCAGTGGCAGATTGTGTGGTGATCCTCTCTAACCTCTGACAAAGGGGTTACATGTTTCCTATGCTGTAATTTATTGATCTTTTTTTTCTAAAGTGGGAGAAGATGACTATTTATATATGAAAAAAAATTAAGGAATTAAGCATTCAAATTTATTTACTCCAGCCCTCTTGTTCTGTATTGAAACTAAGTTCCCATGGAGCAAGAACCATTAAGAGTATAATGTTCTGAGGACTTCTGGAAACTCTGCAAGTTAGACACAGAAAAATATCTCTGTACTCAGCCTGCAGAAGAGGCAGTTCTCGGGAGACCGTATTACAACTATTTAATACTTAAAGGAGGCTTATTAGAAAGATGGGGACAGATTTTTAATAGGATCTGTTGCAATATGAGTACCCTTTTGAACTAAACCAGGGTAGATTCAGAGAAGATATAGGCTAGAATTTTTTTACAATGAGGGTAGCAAAACACTGGTCCAGGTTGTCCAGAGGTAGAAGATGTCCCATCCCTGGAAATATTCCAGGTCAGGTTGGATGGTGTTCTGAGCAACGTGATGTAGTTGAAGCTGTTCCTCCTCATTGCAGGGGGTTTGGACTAGATGATGTTTAAAGGTTTCTTCCAATTCAAACTATTCCATGACTGATTCTGTGATTGACTCTATGATTCTATTCTGTTCTGAACCCAGCATTATGACTTCAATAATGGAACCACAGCAGCATGCACCACAACCACCTATACAAGAAATACTGGTTTCCTATATATTTCCTTTGTAATTGTACTTACAAGAACAGTCACAGACTGACCAAATGCAGTGAAAAAAACTCAGAAAAGATTTTTATAGATAGTGCTTTCCTTCCAAAACATTTTTGTTTGACAAAAAGATATGCAATAATAAGTTCTTGTATTTTAAGTTTCTACTGGATCTCAAAGCTCTTTGCTGGCAAGATCTAATGTATTAATCACCCATAGTAGAGGTGGGAAAATGGAGACATGCTGAAATGACTTTTATGAAATAAACACATCAGAAGCAGGGACTGAAAACAGAAACAAGTTGGAAACAGTTGATGCTTTCACTGAAAAATGATTGATATGCTCTTTTCTGAGAACCTTAGTAGAGCAGCAGCTGAATTATTGCCTTGTACATTTTAGGATTTCACTTGACAGTCCTCAGATATCATCATTTGTATGTGAGTGCATTCATCTACTCCTCTTTTCCCTAAGAAACATCAGATATCTGAGAGTGCATTCAATCAAGTCCCTACCTCAGCTACCAATACAACCCTTGAGACTAAAATCAGGGGTTTTTTTTCAAATGAAAGAAATGAAAAAATGGAGTGTACTGTGAGACAACATGAATTTATACTTATTACCTGTGCAATACTTGTGGAATAGACTGCGTGTTTTAGTTTTGCCTTTTTTTTCTAAATACATATTTATGGAAATCTAATTCCTCTATGGTTAGTTAAAATGTCTAGGAAAAAGTTATCAATTGCTGAAACATATAATTTTTTTTTATATGAAAAAAAAAGGAAGCAAAATATCAAAATTCAGACTTTTTTTCCTTTGTAGTTTCTATAAATGTTATACATTAAAAAAATTCCAAAAATACCATTTATCATTTTCCCAATTTAAATATTGAATATGCATGAAGAATCAGTAGAAGTAGAAATATGTGTGTTATTTGGAAGGTTTTTTTTAGGCAGAATTAATTAAATGAGTGCAAACATGAAAAATATGCATCTAATCCATAGATAGTACTTAAAGGCAAGCCTAGCAGCAAAGTAATGCACATTAATCAGGAGTTAATGAAAAGAATTAACAATAGAGTGAAATTGTCCTAGGTCTTATTAATGAATCTGTTGATTGTAGTTCAGGGATGATGAGAAATCTTCTGAATTTGTAATGATTTACAACCTGTGCCCATACTAAACAGCTAAAAAAGGGAACTGAGCAACATAATCATCTTTATGGTATCTGTGTTTTTAATTTGTTCTCCATACAGACCGCAGCTGAAGAGAAAACAAAAATTTTAACACTGAGCTGTAATGTAGCCAAGAAATAATTAACCACTTCTAAGGTAGGTTTGATACATTACTGATATCACAAAATTAAAAATAAAGAAAATGTGCACACAGGAGGGATTTTTCCTTGGCAAATATAATGTGTAGACTACACTCTGCAGGGGTAAAGGTAGATTTGTAAATTCTTGAAAAAAAAAAAATTTGTTAACAGTATTAAATTATTTAACAGAACGAAGATGCTTCCTAGAACTTATGAACAAATATGGGTATCTAAAAATCAAAGAGGGCTGGAGAGAATGGAAGCAGCCAAAACAAACACACACTTCTGTAAAAATAGTTAAATGTCTGACACATTAACCTTCTCAATTACTTTAATTTTCAGCTGCTCAGATCTTGTAATTGTAGTGGCCTCTGTCGCTGTATTTGAATCTCCCAGCTCCTGGCATATAATTTTCTGTGAGTGTCCAACAGGAACAGCCTCATACACAACTAGTTTGCAACTGAGATGCTATTATTATAAGGAAATATTGCTACGCATTTCATATTCTCCTTATCAGATATTTTCCCCACACCTTTTAATAATATGTACTTTGGATTGTAAATGTCATGAAAATCCTAGATATTTATAGTTTCAAGAGGAATAAAGAAAAAAATAACATAGATAAATTTTCCAAATATCAAATGTCCTAAGTGCCGGCTCCCTTCCTTTCCTTGAAGGCTAGAAGGAGAGAGAAATGTTGGTGTGAGCTAACACCCACATGTAGCTTCAAAGCCTTTAAGGATGGTTAAAGCTAAGCCCAAGAAATGAAGCTTTAAAATAACTTGCCAGGAGTCTACAGGCATCCTAACATGGCAAAAATTTGTCACCTGTCATCAAATTAACCAGCTGCCTACTGTAACATCTTTAGACCAGACACAAAGCATGCCATTAGTACCTATTGCTAACATTATTCTTATAGATCCTGGTGTTTCACGGGAAAAAAAAAAAAAAAAAAGATTTATAGTAATTGTTCTCATGAATGAAAACATGCTCAGTATTATTAATTGGTCCTGACACAAGCGGTATTTTTACTGTATACAACTCAGCAAAGAGCCTTACTCACTGAAAAACTTTCATTAAATTATTTTCCAGTAAAAGCTGACAAGCAGATTGAAAGTGTCAGAGGGAGGGGGAGGTGATATACAACTGCACAAAGCAATATTTTTAGCCCTTACAATTTGCACTGAAACTCATTATTCTTCTCCATTATGAGGAAAGGGGAAACCCTGTTAAGTGCCCAAGTCTGTGACTTTTCTAATTTTAAATCTAGCTCAAATGACTGCGTTCCGCAGGGAGATGACTAAATGATATACAGCTGTTCACCAGGCATTTGTCTCTTGCTCACATTCAGGGAAAGCTATCAAGAATTAAGCTCTCTGCAACCATTACACTGGTGGGAATATTAAAGCTGGGACCGTGCTACACTAGATGCAGCATAATGAAGGATGTTGCATTGCAGTAGGTCTAGAATTGATGTCACAGGACAGACGCCTGCGCCAAAAACAGAGAGAGCTTCAGAGCCTGTAATTCAGTACCTGCTCCAGGTTGAACACTTCTTGACACAACATAATCACTTGCCATCCATGGGGACTCCTCCTGAGAATCCAAATAGGCTGACTTTTTTTAATCACAGCAGGTATTTATTGAACAGCCTGGACACATCTGTGTACAAAATGATCTAACCGAACTCACTATAGGCAGACAAATGACAAAATGATACTAACATCTGATAGGAAAGTGTAAAACTGGTTAAGAAAATTCTTACATGTGAGACTTTTTAGTTTGTGGTTTGTTTTGGTTTTTGTTGTTTTTTTTCAAAGTTAACATAGCCAAGTGGTAAATTAAATCTGATAAAATCAAACCATTCACTGACTTTGTTTTAGATCGTTTTAGGTTTGTTGTTATTATTATTATTAATTATAAATAATTTTGTATCTACATGTTAGAAAAAAATGAATTAGAGAAATTTCAGTCAAGTTTTTTCTTGACCTTGTATTTCCCATTCTACCCAGCAATGAAGCACATGTTAAATAGAGAAGTCATATAAGAAACATCTAGTTACAACAGATGCCTTCTGTTTAAAATAAATAAATAAAAGTTAATAAATTCTAAATAGTATTTCAAAGGAATTTAAATTAATTTCTTCTTTATTTCAAAGAGCCAGTTATTTACAGTATTTACATTAAATCCTCATCATAGTAAGACTCTACTGAGACAAATAAAGCAGCAATTTTGACTCTGCAGCACTCTTCAGAGGATAATGCACTACAGCTGAGTGGCCACAGAGAATAAATATTTTACCCTAGGTCACATGGGAACCAAGTTGTGCACCTAACTTTCCGTTTAGTGAACTATTTGCTAGATTGTGCATGAAGAATTCCTAGGCCTGACTTAGAAGCAAGAGACATTAGAAGTCACAGCACACAGTGACAAAGGTCTTTGCTCTTTGCATGTTTCCACATGTTCCTTTAGCAGAATATGCATTTTGCCTCAAGTTCTTCACTTCCAATCCAAGTGAACAGAGGTATGTTTATTACTCAACTACAGAAAGAAAAACCTTTTTGTGTGAATTGTACCAAGGGAAAAAAAATGAAGCTTGCTACTTTCTCCCCTCTAGTACTCCTGTATTTTAGGGTCAAGACAATTCAGAAAAACAAAAACACCCTCCCCGCACACCTTTTGTCCTGAAAAATGTCTACATATGAAGATTAGCAGCACACAGAAAACACAGTCAGTAGTTATAAAAACGAAAATAAAACTACAAAGTTCTAAGTCACACTAAAAGTAAACTGCAGAAAATTCCTTAGAAACCCAAAAATTTCCATGAGAAACATGAAATTTTTTAGTGAGAAACAGAACCACCTGTCTTTCTCCAGGGTAAGAGATCATTAAGATTCAAAATTCTCATTGAAAAGTTGCACTTGGGACTCTTCCAGTTTGTAACTGTGAATGTAAAAACGTGTGGTTTTCACTGGATGATCAGAGTCTAGATGGGACCTTTACAGGCGCTTTTCTTGATAACTTTTCAACACTAACAGCATTATTTGATCTTTTGAGAGGAAGACTGATACTCAAACTTTTGTTTACTGATCCTGTACATAAATAGACCATTTAGATATAACAAAAAACCCAAACCACTGAATAACGGGGCAACAACTAAGGATAAGTAACCTTTTATCTTGCAAAGGTAGAACTGAAGTTCCATGCATAGGTAGCCAGTGGCTGCAATCCACTTGACAAGGTCCAGTAACTCCATCTCAGGAATGGAAATACAAAATTTACAGTCTTGCAAGCCAGATACTCACCATGCTTTATTTTACACAAATCCCTCCCTGAATCATGAATTGGAAATTTGGTTTGTTACTATTCAGCTCCAGCTGGAAAACTCAAACTTCACCTTTGGCTACCTCTCTGCTTTCTTAGTCCATTGGCAACATTAAACTCAGAAGAGCTTTGCAATACCTGTCACCTCAGCAGACAGTTCAGACCCTTAGAATAACTCTGGCCTGAGTCACTGAGAGAGTGGCTAGGTTGATGGGATGCTGGTTGCAGCTATCCCCATTCTGTGCTCATCCTCAAAACATGGTCAGTTGTACACTAAATGCAGAGATGAAAACCTGAAAGCTATTTAGGACTTTATGAAAATTTTATACTGTATGTACAAGTTCTCTAACAGAAGTCTGATCAGCTGAGACTCACAAGTAGAACTAAGTACTATGGCATTAAATTAAATACTTGGCTGAAAGATGAGCTTGGTCCATTATAATGGATGGACTTGGATGTAATACGAGATGTAATTACGACTCCAGAATAATAAAGATCAAGATTTTTCCAAAATCTACAGAGTATTATTATTCTTGAGATAGTACATCTGCTGAAAGCATTATCATTACACATAACTTTTTTTTTTTTTTTCATGTATTTGCAAAACTGACTCTTGAAAATTCTAACACAAGTGAGTATCCTTATCTCACTAGAATACCAGTATGAACAGATGGAGAAGTAGTACATTAGGCCCACTTATACTACTTCATTTTGTGTTTTCAAAAAACTTTTGCAAAATGTTGAAAAACACTGGTCACACTCAGGTTTGACATTCTTATTCCATAGCACACGCTATTATTTTACTCCTGCCTGAAGCCTCATGCAAGTTGCACTTGCCATTTCATTAGGCTTGCAATCAAAAAAAAACAAACCCAAAAAAACCCAAACCACACACACACAAAGAAAAATGGAGACAAGATAGGTAAAGTCCAAAAACAGATGGCAAAACTGTATTACTGGTGGAACATTGCAACAGGTTGCCTGGGGAGGTGGTGGAGGTCCTACCCCTGGAGACAATCAAGGTCAGGCTTGATGAGGCTCTGAACAACCTGATGTAGTTGAGGATGTCCCTGCTCACTGAAGGAGGGTTGGACTAGATGACCTTTAGAGGTCCCTTCCAACCCAAGGCATTCTATGATTCTTAATGTAAATTCTATGTCTGGTGGTACACAATCATCCAAAAGTTTGCAAGAAAATTCTTTCCTTGTTGGAAAGAGACCAGGATCTGAAACTCAACTTGATACCTAATCAAGGAAAAGAACAAAACCACTAGTAACAAATATTCGTCAGGTCAAGTGTTTCCTTAGGCTACTTCTATGGGAACTGACTATTCCCAAAATAGACTTTAAATTACATCTTTACAATTCTATTATCTTTAGTATGGTGGGATCTGAGGGTAAAATTTGAAGAGAAATTGGTTTGTTCAAGGACACTGCAAATAAAACTGACTTCTGATGACTATACACAAACCAAAATACAATCTAATTCAATTTTAGATTAATGTTGAGTATAAAACATCAGAGGAAAATTGTGTAAAAATACGGCAGTAAAGTATGTAGGAGTATATAAACAAGTTAACATAAAAGCAAGTTCAATTACTTTTTTTAATATAGTCATTCCAAGACTGAACTACACATTGAGGAAAAAGAAGGGCTTTATATTTCCCTTTTGTTGTTTGTCCTTTGCCATCAGTACTGGTCAAAGATTGCTCAAAGATATTGTTACTCATCAGTGGCAGAGTAGCCACTAATATTAAACAGCAGTCTTCTGAACAGGAGATATAAGGCACAGGAAGGTATTCACACAGGGAGCTACAATATGTGATGGTTTTAATACTCAACACATTTTAATGATAATAGAAGTATGATTAAAAAAAAGCTAATCTAGAAAAAGATGACTGAACGAACAAAAGCAGGGAATTCTGAATGTCTTCTTGTGATTTCATGTACCTGCAGGTGTAGCTGAACATGAAGAAAGAAAGAATTAGTAGAAAACCAAAAAAACAAACTACACCTGAATTAGGAGAAGAAAAGACTATCTTGCGTGAAAATTAAAGACTGCTGCTTATTTCTCCCCAATAATATAAAAAGAAAATGCGACCAGTGGCAGGAAACAAAAGTAAGAAAATAAGAAGTAAGAAAAATTATATTATATGTCTGGAACAAGAAGAAAGTTAGTTGGAAAGATTAATAACGGTGGTAAAGAACACCAAAGACAAACTTTCTAGGGCAAGGGATAATTCAACACCATTTGTTCTGTGTCTTGGAATTCTCTGTCAGAAACTTCTATGCACTCTTTAAGAAACCTTTCTGCTCTCTCTAGGTTCATTGAAAAAACAATCATTATATTGGTTTTGTTATCTTAGTCTCAGCAGGGTTTTCTGTCAAGACATTCTCAATGAACTCTCAATGAGAAGGAAAACTCAAAAAATTGTAAAAGATAAAGTAATGTTAACACATGAATTTCCCCCCTCCCCACCAATTTTTCCTGTTTACCATGAGGGTTTTTAGGGACTTGTCTTACAGTATTATTCTAATCCTCTTTACAATTCCATAATAAAACCAAAGACTATTTTAACTATCTTACTAACCTATTTTACTTACACAATTAAAATTATACAATCAAGTGAAATCACTGTTTCTCAGTATAAATTTGATTATTCTATCCAAGCTAAAAAACTATTTTATGTGTATATTTATCAACCTATACTAGTACATGAATACTTACTGAATATGTTCAAGCTTTCAGGTTGAAAAAAATAAACACAAGACAAACCTTGAGCATAAATCTGTCTCCCCATAAAATGTGAAATATCAAATAATTATTCCATTTCAGTTAATCTTCTTCTAGTAGAGACTGGGATTTTTTCCTGACCAAATTAAAAATTACTCCATCTACAATTCAGATCTGCGTCCATTTATTTGTGACCTAATACAAATATAACAAATAAAAGAAAAAAAACCCTCAGCTGCCTGAAATACAGATTCCACTCAACCAAGAACTGAAAAGAGGAAAACATTGAGGAATGTAGTACTGAATTATTAAGAATGCTTTCATAGTTTTGAGAGATACTTCATTATAAATCATGTAAAGGTAACCTCTCACTAGAAGCGTCATAGGTAAAGAACAATGCCTTTCTAAAAGGCTTTTCAGCATAAAAATGATTCTGTAAAAGAATCACTCTGGGGCAAGTCTTCCTCATTAATTCTTTGGGACTGAGCATGACCATTATTAGTTCTCAATTAATATAAATAGCATGAAGTCAACTACTCCTGGCAACAACCACAGCTTCTACTCTAGTGCACATACTATGATTTATAAAATAACTAGTTCTTGATGTGTCCTCAATTCAAAGATATGTGTAGAAATAGTGTATATAAAAAACCTCCATCTTTTCCTTTTTTTTTTTTAATATAAAATCAGTTTCATTTACCTTTAAGTAGAAATGCAGCGTTAAAACTATGCTCTGGTTTTCCTACTGGTATTGCCAGTCAAGGTTGAAACCACCACTAAGCACCAGAGAAGCAGTCTTACCCAGAAGTCTGAAGTGAAGGATTCTTCATGCAAACTGGAGGTAGAGCAGGATGATCTAAGAGCTTAATAGACTTTCTTGACTCCTCCAAATTAAAAATAGAAAATGCAGAACTGTAGCAAGCATCCTGGTATGTACCAAAAGTAGCATGTCCAGCAGGAGTAGGGAAGTAATTGTGCCCCAGTACTCGGCATTGGTGAGACCACAGCCTGAGTGCTGTGTTCAATTTTGGGCACCATAGTAGAAGAAAGACATTGAGGTACTGGAGGGGCTCCACAGAAGGGCAACAAAGCTGATGAGAGGTCTGGAGAACATGTCTTATGAGAGCATTTGAGGGAACTGGGGTTGTTTAGTCTGGAGGAGGCTAAGGGGAGATCTTACTGCTCTCTACAGCGACCTTAAAGGAGGCTGTAGTAAGTGGGCGTTGGTCTCTTCTCCCAAGTAACTAGTGATAGGAAGAGGAGAAATCGGCTTAGGTTGTGCCAGTTTAGATTAGATACTCAGAAAAAATTCCATACTGAAAGAGTGCTGAGGCATTTAAACAGGCTGCCCAGGGAGGTAGTGGGATCACCATCCCTGGAAGTGTTCAAAAGACAGGTAGCCATGGCACTTTATGACATGGCTTAGTGGTCATGATAATGTTGAGTTGACAGTTGGACTTGATGATCTTAGAGGTCTTTTCCAACCTTAAATATTCTACAATTCTGTGAAATCAGCTGAACAATAAAATAACAAAAAATATCCTTTGAGTACTTATCAGTTGACTAAGATTTCAGTAAGAATTGGAGAAGACAATACTTTTAGCAAACTAGTAGAACTTTAAAAGTACTAATATCCTGTAGAGGTTTGAGTAATAGCAATGATTTAATAATAATGGGCTGGATTTCAAAAGGAAATACAAATGTACTCAGTACAGAAAATTAAAAAGTATGTTGTAAAATGGGCATTTGATAAATTACTAATGATAAAGAACTTCAAAGGTATATTTTTTGTAGATCATGAATTCTTTTACATTGAATGTACATAATTTATTCCTAGATTTCATTGGTAATTATTTGATGTCTTTCCTATGGCAGCAATATCATAAAGGATTTCCAAATCTTGACAGCTCTGGTACTTTCCAACTTTTTTGAACAAATAAGAGTTTAGCATTTCGTTTTGCATTTTCTCTTATAAAGTGAAATGGTATTCACAATACCATAGTGGACATATTTTAAAATAACTCTCCAAAAGTACAGGAAAGAATTAAGGATTTCTGCTCTTATTTTGAAAATGTTCTTTGGTAATACATATAAACAAATTGAGGTTACATGGAAACAATATGCAGGGAACACATAAGCTATTCCGTGATTGAAGGATGGGTGCACAGTTTGTGGATAAATAAGTAGGCCACGTGACCCGAGCTTAAGCACAGCATTACTTCTGCTGTGGTCCAGTTTGGCTGCGGAACTACCTGAGCTACCTTTGCAGTCCTGCCTCACCTCCTCTGGCTAAAATGGCATCCTGGGATGCATTAGAAGGAGCATGGCCTGCAGGTCGAGGGAGGTTAACCACCCTCTCTACTCTGTCCTGGTGAGGTCCCACCTGGAGTACTGGATCCAGTTCTGGGCATCCCAGTTCAAGGACAGGGAACTACTGGAGAGAGTCCAGTGTGGAACCACTAAGCTTATTAAGGGAGTGGCGCATCTCCCTTATGAGGAGAGGCTGAGGGAGGTGGGTCTCTTTAGCTTGGAAAAGAGGAGACTGAGGGGTGAGCTCATTAATGTTTATAAACATGTAAAGGGCGAGTGTCAGGATGACAAAACCAGGCTCTTCTACGTGACGTCCAATGACAGGACAAGGGGCAACGGGTGCAAACTGGAGCGTAGGAGGTTCCGTTTAAACATAAGGAAACACTTTTTCACAGTGAGAGTGTTGGAGCTCTGGGACAGGCTGCCCAGAGAGGTTGTGGAATCTCCTCTGGAGACATTCAAAACCTGCCTGAACGCGTTCCTGAGTGATCTACTCTAGGCGTTCCTGCTCTGGCAGGGGGGTTGAACTCAATGATCTTTCGAGGTCCCTATCAGACCCTAATATTCTGTGAAAATCAGCTGTACATGGGAACCTGAATCTGTTTAGTCTGAAACCAGATCACGCACCACTGAAATCTCGTTAAAAAATTTTGATCTCTAGCCTGACTAGAGAAAGGCTAATATATGTAAGATTAAATTGGACATTTTCAATTAAAGTTTTCACTAAAATTCTTATTGTTCACTATTTAATATAACCCCTTTATATCACTTCTCGTAACTCAATGGCAATAGTATCAATAAGGCCTACAACAACCACCAAACCTGTCAAACTTCTAACTCGAGAGACAGAAACATCAAAATTCTGGTTTTCATATAATCCTTTTAAAGTTTTGCAGATCAGGCACTGTCTCCACCGCTTTTCTCGATGCCAGGAAAAGCTGGTTCTCTTTGATCACTAGAAGTTTGACCCCTCCCATACCAGCTCTCAAACTAGCAAAACACAGCCTCTGTAGATATATACCATGACAGTAAAGTGTGATTGCTAGGGACTGATAAAACCACACTTTCAGGGATTTCCCCACAGTTAAATAAACTTGCATGCAAGATGAGGATAACAAGTGAATAAGGATTATCAATAGACATTATTTACAGAAAAAATGCAATAGAAGGTTTAAAAAAATGCACCCAGATTAAACGCAAAGATCTTCCTTGGATGATTCTATATGTTTATCTCTGATGAAACTGAAATTCTCTGAAGATTCAGATGAGAGAAGGGGTAAGTAAAAGCTTCCAACAAACGCAGAGACCTTTCTTCTGTCTTGTGCCAGCCCAGTCTTTCATTGTGATTTATTCTGGTTTATGAAAGCTTTTTTCTTTTGTAACATTATGCAGTAAGATTACTATGAGTTTCAGCAAATGATAAGATTATCTTTTCTTCTCTTTTTCCTTTTTCTGTTTTGATTAGGATTTTGTCTTCATACTTATTTAATAAATGTCTGATTTAGCCTGTTTTCTCCCTTCCAAAAATACATTGTGTATTTAATTTTTCTCAAAATCAGTTTTCCACTCATCTCATGAGAAAGAATTTACACGTGTGTGTGTATACATCTCAAAAATAACACAAGAAACCAAAGATGTTAATATTCAGAAATGCATGCTAGGTTGAAAGTGATAACCACCTACTTCTGCATAAGCTTATTTTTAAATGATCCTGCCAGATTTGTGATGGTGCCCCAATTTCAGTGTATCCTGTAATGAAACTTCAAATTACTCAAAGACTAGGTAGAAATAGTAGTGTTAGAATAGACACAGTACCATGTCCATAACTGTAGACTATTAAATCTCTCCAGATTCAGTGCTAGTGACTCAGGTGACAGCACAGTACAGCAAGAGCAAGAGACACAAGGTAATTCAACCTCAGTACCATGAAAAATCTAACCTAAAACTGCTGTAAATTTTGGTGCCATTTTGATGAGGCCAGGACTTAATTTTTCAGTAAGAGACAGAGAGGGAGCCATTCTGTTTTACAGAGAATTGAGTATCTCATTTGCCAGAACAGTACAGAAGGGTCCAAACTGGCACAGTTTTCTATTTCCATCAGGCTGCAGTGATTTCACTGGAGTTTCTTGGCAGATATATATAGACACAGACCTCTGGGAGCTTATACAGTTAGTCTTAGTCTAGAGAGAATTTTCTCCAGTCTTGTTTCAAATACAGGTAACTACTAATGAATAAAGAGAATTCAGTGCCAGTCATTTGTTCTACTCGAGACTTCATGTCTATGGTTAGTTTTTGTTATACATCAAGATACTTGTTTCATGTAGCCTGACAAGCTTCTCATGAGCATACAAAACTATTCTCTAGAATTTATTTTGTTGCTTAGATTCCTTTTATCAACCTTTTGGATTCTCTCAAAGAACCAGATTCACAAAAGGATGTAATCAGATACTGATTTGATGTGGTATTGCTTAATATTAATATTTACTTTTCTGGTTCTGTGCACAGAACCAGAAGTCTCTTGGTAGGTAAATACTTTAGGAATATCTCAAGTCAACTAGCTGAAGAATCACAGCTGTCGTTGATGAAGATCAGTGCAAAGTTAATCTTTTGTCTGATGTTGTCTAAACCATGAAGTAGTCAGAGGCTGAACACTGGGAAGTCATTTTGATTCATTTCTCCATTCAGCATTATTGTTAACTCAAGTATACTTAATAAATTAAAACATTAAGTGTTTTAATCTGTAGATAAGAATAGTTCTTGGTAGCACAAATTCAAAATAGAATTTGTAATAACTGGTAGAAAAGGTGTTGGTTTTAAAACCTTTCAATACAACCCACAGATCAGATATGAAGAAATATTTGCTTACTCATTACTTAACATTGTTTCAAACGATATAATAAAACACAAGAGAACTATAACACCTTGTGAGAGTACAACAGCAGTGAGCTGCATGCAGCTGTACTTACGGGGCTTTTACTAGGACTACCTATTTGAAAATATCCCAGTTTGCTAGCCATCTCCTTTAATATAAGCACTTTCTGATTCAAAATTATGTTGTTTTTTTTTTTTTTTTTATTCATGCTGCTTAGCAACTTTCTTTACCCTTATTGCAGATTCAAATTGGAAACACCAGTTCCTGTGGCAGCTTTACATGTAACTGGTGCAGATCCAGTTTTGCTTCATTACCTATCCCCCACCCCAAGCATAAGGCTGATACAAAAGCTAATCAGAAATTGCTTTTTAAAAAAGCTGATAAAGCTGTTAAGTTGCTTTTTTTGTGGCTACCTGAAATGATTTTGCAGCTGTGGTAAGACTGGCGAAGCTGCAACCAGAGACCAGCAGGCTGTAGGAACTAGCGATGACATACTCTGAATATGGTGCTATTTCTCATATAAGCAGCTATAGGGATCATATCATTAAAACAAAAAGCTTTTGGTAGGTACAAGTTGCCAGTCACAATATTTTCAGAATTTCCAATAACAGGAACCATTGTAGAGAGTTTTAGAAGCGTGTTTGTGTTGTTTTTTTCAAGTCACGTTGTGCAATAGGAAGTCTGAATGTAATGGCCAACACATTTATTAACCACGAAATTCTGAGAGTGCTTTTGTCTCCTAAAAAAATGAAGAAAACACATTTTATTGTCACAAGATGGTATAAAACTGTCTATAAGCCTAAACATCACAAAACTCATGAAAGTTATGTACCTTGCTTATAGCTTTATCTTTACTTTTTACTGTGATTGATTGCTCATCTCTTTTATTGACACATCTTTTAAAAAGATTCCTATTGAACAAACTTTTCTTCCCTTTTCCTCTTCTAATGATAATGTCAGACTTGAGTTCTTTCTTTCAATATCTCTCAAATCATCATTATCTCCTGTGTGTCTCTCAGACTTCCCCCATGCACTACTTGCATGTTAAACTGATATCCTAAGGTGCTTATACAGAAAATGGTGCTGCTTTAACTGGTATCAAATGTTTTTTCTGGATCTAATCTTTGAATAGTCAAAGGTCTGTGTTTGAAGTTAGGTTCATTTCACAAAGCTCATGCGAGGTCAGGCACATTGTTGAGAAATACATTCAGAATACTTAGTTAAGAGATCTTTGGTAGGATGACCAGAATATACAGGTACTTTTGATTCACTGCTGCTGAAGGTGGGGTCTATCTGCCATGTCCCTTCCTGATAAAAAAAAAAAAAAAAAAAGGATCAGGGTCTTTCTCAATGTACTTGGCAGGAATTTTGCTTTTCTTTTAAAGAACGGCAGTGCCAATGATGTTGTAGCTACTACCTACTTTTCATATATTTGCTCAGTTTATGAAAAATTTCCATCTTTGTGACCTGAAAATAATTTCAGAAGCTTGAAGTTCTTACCCAGAACTAGAAAGAGAGTAGCCAACACTAGTGAGGAATTAAATCTTAGAGATGCATGCTAAGCTGTGAATGCAAAACTGACCTTACCCAAGAGAGGAGACGAAGAGGGTTTATTTACTTTTCTGCAGAGATGAGGAGCTGTCATGCATTGCAGCAGTGCTTGGTGCTGCTAAGTTCCTAGCGCAGAAAGAAATCTGCTACTGGCTTTTGATCAATCTGAAAAAGAACAGTACTGAGAAGTGGACAAATCTGGAAAAAAACCTACTTTGAAACACCTCTAAGGATGATTAGACTGATTCATGACTGGAGGACATACTTAAAAACCACAACAGAGCGCTGATTTAGTATGTTCCTGCTGTCTTCTAGTGACTAAATATTGTTCAACACTAGCTGTATTTCTCTCCTTTTTAAAGAGGCTAGAAATCCTACTATTTCCTTCTCTGTCTTCACAAAGTCTCACTTGTGTTTTGGTTTGAGCATTTCCTTTTAGGACTTCCATCTGGGGAGAGGGGGAGGGCAGGAGACCAGGAGGAGGCACAAACATTATTTTCTGGTTTTATTTTTCAGAGCAAGAAATCAGTTGTTCTAATTGCAAATTGCTATATTGTACAAAGGCTGCTTTTAATTACAACTGTACACATAAATACTGGCATCAATAATGACTCTGCCTTTCTTTGTATTCTGTGAGCTGAGATTTAAATCCCACTCCTCCTGTGTCATTGCTTTGCTCAAAGAATCTCATGCCTCTCTCCTACTCTAAAGACCACCTGGCAATGTGGAAAAGAGGGCCTGAAAATAATCTGATCATGAACGCAAAGGATCAGAAGTCTTGGCTGAGAAGAGCCTGATCCCGACAAAGAATGGCTGAAAAACTGCATAATGTCAGTGTCCATGAACTATATCCTAGCCTTCTGGCTCCAAGAACAAAAAAAACTTCACTTGTGTACACATGTGCACATATACACTTTACCTACATTTATAATAGGAACAATAGTTTGGGGAAAATTTAATCATAACTTGTGAGATACTTAGCATAAAACAGTTCATAAACTTACTCTTACAGTGAATAATAATTTATAAAATGCAGTAAAAGTCACCCTAACTAAAGAATATGTATATGCACTTCCACTTTATTATATTTTTAAGATGGTATGTCCACTGTGACTGTTCAACTTTCCACATAAAAGCTGAAATAACTCCCTCAAATCACAGAGCTATATTTCTCCCTTCAGCTCTAGCAGGTCGTGATGGCTTAAGTTTGAGCTGATTCTTGTAACACCAGGTGAACTGGAAATAATGTGGAAAGGTTTTGCATTATTAAGTTAGAAAGTAATAAACCAGTAAATGGAAGTCCATGTAGGTAAGGGTGGTGTAAGATACCAAGAACATAGAGACAAGGAAACAGAAAAGATCTCATTAGGCTCATGTACTGGTGATGTTCCCATACTACAAATATTGAAACGTCTGGTCCCTCATCTTATAGATGGGCAGTGTTGAATGGGGAAAATAAGGAAGAAGGACTACATAGAGCAGGAAGGATGGACAAATAGTATGAGAAAGGTCTAGAATGACATGAGAAAGGCATTCACCTTTTTCCAAGAGAAACAGCTATTATCTTAAATTTATCTTGGCTGATCAAGGCAAACTAGCAGCAAGTGTACTAGTTTCTTATAATTTCCACAATTATTAATATTTTAAGTCAAGTTGCATTGTTCTGTTCTCCTAGGATTTGGTATGATAAATATTAAAAATTGTATTTGGGAAAATGGAAAAAACATTAAGTTCAGTGTTGAATCAATGTGATTCAGCAGTGCTCTATACTTAATTAACTGCCCTGAGCCCATAAAAAAGTATAATCACTTTCTTCTTGAAAAAGACATTTCCAATTGTTATCTTGAATGAAGTTTATGAAATGCCTCTGATCAATGGTATAGAGTAAAAATTAACAAATTAACAATTCTTCATCACTTGTGCAATTAAGGAGTTGCAGTCACAGGTCTTTCTTTGGAAGTAATATTGCACTTGTATTTCACTGCTTTTCCTGAAATAGCACCTCTATAGTCTGCAAGCTGAAGCAATGCTGTCATACAACCACCACCACACTGAGAAGGTCTGTTCCAAAGGTGGGGAAGCAAGCACTACAGAAGTACTTGGAATCAGTGCAGTGATGGACAGTGTCCAGTAGATTAGGTACATATCTGGAAATTTTAATTTCAAGTCTGCAGACTTAACACATATGCAGTTGAGTATCCTTCCCCGGGCATCCTCTCTGGTACATAAGCTTTACCACAAAAGCCATGAAGTTTTCACCAGGACCTGCTCAAACTCCATATAGGTTGTTCATGTTTATGGTGCTAGAACACGCTTTGGTCACAGACAGGTGCTGCACACTAGCTGATTGAGCCTTGCATATGCATTTTATTGGGTTCCCTAATGTAAACCAAAAGATACAACCAATAAGTAGGAAAAAGGGGAAAGAAGATGTGATTTGCATGCTGCTGGCATTTCTAACCTACCAAACAATGCCATCAGGATCTAGAGGAGCATGGCCATGAGAGTGATAGCACATGAACATGGGAAACCATACCATCACCATACCTGAGCATACTGCTGGCTTATGCTCAGCTTGCAGCCCTCCAGGTTCTTCTCAACAGAGCTGCTCCCCAGCCACCCAGCCCCCCATATTGTCCTGCTAGAGGCTCTAATAACAACATAATTCCATTCTTACTACTTTACATTAGTCCTCTGGCAGTCCTCTTTCTGCCTTCTCTGCTGGTTTTGGCTTCCTCACCACCTTGTATTCCAACTCCCTCCCAAGTACTCTAGCAAACTCTCTAGGAAACATGGCCAGCCTCCTTTGCACAGCCCTGACTCCCTCTGTAATTTCACATCATCTTTAGCAAACAGCTTCAAGTCTTAATTTCAAATTACTTGTATGGTTATGTTTACTTCTCACAACTTTATCCTCTCTTCAAAGAAGGATTTCCAGAAATCTCACTTCTGAAACATTCCTGGATATATAAGAACTTGATCCCAGGACTCAAGTACAATGCAGACTGGTTCCACTATTTATTACATAAAATCATTGTGTCCTTTGAGCTGTAACCACAGGTGTTAAAACCATGTCTTCCATTCTGGCTACACATAATACTCGCACCTCACTTATAAAATCAGCAGAGCTTACCAGGCTGTTTTAATACAGTTTATGTCAGTCTTGTGCATCATATCCCAAAGATGCTCAGACAAATTATCTGCTGAGATGGGTGCTTCATTATTTGACTAGTTAAATCCTGAATAAATATTCTATACTTAATGTAAGAATGATGGTCTCCTCTCTGCCACAGGAGAATGGCATAGGAAATTTTAACAATTTTTCTACATCAGCTCTGTTTCTACTGTGTAACTTCGCAAGCAGAAAACTGTTGATTGAGCTACCGCAATAGCAGTTATTTCAGATGCTGTTCAGCATCATTAGGACACATCTTTCTCTATAAATATTCTTCTCTATTGTAGGAACTGTAAGCTGGCTGAGTGCAGCAGGGAAATAGAGTATTTGGGGCAATATGCAACATTATGTCCACTGCCTGTATGGTACCATGTTTAACTTTCTAGAAAATATCAAAAGAGCAAATCCCTCAAACTTCTCTGTTCACCTCACCTCTTCCTGTGCCCCCAAAATAGCATGTCTATTCTCCAATACATTAATATTTCAAATATATTTTTAAAAAATATGTTAAGATGTACTCTGAGAAAAAGAATGGTGAACTGAAATCTATCACTCAGACTAACAGAGATGCTACATGCCTTATATGAAGCATATTTTTTAAAGTTTGAAAAATTCTCCTACATGTATTTCAACTTGTATTTGTTTGCTAATACCATTGAAAATAAAAACTGGGTTTTTTAAAAACCTATGCAATTAAACAGAACAGTTCAGTCTTGTTTGAATCTACCAAGTATACTTACATGGGCATACTAATAAGTTTACTTAGTTTGAAAACACTTTTCACATCACCTACCACAAGTGATCACACATTATAATGTAAGCAGGCATTAATTAAAGATACTGATATCTACCAGAGTGGTGAATATCACCTCATATAGATTAAAAGAATAGTAAGAACCAGGTTTGCTTGGGTATATCTTTTCTAGTTCATTCTGTTGTTGTGAAGGGGGAGAAAGAACACTACTGCTTGCAATTGCAATTTCTTTTTTAAGCAACCAACAAATGACAGCGTTCAGAGATTGTGATATTGCAGCTATAAGAAAAAAAGTTTGTTTCCTTCTTCCCTTGTGAAAAATGAGGTAAAAATCACAGAACCACAGAATTATTGAGGCTGGAATAGACCTCTGAGATCATCAAGTCCAGCCTATGACCTAACACCACAACATCAACTAGACCATGGCACTAAGTGCCACATTCAACCTTTCCTTAAACACCTCCAGGGATGGTGACTCCACCACCTCCCTGGGCAGTCCATTCCAGTGTTTAATCACCCTTTCTGTGAGGAAGTGCTTCCTAATATCCAACCTAAACCTCCCCTGGCGCAGCTTCAGGCCATGCACTCTCGTCCTGTCACTAGTTGCCTGGGAGAAGATCCTGACCCCCACCTGACTACAACTTCCCTTCAGGTAGTTGTAGAGAGTGATGAGGTCCCCCCTGAGTCTCTTCTTCTCCAGGCTAAACAACCCCAGCTCCCTCAGCCTCTCCTCATAAGACTTTCCCTCGAGGCCCTTCAACCAGCCTCGTTGCTCTCCTCTGGACCCACTCCTGCACCTCACTTGCTTACATCCCTACTCCTGCTGGCCACACTATTCCTGATACAAGCCAGGATGCCATTGGCCTGCTGTGACACACAAAGTCAGTATATGTTAAAGGGTTTTTGCGTTCTTGGTTTTCTATTAAAAAGTAGATGCTGCCTGAAAAATAGGCCAAGTTAAAAAGTTATAAACAACAACAAAAGTCCTTGCAATTTCATGTTATTTTTTAAAGAATTTTACTTTTTGACAAACAATATAATTTGTTGTCAAGAAAGACTGATAGCTTCTTAATTCCTTCTCATTCATACACCGTATTTCAGCCAGTGATTCTGAAATACAAATAACTAAATCTCATTGGAAATATGTAAAAAACTGAAACATAAAAGGAAAAAACCTCGTATCACTCACTGGTCAGCAAAAAATAACTACTGGCAACCAGCTGGCTCAACACTTTCTAGCAATCCTATTATCTCTATTTGAATTGAACATTGTATAAGCAGCATTCTCAAAATATTATTTAAAAATTAATCAAATTGTTAACAGCTCAAGTGCAGTCACTATGCTGTTTTCAATCAGCATGCATATGAGTGGATTTTTTGATTGTCTGGATGTGTGCACAAATGACAGTTTATACATCCATATACGAGTACAAACAGAATCTGAATATTTATATACAAATATTCTCTGATCAAATTCTGCTATTATATCCACTGAATTTACATAGAGTCAATGGATATTAACAAAGCAAAATACAAATGTACCTTCTGCTGGATCTAAAGGTTAGAGGATAGATATCAGTATTTCATAGCTCTGAAATTAACTGCTGTGCCTCTTACAACCACCTCAACAAGTGGCAGGGCATTTTTTTAATTTTTTTTTATTGTTTTTGATAACATTTCTGTATCAGGGGAGAATAGTTTTGTTTGGCATTTTACAAACAGCTACATTTTGAAGCATTATGGCATAAAGAAAAGGATGGCATTCACTCATATCCTGATGCTAAAATGTACTTCAAAGTGATAGCCCTTTCAGCCAACTCCTGAAGAAGGCTCACTTGTTCATTTGCGTCAGGGACATTGTTTCATGAATCTCAAAAATGATGAGATTAAGACACAGCATATTGTGAATAAATTGATTAACTTTGATCAAACAGTTGTAGAAGAATACAGATTCAGTTTAGAAAAAAAAAAAAAAAAAAAAAAA